>WEIU01014983.1:339679-412383 GCA_013389925.1 Aegithalos caudatus
ATCCATCCATCCATCCTTTATCCATCCACCCATACATCCATCCATCCATCCATCCATCCACCCATCCATCCATATCCATCCATCCACCCATCCATCCATATCCATCCATCCACCCATCCATCCATCCATCCATCCATCATCCACCCATCCATCCATCCATCCATCCATCCATCCATCCATCCACCTCCAGGCAGTGGAGCAGGGGGAGGGAAGCCCCTAAATCCTCTCCAGAACCCTCAGCCACCTCTAGAAGGAGGAATCTGCTCTCTGCAGGAGGACCTCGAGCAGCACAGCCTGGATGCAACAAAGCAAAATCTTTTATCTCTGGACACACAACTTTGCAATACAGGGAAAGTGCAGCAGGAAAATAAATAAGCCAGTCTTTTAATTATGGTTTTATTGCATGACACCAGCTCTGGGGATTGACAGATAAACCTGAATTTGCATAAGCTGCTGGACAGAATTAAAGCCCTTTGCTGTTTGTTTTATTTCCTCCTCTTTGACATTAGAGAGGTTAATAAATCTTATTTTCCTGTGATGTCAAACACTTCCATTCCATCACCCAGGAAACTTTGTTCAGGAGCTTTAATCATTCACAGTCAGGGTTTTCACTGCATATTTGGCACTTTATTTTAATCAGAAGATTTTCAAAGGAAAATTGCATTTCAACCAGGATCCTGGAGCCAAAGTAAACCTCCAAGGTTTCCATCTGAGCCTATGAGATCACCCTTAGCACAGCATTTAAAAAAGAAAAAGACCCCATATCCATCAAGATATTTGTTTTGTTTGTTTTGGTAAATGAGTAACTAAATAATTTCAAGACACTCATAGCACCAAAAGTGATTTGCATGGCATGAGTCAATACGTAGCTGCTGAGTCAATGTATCACAAAATACAACATTTTAACAGGAATTACTATTCAATGAGTCAAGAGAATAAATGAATTAGAAGGGAGCAGGTCTGCTCTGAGATCAAAAATGATCACACTTCACATTTCACATGGGTGAAGCATCAGGCCTACCCTGTCCTGGGTTTTGACTCTTTCTGCTCTGAGGTAACAGAGGTGCCAGGCCAGGAGCAAGGAGAAAAGATGCATCTGCAGGAGAGAAGATGGCTCTGCAGCAGCACAGAATTCCAGCTGGCATTTGTAGGTCAAATAATCCTCTTTGGAACTTGCTTTTCAGGAACACAACCATCTCCCTTTTGACAGCAGACAACTGCATGGTGTCCATTGATCCCACGATGCCTGCAAACACAGAGAGGTAATCCCTGCTGCCCCCTGCTCCTCCAAAACAGGCTCAGGACCAAGGAAAAGGGAGGGGGCTTCCTGCAGAAGCCTTTTGTGTGCAGTGGGAGCTGAGCAGCTCCCCAGAGGGAAGGGGATGGCAGTAAGAAATGCATGCTGGCCTGTAACACTAGTGCTGGTTTGGAAGATTTTTACTTGTTAAAGCAGGAGTAATTGTCTGAGGGAAAAGAAAATACTGCTTTTAGGTGTTTAATGTAGAACATGTGTTCCCATCCCTCCCTGTTTGCTGTCAAAGCTCTGAGCTCTGTTGTTCCCCCACTCCTGATTGCTCTGCTATAGGGCACAACCAGCAGGTTACTTGAAAAGCAAACAAAGCCTGTGATGAGTTTGGGACTCTTCATCACTGGCTTTGGCCCATATTTTATCATGATTTATCACTGCCATTGCTCTTATTGACATGGTGTGGTGGAGCCCCAGCAGCTGGGAGGGAGCTCCTGCACAGGACAGTGTATGAACACAGAGCAAAAAGAGGTTGTGGATGCCCCTGGATCCCTGGAAGTGCTCAAGGCCAGGCTGGATGGGACTCTGAGAAGCCTGGGATGATGGAAGATGTCCCTGCCCACGGCAAGGCTTTGGAACTGGATGATTTTTAAAGTCCTTTCCAACCCAAACCATTCTATGGTTCTGGGATTCTGTTTCTGGTAAATTACAGGGTTGTGTGTTCAGAAAAAACTGCCCATTGCTTATTCAAACTCAAAGGTCTTAAGAGAGCTTAGAATATATTCAGATATTTCTTCCTGTTTCTCAGGGAGTACGGATGTGAAATGCATACTGCATTTGGAGTGTTGCTTACATCAACCCTCTCTGACTTTCCAGGTCTCCATACAAAGTGATACCGGTTGTGACTGAGCAGCTCTCAGGTAAAATGACCCTTTTGAACTGAATCTAATAAAGCTGAATTCACTAAAGCTGAATTTGCAAACGTTTGCATGTGGAAATTACGTGGCTGTGATGCAAAAACCCGAAGATGTCGGTGTGGTGGTTGTAGCTGCAGCAGAATAAGAAGTGTTTGGTCACAGTGTTCTGTAGGAAAGCTTAAAAAATGGGCCTGGATTTCAATGGATTTGAGGATCAGGTGAATGGCTGAGTCCAGGGGACTTCCCCAGTGCCTGCTCTGGTCTGACTCAGCACTCCTGATGCCCTGGGGGAAGTCTTGCATGGAGCAGTGGGGGTTTTCCAGGCAAAACAAATGAAAGCCTGTCCTGCAGTGTTTTGTTAAACCTGCCCATTCCTCAGCAAAGCTCTGCTGGAAAGCTGAGCACAACATCTGAGCCTCATGTTATTTCCAAAGGGCTGAGGAGAGAAGAGCATTTCTGCTGTGGGCATGGGAGCTCCAAGTGTGGTAAATATTTAAATTCACCTGACAAGATGAAAGAGGGCCTGGGTGAAAGAACACATCTGGAGCACATTCCCCATCCACAGGCAGGGCTGAAGTGCCACTCCTCCACTTCTGTCAGTCTCATGCTCATGCTGGTAGCTCAGACATTGGAGCAGAACTTTGTCCTGGGGCAACTCCTGTGAGCATCTGGCTCGTGGTTCCTCTCCCCTGTGCAGCTGCAGCTCTCTTGCCACCCACACCAGGGCAGCCTGAACACTCTGGAGCCACAGGGAGAGGCTGGCAGGGGCTGCTGCAGGAGAGGAGACAGCTGGGGACACTCCTTGGAGCAGTGAAATGGGAAGGTAGGAGAGGCAAAGGGCAAGAGGTTTTGATTGTGCTGGAAACACAGAGTGCACAGGAAGAACAGGAGTGAGAGAGAAAGCCTGGGGCTGGGAAAGGCAGAGTGCAGGAGCTGGTGAGTGTGTTGGGACAGGAGAGATGGTGGTCCCACCTCATCTTCTGGCTTAGGGTCCTGAATTAAGGATGAAAACAGAGTGTCTGACAGCACTGTCTTCTCCTAGAAGGGGAGGCCCAGGGAAATGGGGCTGTTCTCTGAGGCATCTGCGTTGGCAGAAACATCTGGGAAGGAGGATGTGGGAAAGACAGAGAGGCAACAGCAGGGAGATTGTGCATGCAGGGACCAAAGGTGAACAGAGAGCAAAGAGAGTACAGAGGGTAGTGAACAGGGATGAACCTGCCCACAGTCAGATTTGTGACAAGCCATAAACAGAGCCCATGTCAGTGATTTCCAGAAGGAGGTAGTCACAGCCACGTGACTGTCAAGGGGAAGAAGCTGTCTGCCAAACAATTTCCTTACTGTGACAAGCCCTGCTGCTGCAGCATCACTTTCCTGGTCTGGGAGTACACTGTTTGCATTATCACATGAGAAAATGTGGGGTGGAGCACGAGGCTGTCCCCCAGCTGGTGTGAGTAACCAGTCCCCAACTGCCCCATGGCAGAGAAATGGGGCCAGCATGACTCCACCAGGGAATGCCACTGAGTTGTACCAGCTGGGAAGGTGACTCAGGGGCTTTCTAGAAAATATACTCCTTTTTGAATGTATTTTTAAAATTCCCCTAACATGGAGCTAACAGTATATTTTTATAGGACCATGGATGACTTTTCACACTCTCCCAAGGCCCTCATTTTTCATCCCCAGCTGACAGCACATGGCTCTGCTTTGTGCAGAGCACAGCTCACTGTGTCGGCAAGATCCCTCTTCACTCCCTGCATTTCATAAAACAAGGATTTCCATAGATCTGAGCTGAAAAGGGCAAGAAAAATTCTGGCCACAGATTGTCAAAACATAAGACAGAGTCTGCTATGGAAAGAGGAAGAAAGTTGAGCTGAGTGTGATGGAACTAATGTTCCTTGGTATCTTTTTCTCTTTCACATGGCTTGTCATTAATCTTAAGCATTCCTGACATTTTGCTGACAGTAGGAAGAATAAACAGAGTGGGAAATTGTTCCTCTTCATTAAAAGACAAAAAAAAAAAAAAAGTCAGCTCTGTTCTATTCTTCACTTCTCAGACAACTCTGCCTGCATGATCCTGCTTCCCAAAGCAAACTCATCCAAATATGTGCCAAAAAGGGGGTCACCCCAATTTTCACAGTGGTGGGAGGTAATGCACCTATTTTCAGCAGTCTCCCAGGCAGCTGCAGAAGAATGACACAGGGAACAGAGGCTGTAAAAGGTGGGACTGGGAAATATAATCCTTTGGGAGGAAAAATATAAGCAGTGGCTTCAATCCAGCAGAGGAGATATCCACCAGAGTCCTGCTAGGAAACAGTTCTTCATTTCCTGGCCATAGTCACAGGAGAGGATTGGAAATTTAAAAAAAAAAAATAATATTATTATTCCAGAGAGTGTTGGATGCAGCAGCAATCCATGTGCTGGGGTCAGCTGTCTGCAAGTGCTAGGATTAGGGTCAGGGTTAGGGTTAGGGTCAGGGTTAGGGTCAGGGTTAAGGGAGGCCTGAGCTGGCTGGCTCTGAGCCTGTGAAGCTGCTGGAGCACAGCCTGTCCCTCCTCCTATGGCCCTGGACCAGAAGACACATGGCTATCCAAGCAAAGCATCAAAACTCCTGTGGCAAACTCTTTTTTTCTGTGTTTTTTTACATTTGCATGACCACTGAGTGGGCATCCTCTCCCTCCCCACAGCAGAAGGGCTCTGGTCTGTGTCCTCCTGGTGAAACTGCCTCAAAACTCCAAAATTGATGGCTCTGTTGTTGCTCTAATTAGCAGGGTTCAGGCACTTATAGATTTGACATAGTGGTGACAATTAAATGAACAAACCCTATTAGCAGCATCTCTTGAGGGATAAAATTGAAGTCTGTTGTGTTTCTGATAGTGCAGAGAAAGGAGCTGTTGTGGAGGTCAAGTGAGCCTGACCCACTGGGTTTTTTTTCTGAAAGGACAGGAAAACATTCACAGGGATTTTCCTACTGCTCCAAAGTCAGGGCAGCAAAGCCCAGCAGTGGCTGCACAAGAGATCTGCAGGGATGCTTTTTCCCCCTGGATGATTCAATACCCAGGATCTTGTGTGGTTTGGTATTAGTAAAACAACAGAAGCTTCTCACTGTGCCTAAATCTTCTTATTCTGGTGTCTCTTCTCCTTTTGGAGTCTTGTTCATGCTTGCAGCTCAGGCAAGACAGAGGAGGCAGAGACTGGGAGAGAAAAATCCTCCTCCCACGTGCTGCTCCTTACGTGCATCCCACATGGATTTGTGCTTTGGGATGTGGCCAGCAACTTGGGGATTGCTCACCTGATGGGGAATTTGCATGCAGCAGCCCAAATTAACCTGAGCTGTGAATTACATGGATCTGGGGCTCAGTATGGCAGATTCATGGATGTGGGCTTGGGCTTGAAATTCACCCTTTCCCGAGGTTTTTGTCCACCTGGCTGCTTGGGGCACTTTTTAATTACTCTGACTGCCTCCATACAAGCAAGCCACAGAAAGTGAAATGCAGACAGAAGCCTGAGGCAGAAGCATTTGTGAGAAACAGGGCAGGAATTCACCAGCCCGATGCTGGCATGGAAAGGGAGATGCCCATGCCCTCCCAGCCTGGCTTGACCAAAGCAGAAGGGACAGAGGGAAGCCAATCCACCCCCCCCAACCCCACAGACTCCCTGCCCACAGCCTGTTGAGGCTGCCAGGGTGGCAAAGGGAGCCAGGGACAGTGGGAGGATGGCTCCCTGGCCCTGATCCCAGAGGGTCAGAGGGTGGAGGAAGAGGCACTGCTGAGCAGGGTGGTGCCAGGCAGAGGGTGCCTGCCAGTGGGTAATAAACCATCTGTGCCAGTGCAGGGTCAGCTGAGCTGCTCAGCCTGCACCTGGTGCCAGTCTGGCAGGGAAGGTGTGCTCTCCCTGCCAGCCTCTCCAGGGACACACAGGGAAAAACACTGCTGCCATATTCTCCTGCACCTGCCTTCTCCCCAGGACCTGCTGGAGATGAGGCAGGACTGCTCCATTCTCCACGGTGTCCTGGCCAAGCTCCCTGCTGGGCTTGGCAGAGGCCACAGGGCAAAGAGCAGGAGTCCCTGTGCCCTGGGGAGCCTGGGGAAGCCTGAGCTGGCCTGTCCCCTCAGCATTAACCATTGCAGCATCTTCTGGGGAAGGGGGAGATTCTGATTGTCATTTGTCAGCTGGAAAACACCCAGGGTGTTGTGCAAAAACCTGACTTGCTATGAACACCTGCGTTTGTAAATGTTGCACATTCCTGGTAAAAGGTAAGGGGAGAAGAAAGGGTTTTTTTGAGGGAGATCAAAGTGCCCAGAGCTGCTGCCAGTGCTGCTGCCAGTAGGATTTCCTTTGCAGACAAGGAATCACAGCAAAACAAATGAAGCAATCCGAGGGAAAAGGTGTCTGTGTGCACCTGAGGCTTCAGCCCTGCCCAGGTGTATAAAAAAAAAAGAAGGCAGAGGGCAATGAAGGGAGCAAAAGCACACTTAAACCCTCCTGTTCTACAAAGGAGAGGACAAGCAAGACTGAATTATGTCAGAGCAATGTCTCATTTTCTTCATAAGCAGGGGTTACCAGAGGTCTTCCCCTCGGAAAGGAACAGGGCAGAGAAATGGATCTTTGTCTCTTTAAGATGAGGCGAACTGCCACTCTTAGTCATATATCTTTACTGCACCCTAGGGTTATAAAAACATACATCTTCATTTTGAAAGTCTTTTATTACATCCATAAACATCAGATTGCAGCTGACTGTTCCCTGGATGAGAATTTCCTAGTACTCCGAGTGAGTTTTGACAGGGGGAGGGAGTGAAAGTAAGATTGTTGGGTGGTGGTTTTTTTCGTTTTTTTTTACTGGAACAGTGTTTATAGGGAACTTATCAGTCTCTGGCACGCTCCAGCCACTGTCAGAGGGCTGAGCAGCATCGAAGGGAGAGGACACGGGTTTTTTCTCTGCTTTCTCTGCTTATTTTCGCTGTCGGACTCGGTGCCACCCCAGGTGCTGCCCGCGGTAAGTTTCCCTCCTCTCTTAAACGGGGCGCAGCGTTTGCTTTGTTCCAGCGCTTGGGTTTTGTGAGAAAAAGGGAAAATGGGTCTGTGTGAGAAGAACAAATCTGTTTTCTCTGCTAGCCACTCCGCTGGGAGCTGGGGGGAAAAAAAAAAGGGAAAGAAACGGAATTAGATCTGAGACTTTGAGAGCACAGAATGCTTGCTCCAGTTTGGAGACACAGGGGGGAACAGCCCAATTGTTTTGACCAGCGATGTGAATGCTCTTGACAAGTATTGCTGACGTCTCTAATACCCGAGGAATTGCAAATGCACAGGTACAAGAGCTATTATTTAGAAGTAAATGGTCAATGCTGGGCTGTATTTCCATCGGATGTGTTTTGCCAGGGTGATTGCGCTCGTGAGACACGGTGTTCCCTCGGGGGAAGGACAAGAAGTATCTGCAGAAATGCCATCGAGGTGTTTCTGTGTGGGGTATAAATAGGTGTTCTGTAATCTGCTGTGTGTTTAGGACTGCTCCCAGTGTTTCCTTTCCTTGAGCAGATTCCCAGTGCAGGAATCACTGCAGCACTTCGGGGCAGTTTGCTTTAGCAGATGGGGGAAAGAGGGAACAATCCCAAAACAGCATCTCAGGGCTCGGCAAAGGTGATTTTTGCTTCCCCTTTCTGTGTGGACATGCTAAAAGATGGGAAAACATTGCTGTCATACTTACACCTTCCCAAAGTGTGCTGTCTCTTGAAATGCAGGGTCCTGTTTTGAGGGATTGTTTGCTTTTCCCTGTGTTGGTGATTGCAATCCTGTGATTACCTTGGGAAGATCCTGAGGCTTCACCAGGCTGACTTTCCTGAGCTTCCAGGAGATCCTGAGAGCCAGAACTGAGAGCTCCCAGAGTGGCCACTGCTGCAGGAACTCAGGGAACAACGGGATCTTGACAGGATCCCTGTGGCAGCTCCATCCAAGCTGTGTTCTCAAGGGAAAAGGGGCTGGGAAACTTGTGCCCTGCTGTGTCCATCCCACAAACCAGGAAGGGCAGACCTCATTCTGCAGGGACAGCACTTTGTCATCTCATGTTTGCCTGGAGTTTGTGCAAGGCAGCACAATCCCCAGGCATTTGCACCAGAAAAATTGTGTCCAGGATACAACTGAAAGGCAAGCTGGGTTTTATTTTGTGTTCATGAGCTGTGGTGCTGTTCGTGGGCACTCTGTCACGGTGTGCTGGTGGTGTAGAGACACTGATGTGAGCAGGAAAAGCCAGCTGGGATTCTGGGTGTCCCAAGATCTGTGAAAGGGCTCTCCTCTCCAGAAGGTGCTGCCTTAAAACAAGCCACCCCTCAGAGACCCAGCCTCCCAAAAATAAAATTGAGAAACCCTGACTGTAACCTGCAGGAAGAGGCAGGCAGGTAAGGCATGGAGTCATTCCCAAACCCTGTCACTCTTCAAAGAACCAAAGCAATTTTTTGGCCTCACCATCAGAATTGGAAGCCTGGGGACACAACTTTGCAGGAGGGTTGAGGGTGTGTTCTTTCCTTTCTCTTTTTTCCTATCATGTCTTCCTTCTATCTTTTTTTTCAGAGAAAGAAGAGTTGTTCCAGAATTTATTGGGACAGATTGCTGAGCAGTTCTCGAGGTAAGAAACTGCACAGCATTATTAATTTAAAATGCTATTTCTTTTATCAGCCTGAAGTGAAATTTTCACAGAAGGCAGAGGGGCATTAAAGAGATCTTTCAAATCCCACTCTGCCTGCCAAATTTAGGTCTGGGACACGTTATTTCCTGCTGACAGCAATACAGTAGCTTAAACCAAAAGCAATTTCGGTGATTATCTTTGATCTAAAAAGGAGATCAAGTAGTAAATGCTCCTTCCCTCTAAGGAAGCAAAAGAAATGCTTCTTCATTGAACAGTCAAATCATCAGATTTGTTTCATTTTCCCCTTTATCACCCAAAAATGCCTCTCCTCCGAGAGGATTTCTCAACATCTGTGTTGCTGCTTATTTAATCCCAGCTGGTTTCAATAAGACAGATCAGTCCCACCACAGCCCAGCAAATCACCAGTGTAACTGGACAGGAGGGGAGGAGGTTTCAGGATGTGCAGACACCAAGACGCTGCTCTTGGACAATTATGAATTATCAATTTAACAATTATCACTTTAACTTTGCTTCCCTGGGGAGGGTACAGTAGCAAGTCACTGCTGAGAGAGGGGGAGATGAAGTGTAGTAGAGCCATAGTACATTCCCAGGGCCATTAAAAAAAAATCACTTGTTAATTTTTCTGAAAATTAAACCCAGGTGTATTTTCTGCCCCAATGTTAGCATTTCCATGGAAAATCTGCTTTTCTTTGTGACAAATGTGGCTGGGCAGATGAAATCATAGAGACACAGATATGGACATTTCTAGCAGAAGTTCTTAGCACCTAGGCTAGGTAGAGCATTAAATGTATAACATTAATACATGAGGGTTTTCTTTCCAGGGTTTTTAAAATCAATGAGCTGAAAACGGAAGTAGCTAATCACTTGGCAATGCTGGAGAAAAAGGTTGAATGTGAGTGTCCCTTTATTCCTATCACAGTGGGAAAACTGGTGCCTCGTGAGCTCTGACCTGTCCTGTTCCTCACAGCCCCTCCACTTTCTCTAATCCCTTGTGATTTGGCCAATTTTGAGCCCCAAAGGTTAGCCCTTGGTGAGGTGTGGGGATGGTGGGAGCCTGTGGTGGCACTGGTGAGGGACCAGGGTGGTGCTGCCAGCATCCAGAGCCCCTCCTGTGCTCCCTTTGAAGGGCTGCTGGGCCCTCCACTGAGCTTTGGGGGCTGGAGCCACGTCCTGGTGTTCCCATGCCCCTGTGGCAGAGGATTTCCACCACCCACTGCCCCATCTCCACCTCCCAGCCCTGCCGTGTCCCCCAGGGCCCAGGTTCTGTCACCTCCCTGCACCCAGCAGTGCCCCCAATCCCTCTGCACTCCCTGGTCCTCTAACCCTGATCCTCACTGGGGCGTTTGGTCTGTAATTCCAGGGGTAAAGCCCTCCTGCTGCTGTCAGTGCAATCCTTCACAGAATGGCAGAATCACAAAATCACAGGATCACTGGGTTGGAAGAGACCTTTAAGATCAAGTCCAACCCATGCCCCAACACCCCAACTAAACCATGGCACCAAGTGCCACATCCAGTCTTTTACACACATCCAGGGATGGTGACTCCACCAGCTCCCCAGGCAGACCATTCCAGTACTTTATTATTCTTTCCATAAAAATCTTTTTCCTAATATCCAGCCTATATTTCCCTTGGCACAGCTTGAGGCTGTCTCCTCTCACTGTCAGTTGCTGCCTGGAGAAAGAGACCAACCTCACCTGAGCACAGCTGCCTTTCAGGAGGTTGTAGAGAGTGATAAGGTCACCTCTGAGTCTCCTTTTCTCCAGGATAATCAACCCCAGCTCCCTCAGCCTTTCCTTGCACCATAACATGACCACATTGTTACAGTGCAGCAGCCAAACTAAATTCCCCTGGTCAGTGGGCTCCTTTTCTGTTTTTTGGGCTGTTTTGTTTCTCCTTGTGCAGCTTCTGAGTTGTTTCAGTACATTTTGCAGAGCACAGGTGCCAAAGAGGCAGGGAAGGGGTGTGAAGAAGGGGCTGCCATCCAGCTGTGACTCCAGGGGACACATCCTTGAGGGTGCTCAGTGCTGGAGTCAGGAGCAGGGAGAGCCTTTCCCAGCACTACAGCTGCAGAGAGAACTTTCCCACTAGGGCTGGCTGGGAAAAAAAAAAAAGGAGTTTCATGGTTCATGGAAGTTGTTTTCCTGAAACTTCCCCTGACCAGAAGCTACCTTGACCCTACAGCTGCTCAGGGAGACTGATCCCTTTGTCAGCAGGGAGAGGAAGAAATCTCCTTATTTGAAGAGCAGCTGCAGGGAAA
This sequence comes from Aegithalos caudatus, assembly GCA_013389925.1. Taxonomy (NCBI): domain Eukaryota; kingdom Metazoa; phylum Chordata; class Aves; order Passeriformes; family Aegithalidae; genus Aegithalos; species Aegithalos caudatus. The sequence continues at coordinate 350,734 of WEIU01014983.1, forward strand.
CCTCTCCCTGTGGCCACTCCAGCCTCTCCATGTGTCCATGGAGGGGGAAACCTGCAGCCTGCCTATCCCCCAGAAAGGAACCCAGGTATGGACTCCTCCCTGTATGTTTGGCTGCTGCTTCTCCCAAGGCTCTGCTGGGAGAGAATTCTCTTTATTCTTTGACCCTCCCTGCCAAAAAAAAAAAAAAAGAGAAAATTAAAATGAGCTCAGACACTTCGCATTTTTGGTGAAACTTCTGACCAACTCCACTCCTCAGGGCTAAATGCCATGGATTAGAGCAAATGAGGTGAGCTGGGGGTTTTTGTATCCCCTTGGCAGCACAAGCTCAGCCAGGGCTGCTTTTGGCTTCTGGTGAATCCCTGGCATCCCTGGCACACACTCTGCCTCACACACTTGGCATAGGAGGGAGATAACCAAGCATTCATGCCATTCCTGGCAGGAAAAAAACTGAGCACCTGCCCACTCCAGCACTTTATTGCTGGCTTAGGGAAGGCAGAGCTGCTGTGCCATGCAGGTGGGATGAATTCCCTGCTCCCCAAAGGAGGCTTCTCTCCCTGAGTGGGTCCCACTGCTGATGGAGCAACCTGTGGGAAGGGGCTCCCTGTCTGCAAGTGCACCCATCTGCTGGAAATCAGACTTCCAGAGTTTGCAACAGAGCCCAGTCTGCAGCATTCTGAAATAATTCCCCAGGCTGTCATGTTTAAGGAGCAAAACCGTGGGAGAGAGGGAGTGTCCAACCTCCCTGCTCGAGCTGGGCTCCCAGAGGTTGCTCTAATAGCCATGTTTCACTGCTGGATTCAGCCCAAGGATTTCTTTAGACAGCACAGGGTCTTTTCAGAAGGTATTTCTTGCTGCAGAATAATGTAATGGGCCCTTAATCAGAGCACATGACATGGCCATTTATCATTTGCGAGCCAAATGTGAAAAGAATTGTGCTTTTATTTTGCCTTCTCTCCTGCCTCCTTCAGAGATCCCTTTTCCACCACTTTCACATGAGCTCTCCAGGATTTCTTCCCCAGAGGGGACATGTGTGTGTGGGGATAAGTGCTCATGACAGCACCACATCTGCACCTCACATGAAATGTTCTCAGCTTCCCTCCCATTCCTGCCTAGAGACCACACCAGAGATGTGTTTTCAGGGAGCCAAATCTTTCAGCTGATTTTAAAATCCCAGCTACAGCTTGTCACTTCCCCTTGGAAAATGAGTCCATGCAGAGCAAGCACTGGGAATGCTTTGTCCCGTGGCTTGACTTACTCTGCACAACAGCCCACACAAGAATAAGGAAGCTGGCAAAAAGCCCTTTGCAATTTGTAAGCGCTTCACATCTACCTCAAGAAAATAATTGTGGAAATTCTCTGCTCCCCCGGAGAGATTTGGGATGAAAACCAAAGAGATGCTGCACAAAACAATGCCCAGGGCTGCCATTTTGCTCCAGAACTCCTCCCTGCAGTGTCCTGCCCCACTTCCCTGTCTCTCTGATAACTCTGCTTGGCTCCCAATGCTTCAGATAGGCACTGGCCAGCAATTAGACATCTTGGCAAATGGGCTAGCCAGGAATTTCTCCCAGGTGAATGCATCAGTACGGTGCACAGCAGCACAGGGCCTGCAGGACAGCTGCAGCTGATCATCAGCTGTTGAACCAAGCACCCAAAAATGTGCAGGCAGGTATCCAGAATGAAGATATCCAGTAAGCAGGACAGCAGCTTGCCTGCATCACCACGTTGTGAACACCCAAAGAAATTGCCTGTAACAATGACAGACAAAAAATTATAAATGTCTAAATAGGATTTTTTTAAGAGGAGGGCATCCCTGTAAACATAAACCAACTCCCTTTCCCTTTCCTCTCTTACTATGTGGCGTTCTGGGCTTAGTTCATACACATCTCTTTCCCTTTTCCCAGTTCCAGCTGCAATCTTTGTTATTACTCTCATAAAGGAAAACAAAACCCAGGTCTCTGCTTATCTCCAGAGCTGTGCCCTTCAAGGCAGGGCTTTATCACTTACATGCTGCACTCCAGATAAGTGTGATCCAGACTGATTTTCTAAGAAAGTTGCTGAATGCTGATTTTTTCTGACTGCACGTTCCCTGGAGCCGTGGCTCATCCATGCAAACAACAGTTCAGTAAACAAACGAGCTGTGAAATCATTGCATGTGAATGACACGGAGGTAATAAATGGTGCTGTGTCCTTGATCGCTCTGACAGTTCATCCAGGGGGAAAGAAAAGGGAGAATTATTCTCACACTCTCACTGCGCTGGGCACTCTCTGCTATGGGGAATAAAGTGCCCTGCTGCATAAAAAGGCAATCAAACTTTTTGCCTCATGGCTCTCACAATTACGTTGCAGAAGGGAAATATAGGATTTTTCTGCGCTGCGTGCAGAAATAACTTTTGATTACGGAATTGATCGGCAGACAGAAGTGACAGGATTCCAATAGGGTTTTGTTTTTTTTTAATCTATTGTGTTTCCCGAATTTTCAACATTTTTCTCTTCCTCCTGCGTTCTCACTTCGTTGTTTTGTTTTTTTTTTTTTCTGTAACCAGCAATGCCTCTCAGAGCTCCTTAATGCTCTGCAGGAACTTCAGAATTAAAACCTTTTATCTTAATGGGAATTCTAATCCTGGCGGGACGTGTTTGCATAGCCGAGCTTATCATCCCATCACGGGAGTGGGGCTTTTTTCCTGCTCAGGATTTCCTCTTGATTCCTGCTCTACAGCCGACAAGTGAAGGCACAGCAGAAGAGCTGCCCTGCTGCTGTGGAAAAGCCGAGATGTTGTAGGCATTCAGTGAATTAAAGAGCCGTGGCTGTTATCTGCATTGGCAGCAGAGAATTCCCGTGGGTTTTCCAAGCTCTCTGCACGTGGGAGAGGCGAGGCAGCCTGGGAGAGCTGGCTGCCTGGCTGGATAACCCCGCTGGCAGAGCTCTCTGGAGTTTTGCACCACTTTGAAATGAGATCCTGCGACTTTTGGCCGTGGTAACAGCGCTGTTGTTTCCCTCTGTTGGCAGTGGAAGGCCTGAAAGTGGTGGAGATTGAGAAATGCAAGCGCGACATTAAAAAGATGAGGGAGGAAATGGCAGCAAGAAGCAGCAGGTAAGTCCTGCTGGGGACCACACCACAGGAGTGTCTGGTTTCCAACCATAATGCAGCGTTTCCACAGAATTATCTCCTGGGCTTAGAAGTAAAAGAGCAAAGAAACCAATAACCATCAGGGGCAGTGGTTTTAATTTAACATTTGAAGATTTATAGCCGTTCACCAGTTAAATTAGCTTGGGCCATGGGAATAGAGAAAAAGGTCTTGGGAGTTATTTGTCACCATACAGAATGGGAATTCTTTATCCACATTTACTGGGAGAGAGAGAGAGAATGAGAAAAGAACTTCTGCACAGTGCAGTCTCTGGTTGGGAACCAGTTAGCACTCGAATCAGCTCCAATATATTCTGGGAAATTACCAAATAAATATGTAGCAGCTCCTCTAATTATGATCTCATGCTATTATAAATCATCCATTTCAAATCCAACGAGAAATTGGGAATTTACTTTCTGATGCTCACTGTGATGCTGGAGCTCGGTTATGCTGTAATTAAAACACCAGCAGAAAAAATTGCATTTTGCACGGTGCGTGGTCTCAGCTGGAAAATGCCCCCTGTGTCACTGAAGTGCCCCACCAGGACAAACAAATCATCACTGTGACATTGGGAATACTTCTGGGAAGGTTGCTGGAGAGGAATATACCATGCTGCTCAAAATGTGGGTGAAGGGGATTTTTCTCAGCAAATGTAACTATGCTGTCTTGACAGTCTCAGGGTCAAATTGCCTGACCTTTTAATCAGAACTGTTTCCCACTGAGGGCAGTGGAAGATGTGCTAAAAGGTTCAGGCTTCATAATCGCTCGCTTTTATAAATGTTGCCATCCAGATATGTCAGGAGGCACAATGATAATTCATTCCCATGAAGTCCAAGGCCAAACTCAGCTGTCATATCAGCATAAATGCAGAGTAACATGATTAACCTCAGATGTGTGCCTCAGATTTATCCCAGCAGGGTGGAATGCAGTTTGCCCTGTGACTTGCATCATTTCTTGCCGGGATGTGTGGAGAAATCTCATTAGAAAAACCCAAGCCCAGGCTGGCAGCAAATGCAAGAGCATGTGTGCTGATTTGTGCTGGGTGTGATGTGAGAAACGTGTGTGCCCACGTGCCTTTCCTTTAGCTGTGGTGGAGCTGGCAGAGATGAACAGTGAGGCACAGGTGGATGGGGAATTAGGTCCAAAATAAGAAGTTGTGGCAACTCAGATGCCACCACACCACATCAGGAAGTACAAGGCTGTCCCAGACTAGTTCCCATCCTGGATCCTGCCACCTTCCAATCTATATTTTGTGGTCTAAGCAACAACCTGTTAACAAGAAAAGCTAGGGTGGGGGGTGTTCCATCTGCTCAGTGCAGCCAGCTCCAGCTGGGGTGTCACCTTCAGCGAGGGCTCGTGGTGAGATGTGAGATGTGACAGGCTCCAAAAGCCAGAGACCAGCATGGGGGGTGAGGCTGGAAAGCAAAGCTGTGTGTGGAGATGGGTGTGGGGCTCAGCTGGGCTCAGACACCCACCCTGGCTTGCTCTGAGCTCACACTCACAGCTGCTCTGGCTGGAGCAGGAGTGGGACTCGCTCTGCTCAGCATCACTTCGGTGCTGCCTCCACATGGCTCTGTCACAGCTCCTCTTGGTTACCTTCAGCTGCATCTCCCTCCTCCCAGCTGCTCCAAAGCTCCTCCTGCTTGCCCAGAATTCTGCCCATGATTATCTGCACCCTGTGGGACACAAAGAAGCAGCTACAAGACTGAGGAGAGGATGCTCCTCTGTTGCTCCCATCAGGAGCTGCTGAGGAATGAGCTGAGGTTCTGTTGTTGTTGGACACGAAAATGAAGAGCTGACTCCAGTTAGAAGAAAGATCAGAAAGGCTTTATTTACAGTTCTGTGCAGCCCTTTTATAATATGCTGCTCTGGAGAACCATATAATTGGTCAGTAAAGACAACACTTCTCTTTGTTGGTTAAGTAACAAAAACAACACCTGTAAGAGGAATAGCCATGAGAGCCCAGAAATATTATGAAAAAAAAAATGGCTATTTACAGGAACCATCCTTGAGAGACTGATTTTTCCCAAGAGAAGGAAAATTAGCAGTCTGACAGGCTGAAAACCTTACAGACTCAGAAAATCAGACCCACAAGGTTCCTTTATTCCCAAGCCACCACAGCCCCACAGCAGCCAGGTCACCAGCCTGAGGTGACCCCAGCCTAGGGATGCTTCACTCCAGGGTGGCTGAGCAAGCCCTCTCCTGTTGGCATGGGAAATGTGCTGGAACAGAGGCATCCCAGGGAAGTGGAAATGTATTTGCTCTCATTTAGACCTGCCACCCATTGTGCAGTGTCATTTGCTAGATAATGCATTGTGATTGCAATTAGGGATCCCACCTAAATGTAATTAATGTACATAAATATGTGTGATGCCTGTGTTCCTTCAACAAGATCACAGTGTGCACAGCTGTATGGATGTTTACCTATTCTTACATTTGCTGTTACATTACCAAATGAGAGAGCAAGGCTGGGCAGCCAGGTTTATAAAAGCACAGTGAATTGTGCATCTCTCTTCAGAAGAGCAAGGCAGCTCTATTTGCATCCTCCTCAAATTGCTTTTTTCTTTTTTGCTTGTCTGCTTTTTGCACTCACCACTGGCAGATGCTAATAGCATTATGGTGTCATTTAAAATCATGATCGTTTGCAGACAGTTTCACATTTGTGAAGGTCTGATGCATCCTGGCTCTGGTGTGTTCCCCAGTGTGCTGGGATGAAGGCTTCAATATCCTAGTACAGCTGGGAATTAGAGATAGCTGGCTGACCCTCAGCTAACCCTGGCAGTCAGCTCCAATTAGGGCAAGGAATGCCCCAATCTCACTATTTTTATCCTACTAATACCCCACACAGTGGAGTTTTGAGGAAACAGCTTTAGAAACTATTAAGACAGCTTTTCATCAACTGAGAATCTCCTTAAACAGGGCAGGAAAAGGCAGCTGGGTGAATTCAGCTGACCACCATGAGCTGTAAAATGACATAACCTTCACAGGGTTCAGACACTGCCACCAGAAATGACAGCAGGCATCAACGTTAAGAGGAGAAAAGAGACCTGGACTAATTCCCAACAGAGGAGAGAATCACTCCAGAGAGATACAATGCAAAATATAATAATCAAAAATGCACAAACCGAGTTAATGGAATGCTTTGCTTGGCTTCTTTTGGGAGGTTTCTTTTTGCTTCCTTTGGCAGGGGGCTTGAAAACTCAGAGAGGATAATCCAAATGTCAGGACTCCAGGGATAAATCCCTGGAAGTGCTCAAGGCCAGATTGGATGGGGCCCTGAGCAACCTGACCCAGCGAGCAGCATCCCTGCCCACGGCAGGGTGGGTGGGGCTGGATGGTTTGGAAGGTCCCTTCCAACCCAAACCATTCCATGGCTCAATTAATGCAAAATGCAAGAAGATCAGGAGAGTTGATAAAGTCCATGTGGACGACTACCTGGGAAAAGCCCTACAAGGCCATCCTGTCACTGATCCCCACCTTGTCACCCAGCCCGGGGACATGGACTGCCACATCCAGGCCATCCTTAAACTCCTCCAGGGATTGGGACTCCACCACCTCCTTGGGCAGCCCCTTCCAATGCTTGACCACCCTCTCAGTGAAGGAATTCTCCCTGATGTCCAGCCTGGCCCTCCCTGGCACAGTTTGAGGTTATTTGGGAGGAGAGCCCAACCCTCACCTGGCTGTAGCCTCATCAGGGAATTGTAAATTGGGATAAGGTCCCCCCTGGGCCTCTGCTCAGGTGGGAAAGCATCAGCTTGGCTTTTCCATGTGCAGAGGAAAGAAGAGTAGATAACTGGCAGTGTTAATAACCAGGCAAGTGTTAATTACCTGTAATTGCTGGCAGTGGCTGCCTTTCTCCAGGATCAGGGACCCAAGCAGAGGTGTCTGCCAATTCCGTGCCTCTCTGCTCTTGTCCCACATGAGGAACAGCAGCCAAGGAGGTCAAACCATCAAAGTGGGAGTTCTTATGGGAGTTCAAGGCTCAGAGGGTGCCTCCAGCAGTAAATGAGCACAAATGTGCCCGTGCCCATAGCCAGCCTGGTCCCTGGCAGCCCTGGGGAGAGATGCCTGCCATGGACAGCAAGCTGCTCACTGGAAGTTCCTTGGTTTGAGGAGAAGTGGTTGGGTATCCATGGATACATGCCTGAACTCAGATGCTTCTCTCTTGAATTCAAATAGACTGAGAAAGGGCAACAGGGCTGTTGCAGAAGGGGAGAAAATCCTAAGTGAGGGGTCACACTTTCAAAGCATTTTGTACAACACTGCATTAGAGAGGGAGAGGTTGTGGAGTGGGGTGGCTCTCTGAGGGGTGGCTACTGCCAGACCAGAGCAGTTCTGGCACTTTTTGAGACACTGTGCTTCTGTTCCCTCAATGCTAAGAGATGAATATTTCATTTCAGGACTAACTGTCCCTGCAAGTACAGCTTTTTGGATGAAAACAAGAGGCCAGCTCCCCGGCGGGATGTACCATCCTACCCAAAGGTACCACACAATCCTTGCTCTTCCCAGATCCCTGCTGCCTGGCTGCCATCCTGACAAGTGCTGCTTTACAGTGCGTGACTCCTTAGCCATTAATTCCTAGTTATTCTAAACCCAAGGTCTGATCCAAAACTCCTGAGAGCCAATGGAAAAAGCTGTCAGTTGCCCACGGTGACTTGAAGTTTAATTCTCAGTAGTCTTTAATACTTGAAAGCTCATTAGTGTTTGAAATGTTAATGAACATTGTGCATTCATCAACATTTAATGCTCTTTTGTCTGGTTATATTTGTTTATTCTCCATGCTCGTAGCAACAATCAAAAACACCCTGTAATGCTGGGTTCTGATTGAAAGTAGTGCTGCTGCCTGTTTTCCCCTAATAGATTATTTTTTTAATTTAAAAAGTAATTTATAGGGATGCTTCACCTAGGGAAACAAAGAGAAAATGCGGCATTGGAGTCTCTCCAAAATGATTCATTGTCCCTGTGAAAATGAGTTAGTGTATTTGCTAGAGAAAACAGTAATGCTGGAAGAAAAATGTCTCCTGGGCAAGTACAAGTACAAATCCACAGTGATGAATGAGGCTGAAACCATGAAGAGCACAGGGTCTGTAGTCCCAGAACCAGCAGTCATTGCCCACAAGAATTACCAAAAGCTGCCTGGTTATCCCTGACCAGTGCCCAGCTCAGACCTTGACAAAACACCAGCTCACACTTTGAAAATTGTGGTTTAACCATGGGCATCTCCTTGCACACACCAAAGCTGGCTCAGCCACCATGAATCTTCATGGTCCTGTGTGATGCAGGTGCATGACATGGACATGGCTCTGTGCACATTTGTCTTCAGAGCCCAGCAGGGCAGTAAATTCTGTTTGTTCTGCTCTGCCTGGTAAAAGTGAGCTCCACTGAAGCAGAAACTGTGGGACTTCCATTTCTTTTAATTAACTTTTGCCCAGGAGGCTTGTGCTCCTGACTCTAACACATGATTTCACAGAACACATCAGTTCTAAGCCAGGTTTTTTCCCCTTGATAAGTATATGTGTCAGATTAAACTTTGATGGACTGCTGCATTAGGATCTTGAATTAAGAATAAAGGTACGAAGAGTTGCACTGGCCCACTGCAGAGTAAACTGGTAGTTTGTATTTCTGCATTGTTCCTAGACCAAAACTCATAGGAGTCTGGAGTTTTGGAGATTTGCAAAATTTATTATCAGTTGCCAGGTGCAGAATTTGTCCAATGTCAGTGAGACTGAAGGAAGATGTCACTGCCACACCAAATCTGTACTGCCAATCTGCAGTTTTCTTGCAGAAAGTCACACTAAATGTGCATTGTGTATGCAAATGCAAAACTCCTTGCCTCCTGAAGAGGGAAAATTAATCTTCTGTGTTGTTCCTCCTTGGATTAAGTATCAAACAATTTGATGGCTCAGAAATTGTCATTCACTTGCTCAGGAGAGTAAACCCAAACTAGAGACAGCTGTAGTAAATGGGCCAATTGAAGCCACAAGGTTTTTGAGTCCCAAAACCACTGATAGGATCCTGAAAAGATGAATCTGCAGAATCCAGATACCCCCATGTCTTTTAACCCTGCACATTCCTTTTCTTTTCATTTTGTATACAACCATGACTGGTGAATGAGCTTGATTTTGTTTTAGGCTTCTGAGCGTAATGATAAAAAATCACTTGAATCTTTCAGGCTGACAACCAATTTGAAACTGTGGGCACTCTTGAAAAAAACACTTGAAATGAGAGCATAAATCATCTGAAAATAAACATATCATCCCCACCAGCTAATTTAGCACTGTAAGCAGAGACACTTCACACCATCCCTCCCTAACTGGCAGCCTCGAGTGCCGCTGATGCTCTGCAGGCAGCAGAACCAGTGCAGCCAGGGATGGGTCTGTGCCCTGAGCCTTTGATTCCCTGTGTTAGATTTAGCCATGACCCTCTCCTTAACACCTCCACTCTCCCTTTTCTCCCTGCTCCACAAGGATCTGCCCCAATGAGCAGCTGCCAGCTGGAGGGAAGGATGAGGAGGGTTGAGTGGCCAGAGGGAGAGACATCATTTGCTCTCTCCTTGGGAAAAGTGGCCAAACCCCTCGTGAATGGAACCCTGGGAGCCCCAAGGACATGCCAAGAGCATTCCCATGGCAGGGAATGGCAGGGACATGGCAGGGACACCCTTGTTTACCCCTCCTGCCTTTCTGTTTGCAGTACATGCTGTCCCAGGAGACCATCGAGGCTCTGCGGAAACCAACCTTTGACGTCTGGCTGTGGGAGCCCAACGAGGTGAGGATGTCAGCAGCCCCACATTAGCTGGGCTGGCACTTTCTGAGAGCCAGTAAGGCCAGAAGAGCCCTTTGAGACTGTCTGCAGGGTTTTCCCCCTTTTCTGCCCCTTACTCTCTATTTTTTTTTTTTTTTTAATTATTTCCATACCAGACCAGAAATGCAATGCTTCTTCCTAGCAGATGCCAGGTAGATTATTCTGCTTATCCTGTCCTGGCTCCTCTTAATTTGCTCTTTAATCTCTTCCTAGTGAAGTCCCTCGACTGGTGCACTGTTGTTACTGCCACATGAGTTCTCTCATGCCATTTTATCTGAACAAATCAATCCCCAGTGAAGTGTGTGCTTAAGCACATCATCAATAACTCCACTCAAATCAATAAAGCAGCAGGCAGAGGTGCAAGCATTGATTCACACCCCTTCAGCTGAGATTTTTCTCTGCAATTTGTTCTGTAGAGGTTGCAAGGCTGCATTCACAACCAATTAGTATCTCCTTATGGCTTCATTTTCTTCTCTTTCTTACTGCTATTAGTGTTTTTCAGGGTTCATCTTCAGAAGGTTCTGGAAGGTCTATGTGTAAACCTCTGGAAGTGTGAAGGAGAAGGATGCTAAGAATGGATAGCTTATAATATAATGTAAAACCAGATTTAGCAAATCTCACTTAGGAATAACATAATGGAGGACAAGACTAAACCAGAGGTTTTGTGTTGTTTTTTTTCCCAGGGGAAGGCTTGGGTAGTTCTGGCAGCACCCCCAGCAGCAATCACCCTAATTACCTTCTCAGAGGTTGTGCAAGCAGAGTAATTCTGGCTCAGCATGACAAGGAAAAACACCCCATACCACATCCACAGGAACAGCACATTCCCTTCAGGATATTTCCTGTGTCTGGAAGAACAACAGAAGGGCTCTCTGGTGGCTTTAGGTCCATCTCCCATTCCCTGAGGCTGGCAGAGCTTCCCTTCTGCAGCCCCTGCTCCCTGTGCAGCCCCTGTTCCCTGTTCCATGGCCATAACTGCCTGTCAGGTCTTTGCAGCAAGAGGGAATTACAGTCTGACAGGTGCACCATAACACTGCTGGATTACTGCTGTTCTGACTATTAAGAAAGAATGAGGAGAGACAAAACCCATTATCCACGGTTTCCTGTGGATTGGGGGACAGTACTTTAGCACAGTAACTCATTCAGAGGGCTAGGAAACATTATATGATGGCATGAACAAGGCAAGAAAGGAGGATATGGAGATTAAACTTGCCCTGCAAAGGAGGAGTCTACTCAGAAATAAGATTCCACACAAGCTGTGATGAGCTGAGCACCATATGGGTTTATCTCACCCCCTTAGCTCTGCTTTATGTTTACAGAGAATATTTCAATTCTGTCAGTGCTTGTTTAGCACTGAGTGTTTGCATGCTCGGTGTGGGGCAGGCAGGTCACAGACCTTGGTCATTTGTAAGCAAATGAATAATGTGCTGTATCTCAGTAAACACAGCCCTGCAGCAAGCCTGGGTCCTCCTTCTCAATGCCCTCTCACCTTTCTAGCCTTACAAGAGTCCCACATTCAAGCTTTTGCTGCTGACCAAGAAAGCTAAAAATGAAAACTGAGATTCTCCTGTGCTCAGGGGCAGGAGTTTGGGGACTGAGAGTCACCTCCTCCCTCACCCAAAGCTCTCTTGGCAACAGCTGCATTTCTAAGGGTAATTCAGCACGTCTGGATAAAGTTTATTGTCTTGGAAAGTCTTTTATGGAACTATTGCAAAACATATATTCTACCAGGACAAGGGGACCTTCAGCAAAATGCTGCCTGTGTGATCTGAGAAGCATTCTGGCATTGTCCCTCAGGTCTTACAGGAAAGTCTCTTCCTGTTTGGATTATTCAAAATCAGCCCTGTTGTTACTCCATGACTTATATTTATTCCCTGGATAAATATAAAGTTTCATTAGATTAATTTTTTTTTTCCTGGTGAGTTTCTAAGAGCCTAAGTAACAGAAAACCAGAAATGCCTCCAGGGCTGTATTTGTGACATTATCCTCCTCATATTGAAACCCCTGGATCTCTTCACAGTCTGAGAACTGCATTTTCTAACACAATGGCCACATTCCATCCCCCTGCAGATTTGGCCTTCAGAAATGGGAATGCATACACACAGAAACTCCTGAGCTCCAGGAAACCTGTTCATTTCTGGCTGGTGGAAGCTGTTGAGCACCCAAACACTGGAGGTTATCAGTAGCTTTTGTTTTCAGTTCTTTCAAGCCCAGATGATTAAATGTGAGGGATGATTAGATGTGAGGGGTGGTGCTAAATTACCTGCAGCCCCCTTGCTACTGCAGAGCAGGTGTTCTCTCAAAAGAGCTGCCTGCCCTTGCATTTCAGCTATTGGGACTCGTAGTTACAGCCTCCATGAGAGGGGATAATCACAAAACTGCTGCAATTTTTCTAGGGTTATAATGGGAAATCTTTTAAACAAGAAATATGAGCTAAGAAAGTGGAGTTAGGAGCTCACAAGAAGTCATAAAGAAAGAAGGAATTGACAAATGTCTGAAATAAATGTTTCTTTAGGGATCTCTTATTTTCTGCTGTCATTTTCTATTCAGCCAGAGCCTGATCCATTTCTGTACAGCCAGGGAAAAGCTCCCACTGGTTTCACTGAGCAATAGGATACATCCCAGCTGAACTAGAAAAGTGGCAATGCTTCTTCTGTGAGCAGGAATTGCTGTGACACAGAGGAACCACAATTACTGAAGAGTGCTGGTGTGATATTTAAAGCCCTGCACAAAACCTGTGAAGTCAACAGCAGCATGTCTGCTTCAAAAAGCTTTCAGACTGTCTCTGTCTCCCCTCTTGCACTGTCTTTAATCATGCAATCTTTGAACATCTTTCTTTCATCTAAAGAGGGCTCTGCAATTATTTGATGATTGCAAGGGGGAAATTCACTTCCCAGGGTGTCCTCAAGGGATATTTACAGAGCCAACAATAACCTGCCTGTTCCTGGCTGCAGATGCTGAGCTGTTTGGAGCACATGTACCATGACCTTGGGCTGGTAAAAGACTTCAACATCAATCCCATCACGTTGAAGAGGTGGCTGGTGAGTATTTCAAGTTACTGGTGTTTGCAATTTTTTGTAATGTTCAAAAATCAATAAACAAGGCATTTAGTCATGGAATTAACATGACTCGCATGAGTAATCCCAATGAAAGCAGTCAGTCTACACAAATTTTTAAAATTTAAGTACTTCAGGAAATATTTGCAATCTTGTGGTCACAAATGACTCTTTTTTAACTGTTTTGCATTCATTTGCTGAGGTTTCTATTGCTGAAAGCAGTTCATTTCTGCTGAATGCTCTTGATACCTACTGTAAATGGAGGCAAGACAAGTGCCTTCAGATATAGCTAAAAAGTGCCAATATGTGCAATAATCATTCAATGTACTAAATCACAGGGAGTAGAGAAAAGAACAAGTTAGGGAGGAAAAGGAATTGCTGAGAAGGTAACTTTCTTTGCTTCAGTCTTTGATGTGAGAATGTTGCAGAGATGCAAAATGTGAGAAAGCTGAGATCATACAAAAAGTGAGATGTCTAAGGAAGAAACACTTGAATATTTTAAAAGCAATGGGTTTTCAGGTCCAAGGGAGAGCGTAAGAAAGTGTTTGCTAAAAAGCTGAAGAATATATTGGGCTTCTTAGGAAAAACCCATCATGTTCCTAGTGAACCACAGAACAGTAACTATTTTAAACCATTGTTTAAAAAGCATCTAGGGATAACCTGAGGAATTATAACTAGCAAAAACATACCTCTGTGTCTCACAAGTTGATTGAGACAATAATTAAAAACATCTTGGTGTGAATTCATCATACAGATGTTTCACAGGATTCCTGTACTAAAGACTTAGATGTCACTAATCTCTTGTAATTCCCTGAGGAGCTTGCAGAGAGCAGAGGGCACTGTTTTAGATGGATGTAGACTCCTAAAAATGTCACAAAATCTGGAAAAGACAAAGAAAGCTGTGGGTTCATCACGTGTTACAGTACAGCAATGGCAGGAGGCACGTGGGGCTGTCACTGCTTGGTGTCCTGCAGGAGGGAGACAAGGAGGCACAAGGCTGAGCAGAGCCTGGGATAAGGGACAAAATGTCACCACAGAAGGCAGGAGGCTCACCTGAAATTTCCTCCCACCACTGGTGAAGCCTTTTAAGAAAAAATAATATTACTGCATTAAAGGAGACACTAAAAATGATCAAAAGCTGGTAAATTTCTCTCAACTCCTAAGGTGTTGACCTTATAAAGCAGCTGAAGACAAGATGTGGGATGAAACCCAACACAAACAAGGGTAACACAGAGGAGATAAACCAGAAGATCTCCTCCTCCTGTTTCACAGCCCAAAAACATGGGAAGCAAGGTGATATGTCAACACACACCAACAGCCCACCCACACACACTGCTGCAGGCAGCTTCCCCCAGCTTGTGTCTCCAAGCAATTTGTCACCACCAACATTTAAGACAGCCTTACTCTGAGCAACAAAAGGGGAGTTTGTTGTGTATTTTCTGTGAAGTGAGGTCTCCTATCTTCTTGCAGAAGGAAAGATTAATTTTAAAAGCCTCAAGGGCTCTGCTGCAAAGTGGGATACTTCCCCAGGCACAGTATGGGCATCACTTTGAACTCAAGTGGGACAGAAAAAGCCACCTCATGCTTATCCTGGCTTTCTTGCTCCCACATCCACTGGTTAGAGAAGTCTTCCAGAAAGAAGAGGAAAGAGTGATTAATGCAACCCAGTCACTCCATCCCTTCAGTGCTCTGAGTCAGGAGTCCCCTGGGATGCTCTGGGCTGCAGTGCTGGGTGTGTGCATCACATCCATGCAGGTTTGTGCAGTGCCACAGGTGTCCATGTGTAGGCTGTGAGATACTCACCACCTGTAAGCCTGGCTGACAACCACATCATGTCATTCCTAAGTCATTTTAAAATAAGGAAATGTGTTTCTAAAATCCTTGCTGCAGAATAATCTGTGCAGCTCTTGCAATGAAACCCACAAATATTTAATAAGCATTGAAACACCACATTTCTCTTGGCCTCATCCAGACCTTTGAGGTTTCCTAGAAATCAGGTGATGGGTTAAAGTGTTTGATCCTGATGGGATATGGGGACTCCTGAAGTAAATTCCTGATTTAGCTGGAGAAGGGGACAGGAATTCTGTCCATGTCGTTAATTCAGGCTCAGTAACTGAAGTTTGTGCTCTGGGGGCTCTCTGGGGTCCAGGCTATGGAGGAGGGTTCAGCAGAAGGGTCCAGCAGTGCTGCTGACTCTTGGCTGCTTTTTGAGGTACAGGAAACCAGAGGAGCATTGGAATAATGGCCATGGCATGTGCCAACCCATCTGTGCCAGCCTCCCTCAGCCAGCCTGGCTCTAGCCAGGGCACAGGGACACAGAGGCCTTATCCTGGCTGTGGAATGAGGGCAACCAAGCCAGCATCTGTAGAAAGTTAAACCACACAACCATGTCTCCTGTGAGCCGAGAACAGCTCCATCTCCCCGAGGCTGGCTGGTGTAGAAAACCCACCCAGGTGTGCTCCAGCCTGGTGTGCATTCACATCTTCTCTTTGCCAAGCAACACATCCCAAAGTGCCACCTCTGAGCACTGGAAAATGAAATGACAGCCACGTTTCAGCCCTCCAGGTGTCAGAGGTGCAGTTTGTGTTCAGCAGGAGGGGGGACAGGGGTGGGCTCTGAGCCCTTTACAGCCCCAAGGTCACCACTGAGCCACTGCAAGGTCTGAAGTAGAAATTCAGCATGAGAGCAGTGAGTCCTCTCTTAAGGAGTGAGATGCAGCTGTGCTGGGATGTTTGCCCATTGCTGGCTGGTATGGGAGGGGAGTTTCTCTGAGCTTTACCTGCTGGTGAATTCTTGGAACACAGAAATCTCACCCAGGAAGGCAGAAAGTGTCAGAGGCCCTGTGCTATCACTCTGTCCTAGCAGAGAATAATAGGACTCCTTCAGGGATACACAGTGCTTGGTAAACAGCTCTGCCACCCCTGACAGCTCCATCCCCTCTCTCTGCAGCTGTGCATTCATGACAACTACAGAAACAACCCCTTCCACAATTTCCGGCACTGCTTCTGCGTGACCCAGATGATGTACAGCATGATCTCCCTCTGCAGCCTCCAGGTACCACCCTCTCCATGGAATCACTCCATTTCCACCCTGAAACCTCAGCCCCTTCTTTTGTAAAATGGGCCACCAGCCTGCTGTCAAGGGGTGGCCTTTGGGGAAGCTGCTTTTTGGTGGGCACACAAGGAGAGGGGTTGCATTTCCACCTCTGGATGCCCACTCAGACATCCCATTCCTGGCCCCCAGCACCTGCACAGCTTTCTGAGGCTGCTGGGAAGGTGACTTCACCTCCTGGATGTCCACAGCTCATACTGTGGTGGAGTGAAACATTTAGGAAGGACAGCCAAACCCTTACTGAATTATGGTCTGTGGGTATGTTCTTGGTTTGGGACACAAAATGTCCCCACAAGAGTTTTTTCTCCAAATGTGTGCTTTTACCTGTGCTTGTCCTGTAGCCTGGCATGTTTTGTGTGCAGGACACACATTTGACCTTTATTTTATCCAAAATTATAGGCATCAATTAATTTCACTGCTTGGGACATCTGCACTCATATATTCATTTCCTTACAAAACTGCTTTTTTTTTCCTTCACTTAAAAAAAAACCTTTTTTCTCCATAGCTACACATATTAGTTACTGGCCTAAGTCTGTTTTATTGCCAGTGTGAAGAAAAATTTGCTTTAATATAAGTCCATGCTATTCAAAAGCTGTGGGAACACATTATTTGATTTTTCTCTCTCTTTTCCTAACTTCAGTTAATGCAGAATGCAATGGCAACTGAGCCATCCTCCAGCCCTCCCTTTAACTAATCAGGGTGCTCAAATGATGTGTAAGAGACTGCACTAATATCTCATTGCTTTTATATGAACTCTGCAGTAATAGCAAGTTTCAAGGAAATTGTCTCCTCTGAGCTGCTGTTATTTAATGCAACAAAGGCAAATCTGAGTCATTTTTACTGGAAGGGAAGGCAGATTTCCATTTCTTGACTGAAGTAAATTCATCTAAGGAAAAATGCTTTATTTTTCTCAGATTTACATTCCTCTAAAAAAGTAAATATGTCTGGTTTCTTTATTTCTTTTAATTTACAGGGACAGGGAGAAGTATAAATCATAATGCTATGTTCATGTTTTGTATTTTTACAGGAGAAATTTTCCCAGATTGACATTTTGATCCTCATGACTGCAGCAGTGTGCCATGACTTGGACCATCCTGGCTATAACAATACGTGAGTCTGCTCTCTTGCTTGCTCTTCCCTTAAAATTTATTGGGAAGGTAATGCTGGCTGGCATTTTTTGATAGATCAGGTTTTCCTTCTCACAGCCTGACTTTTTCCCAAGGCCCTGCTGGTCATTCACATGTGGGCCAAAGGTCTGGGTTGGGGTTTTCCAGCTGCCCTTGGCTCTATAAGGAAAATGTTTTTTTTTCAGATTTCTATTCCAACACTTTTTCCCCCAACTCCTGAGAAAAGAAGCTGAAATACTGTACAGCTGGTAACACAGCTATAAATTATTATAATGGAATAATTACACTAAAATGCAAAGGGGGATTTAGCTTTCATAATTATAAATCATGAAGTGTACTTTACATTGTTTATTTTCATATGAGGAAACTATTGCTGTTGGCCCACAGACACTTTTTGTGTGCATGTGAAAGAGAGAGAATCACATTTATTTGTAACCATCCATTAAATGAGGGCAGAACCCAGTTCTGACTGGGATCAGTGAGAATCTCTGCATTTGCCAATAGTGGGGCTTGAATTAAATACAAAGAGTTTATTCTGGTTTTGTTCTAAGTCTTTTTAAACTAGAAATAGGGTAAAATTTAAAGCAGAGAAAAAACCTTTGGGGTGAATGTTCATCCACTGAGGGGAATCAGTGCCTGAGATTATATTAAAGTAAAGTCTATTTTCTCTGAAAATCCAATTTAATACCAACCACCCAAAGCTGCAGCTAACTGAATAAACGTTGGAAATAATGTAAGCAAGAGGAAGCAGCGTGGTTTGGGGTAGCAGTGTGTTTTTTAGGTGGTGGAGCTGCTACCTATATCCCAGTAAGCATCTCCTGTGGAAAAGCCACTTGGGGAGAATTCAGGCAAAGCAGCCAAGCTCACACATCACACATGCCACAGCTGGCTCAGCAAGGAGAGCCAAGAAGGGCCTTTTTGGATGATAAATTCCAGCCAGGCTTATTCCAGCACACCCAAAGGATCAGGGACAAAAAGACCTGGCCATGTGATGTACACAGGCCTAAATAGGGGTCAGGGACTGTTGGAATGCTAGAAACTTAATTTAAGATTTTAGTATATAGTAATATGTGTGAGTTAAGATGGAGGATTTGGGGTGTTGTCCAAGTCTTTCTTCTTCACCTTCTTCCTTCTTCTTCATGGGTTTGGGTGATTTTCTGTAGTTGGTTGATGGAGTCCGCATTGCAGACTTCAAGCAGTTTGTTTTGGGGTTTAAAATAAAAATAATTTAGGTGGCATTTTGGATAGGTTGTCCTTGAAAAGACCTAGTAAAGATAGAGAAGCTCTCCACTTTACCTCGTTTTCCTAGCATGCCAGTTGGAGCTCACAGGGCGTGAGTCTGTCAATACAGTAAATACATAAGAGATAATAAACATCCCAAGTCCGAACTCTACATCCACGTTTCCCATGTTACTCATCCTGACCTTGGCAAGGGAAAAAAGAAGCCAAAGCCATCACAAGGGAACAATGGTCTAAGGGTACAGGGGCAGTACAAAGGGCAAAGGAAAGGTCAGTGACCTACAGAGGGGATGGTGGATGGACAATTGGGGTGGGCAGGGTTAAGTGGCCAATGGGGGAAGCAACCCAAGGTAGATTGGCAGAAGTTCTGCAGGGAACCACAGGGGAAATCCTCTCTTTCAGCCTAGGTAGGGAAACTCTGTGGCAGATCCTTCCAAGCAAGACCCTGGGCATTCCCCCCAGGAGGATTCCACAGTTTGGAACAGCTGGGGAGTGTTGCTGTTAGACACAAGATGAAGAGCTTGACTCCAAGGTAGAAGAAAGATCAGAAGGCTTTTTTTTTACAATTCATTCAGTCCTTTTATAACATGCTGCACTAAAAGGCACATTATTGGTCCTCTAGTTCCATTGTTCAGGCTTAGAGAAACCTCTTTAGTTCCATTGATCAAACTTAGAGAAATGCCCAGCCACAGGTGCACAGCGTTATGTACAAAACAGGAACTTGTTTACAAGATTTTTTCCCCTGAGAACAAACCTCTGAAGGACTCTCTCTCAGGAACACAGACCAAGCAGGCTAGAATTTCTCAGATTCAGAAAAATCAGGCCCACACCTGGGTGTCTGCAGGATTTTCCCCCTCACGGCTTTCCTTTCCCTCAGCTACCAGATCAACGCGCGGACGGAGCTGGCGGTGCGCTACAACGACATCTCCCCGCTGGAGAACCACCACTGCGCCGTGGCCTTCCAGATCATCTCCCAGCCCGAGTTCAACATCTTCTCCAACGTGGACCAGGACCAGTTCAAGCAGATAAGACAGGTAAGGAAGGCTGCCCCTGCACGTGCCGTTCACCGAGGTTATGAACGCGTGGTGAGAGTGATTCGTTCTCCCTGCAGGGCAGGGCTGAAAAAGCCCCTCACACTGGAAAGATCCAGGAATGATTCTTGGACAATTTCCACAGCAGCACTCCCTGGAATGCGTTGCTGAGGAGTAATGAGCACATCCTGGCTGTTAAAGCCTATGACATTTTGGGGGTAGATGTTTGTGTTGTTGGAGGAGCCAATTAGCTCTGACTGGGGAAGGATTAAGGTCTCACGGCAGAAGTTTATGCTTTAAGGGAACCCTGTATTAAGTTTAAGAGGAGCTTCAAAGGGGGAAAAGATTTGCAACAGCAGAGCACTTGTACTGTTGGAAGAGGCCCTGGTGCACTGGGAGCCATCACAGTTATCTCTGAGGCACTGAACAATGTTACAATTCCCATTAGGGCTCTAAGAACCAAAATTCAGTCTTAATTTCCACATTACACCTTCCTTACACACCGAGTGAAGAGGCAATATAAGGGCTGGTTGGAGTTTCTGATTCTGCCAGTGTGTGGGAAACTGGCACGGGCCCAAAATGGAGTGTTCTGTGTGAAAACCCACAACTTTCAATTAACCACATGTTTTCCCATCATAAACTCTGCACAGAAGGAGGATACAGAGCTCCTTGTCCACATCTGAGTGTTTCAAAGCCCTCAATCCAAAGAGGATGGGCACAGCTGTCATCCACGCCGTGATTTTTGTCTCAGGGCCACTAAGAGTCAGCAGCAAAACCCACAGTGCCTTCCAAGGAGATGGAAGTGGATCTTGGCAGCCAGAGCGTGGCTCTTAACTTATCCTGTTGTACAATTTGCTTTTCTACAATTAGTCAATCAGAAAGGAAAAACCTCAGTGTCTCTGGAATATCACATGAAACCATGCTCCTCATGTACCACAAACTCTTTATAACCCTCTTCCCATTTCTTTGGCAGTTCCAAGTCAGAAACTTCCCCTTCCAGCACGAGCAATTCAATGCATCTGAGGCATTTTGTGTGCAAGACAGACCCTGCTTGGCTTTGCAATAGCAGACTTTGTCAGGAATGTCAAGTTAATATCTGAACATGTTTTCTTTGCTAGGGGATAATTACATTAATCCTGGCTACAGACATGGCGAGACATGCAGAAATACTGGACTCTTTCAAGGAAAAAATGGAAAACTTTGATTACACGAATGAAGAACACATGACCTGTGTAAGAAGGTTTTGTGGATTGTTATTTTTCTGTGCACGCAGTGAAAGCTTATAGATTAACATTTGTTTGTTTAAAAACCAAGATTTAATATATATTATCATAAAAGAATTCTTCCCATATTCTCTGCCCTGCCAAAGAATAATTATAATTTGGAAGTGCTCTATATTAAATAGATTATTCCAGCTTTAGAAATCCTGAAGTCCCATCAGGAAAATAAAAAAATTTACTCTATTAGGCCACAAATTCTTACCATCCTTTACTGTGGGGCAATTAAAAAAAAAAAAAAAATCCATAAGAGTAAAACCTTTAGTCTCCTCTATTTGCCAGTGCAGTTGTCTTTGATTTCTAGGGAAAACTTTTCCCAGCTGCCTCTGAGTGCTCCACAAAAAACTTAATGGTCACTTTGTGACTGAATCTCTTCATGGAGCAGATAAGTGCACATCCCACTGTGACACCTCCCAGTGCTGCAGAGGGGGAAACCAAGGCAGAGAGGGGATAAATGATTTACACAGAGCAACTCAGAGAGGGAAAATGGATCCAGATGATGTAAGACCTCTGGTTTAATGCTGAAATTGCCCTTTCTGGTTGAAAGCATTGCCTCCCAGTGCACTGCAAGGACAGGGGTTGTGGAAAGGGAGGAAGGGCTGGCTTTAGGACTGCAGCACTAAAGAATTTTCCTCTT
The DNA here is from genome assembly GCA_013389925.1 of Aegithalos caudatus. NCBI lineage: Eukaryota > Metazoa > Chordata > Aves > Passeriformes > Aegithalidae > Aegithalos > Aegithalos caudatus. The sequence goes on from WEIU01014983.1 coordinate 372,136, forward strand.
TCAGCTGAAGATGGTACTGATAAAATGCTGTGACATCTCCAACGAAGTCCGCCCAATGGAAGTAGCAGAGCCCTGGGTAGATTGCCTACTGGAGGAGTATTTTATGCAGGTAAGAGTGAGGGAGAGATGCAATTGAACAATTGCACCATTTTCTGCTATTTTCAAATCCCACACCTGCCCCCATCTGGGGCTCTGAACTTCCTGGTTTAGTGAAAGTCTCCCTGCCCATGGCAGGGGGTTGGAACTGGGTGATCTGTAAGGTCCTTTCCAACCCAAACAATTCTGTGATTCCATGGAAAGCTTCTACTACAGAAAGTCAGAGAAGGATGCCAGCAAAAACACCTGCTCAGTAAGCAAGAAGATGCAACTGATTTTTTTCTTTTAATCATTAGTAAAGAAGAAGATATAATTTCTGGTTGAATACCTGAAAATAATCACTCTCTGGAGAATGGTGAGGAAATCACAGAACTATTCCTTCTCTTTGAGAGCAGCAAGAGCCATTACCAGCTTTCTGAATGCTCTGATATATTTTACCTCACAAGTCCAGTGGGTTTGCAAAGGGAATCAGCTGCCCTGTAAGCCTGGAGGTGAACACTTTGATGCTGGTGCTGAGCAGGAATAACTGAGCAGAATTCTCTTTATTCGGATGTTGCTCTCCACAAGGCAGAGACATTGGCCTTATGGAAGCACATCACTGTTCTGCCCTATCTTCAAACACCTCTGTGATCTCTATCTGAGGGCTGCTGATCTGCTTGGTGCATCCTTCTGGCAGCCTCCTAGGCAGGATTAATATTTGCTGTCCCTGGGTTTGTTCCAGAGCGACCGGGAAAAATCCGAGGGGCTCCCGGTGGCGCCGTTCATGGACCGCGACAAAGTGACCAAACCCACGGCACAGATCGGCTTCCTCAAGTTTGTCCTCATCCCCATGTTCGAGACAGTGACAAAGGTAAAGCCACCCAGGGCCAGAAACCAAGGAGGGGGACAGCAGAGCTCCAGTGTTTGCCCCACCAGGTGTTTGGTTATCCAGGGAAATGGGGATTCCTTCCACACCCCGCCTGCCACGCCGATTTCAGCATGCACGGTTAAATGATGCACTAAGTTAAGGAATGCAAAGGGAAATGCTGATATTCTTTTCTCTTGTTTCTACCTAGCTATTCCCAGAAGTGGAGGAGGTGATGCTCCAGCCTCTGTGGGAATCCAGGGACCACTATGAGGGGTTAAAACAGATAGATGATGCTATGAAAGAGGTAAACTCCAGTTATCTCCTTGATACAGCAAACATTATAATTGAATTAGCCAAACATTATGATTAAGCAGCAGCTTAATTCTGAAACAGTGGGAATGCTTGTGGGGTAATCATTATCCTGAGAAACACATTCATTACACCTGGCTGGAGAGAGGTGTGTGCCACAAGCAGTAAAAACTTGTCCCTGCAGAGTCCACCAGCAACCACCAAAGTATGGACACGGGAAAGGAGCTGCTTGCAAGGCACAGACCCCAGGGATAACCCCTGAAGGGAGCACATTGGCAAACACCTCTCCTTGAAGGGATCTGCCCTCCCTTGGGCAGGAGTTTGCCTGGGTTACACTGCAGCAAAATGTTCTGGGGCTGGGCAATTCCAGACTCTGCAGCACCAGTGCATGAGTTTATTTTCTGGGATGCAACTTCCAGTCACGTGTGTGTCATCAAGGATGTGCTTGGCATTCTATGAGGAATCACTCTGTCATGCAAAGCACCCAGGAGGGTTAAACACACAACCAGTGAAGCCCTTTTATTGCCCATTGGGGACTTCTATGTACAGAGCATCTCTCATTTTGTAAGGCTCAGGGGAGGTGGGAGAATTCCAGGTACCAGCATTTGCTGTCTCTCAGCATGTCTGCATTGCCTCAGGAGCCTGGCAGGGCAGAGACCAGAGCCCAGGGCAGCAGTCAGTGCTGGTCCAGCTCCCTGCAGCCTGTGACAATGGCCCTGCAATCCTTCCTTGCCCACCTCTCCCAGTGCCTCTTTTCCCTGCCAAGATCCATGACAAAACCTGCCAAAATGGCATCACAGAGTAGGGAGTTTTCTGACATGAAACAGTTCATCATGCAGGCAGGGTAGTGTGAACCATTCCATCATTAAAATGAGTTGGGAAGTGCGATGGAGCACCAGTTGTGCTGATACTGTTTGATATGTGGGTAATGAAGGTTCCTTCACTTGATCATCCATGAGTGGAACTTTGCTGTAACTCCCATCTCCTCCCAAGTGCTTTGGAGGAAAAGCCCCTCAGCAGCTCAAGTACTGAGGCTTGTTGATCAAAAGAGCTCAGGCTCTGAGGACACTAAATTTTAAAGGAGAACAAAGTCCTCCAGGCATTTTTCCATTTAGACAGGAGCATTTCTCAAAATGAGGGCAAAAGAACTCAAATACGACTGCCAGACTTTCTGAGTCTTACTCATCTTTCAAGTTGAGCTGAGATTTTACTTCTGATTTACAGAAGCTGTCAAAACAGCATTTTTATACAAACTGATGGAGCTTTAATTACAGTGTATTGGCACAAGAGGTCTTTAAAAAATAGGAGCTGCTTGAATTCAAAAATATTCTGAAACAAGAGGACTTAATTAATAATCTGAGAGCCTAGTACAATCGCTGATGAGAACGACTGAGTTCTGTTTACCCAGGACGTTCATCCAGAGCCGTTTGGATGGAACAATGCCTGCTATATTCCAAGCTGCTGCCTATTATTTCCCAGGAAATGTTGCACATGCCTTGTGGAGAGCTGAGCGTGGGACTCACAGCAGCACTGTGAGTGTGAGTCAGGGGGGATTAATCCTGCTCTGCTCTTCATTCCAGCTGCAGAAACAGAATAGTGAAGCTTTGACGGCCGGCAGTACGGAAAAGTGAGACCAAACAGCCTTTGAACAAATAAACCACCAGCCTTGGGGCTCCTCTGGTTTGAGAAATGCTGTATTAGCCAAGCAGAAGGTGGTGGCTACATCAAAATCCAAGTGGGACCATACAGGGAGAGGTGGCAGGGATGGATGCACAGCCTGCAGCCTCCTCACGGCCGTGCTGCTGCTGTCGGGCACCGCGCACTCCCCAGACTCTGGCATTCCCTCCACAGCCTCCTGGCAGGACTCCCCAGGATCCTGAATTCCCTCCACAGCCTCCTGGCAGGACTCTCCAGGCTCCTGAATTCCCTCCACATCCTCCTGGCAGGATTCCCCAGGCTCCAGCATTTCCCACAACAGCCTCCCAGCAGGATTCTCCCTGCGGACAGTGCACGGCTCCAGCCTTCAGCAGATCTGCCTTCTCGGTGCCTGTAGAGACAAATCAGAGTTTAGCTAAGGAGCCTTTTCTGGGAAATGATCCATTGGCACCAGGAGCTGTTTTAGCCAAGATACTCTCCATATGTGTACAGCAGTGTGCTAATGACAGCATAGCTCACCAGATGCTTATACACTGACAAGGGTCCTGGCATACATTTTTGTTTGCCTGGTAGGCCCTAATGACATATTTCTCCTCATTATTCCCTGAATTTTATAGTGTTCACAGTACATTCAGAAGCCCAGCATAGTGGATGCAATTTTCTTTTTTGTTTTTTGGTTTTTTTTTTTCTACACTAGAAGAAATCAGAAGAAACCTTAGTGAGTTTGCAGGGTCACTTTGTGGCCTGGTACAGCTGGACACCATGGGATCCTTCAGCACGAGCAAAGAAGGGAGCACAAAGCTGAAAAAATGATGGTGCAAACACATTTTTATCCTTGTTGATGTAAAAATACCCAACAAGGGACACCTTCAAAGATGTACAGATTTTTTTTTTATTATTATTACTTTTAAACTGATATGCTAAATAATATATTCTTCTACAGAAATGGGTGTTATTGTTTCATTTTATGTATGTGTTCACATGAGAATTGTCCTTGTTCCTAAAGACCAATGCTCCCATAATGAATACAAGGGAAGGGGCTGTACAGGAGAGGGGAGGGGTGGTTTTCCTTGGAGGAGAAGCCTTACAATTATTCCTGTGGTATATCATGAAAAGCTTCAATTCCATTGATGGTTTTGTGATGGTTGGGAGCCAAGCCCTGCCCGGGTGTTGCAGCTGTGTGAACAGACAGCGCAGAGATTGATTCCTGTGCACCACCTCACCAAAGGGAAGGCTGGAATAAATCCCCCACCAGAATCAAGCCACAACCATGCTGCTCACCAGCTGGGGAAGGTTGTCCTGCCTGAGGGTTTCAGGCCTCATCCTGGTGTGGCTGCTGGGAGCAGGGATTCCCTGGCGTGCTGGCATCTCCCACACTGGCAGTCACAGGCTGCCCTTGGCTCCCCAGCTCTGCAAAGCCCCAAGCTGCAGCTGGTTTGTCACAAAGATGAGCAGGAGGGGGCCAGTCTTTCCCCTCATGGCCCAAGAAGCATTTTGGGCAGCTCAGCCTCTCTGGCAGGTCCCCAGTACCAACTCTGAAGAGCAAATCCTGCCTCCTGCTCTGGAAATTCAGATTCATTCTCCTCTTGTTTCTGCACATCAATCCTGAGTTTAACTCTCATTTCTCCCCCAGTGCCATTTCCCATGTTTGGTCCCTTTCATTAGCACAAAACTATTATTTCAGTTACTCTCCAATCTCTCAGGGAGATCCAAATTACCTCCAAACCTCCATCCCTCTATTCTGTTCCTACCTGGAAGTTTTCAGAGACCCAGGACAGACTCACAGCTAGTTCTGTCTGTTGGTGCCTCCTCCTTTAAGCAGCTTTGTGTGTGTGGTTTGGGGCTTTCTGCTGCAAACTGGAAAGGGCTCTGATCCCTGGATTTGAACAGATCCCAAGGGAAATGGAAAGATCCGAGCACAAGGTCAGCTCCAACTCACACAGACATCTTCATGAATGGATGAACTACACCCTAGTTTTGATTAATCTCAGACTTCTGATGCTTGAATATTGAATCTGATTAATGTGGTTTGTGCCCCTTTTTCTTTACTAAATCTCCTAATCCCAAGTACTTTGCGACCCGGATTGTTCCTCTGTGGAATTCTTGACTACTTTTGCACAAGTAAATGGATTTTACCATCTCCATTCAAGCGGATTTCCGTCACCAGTCAGCTCCCAGAGCAGATGAGTCATGAACAATTGCTTAGGCCTTGCCAGCTCCTGCACTGAGCTGCTCAGATTAGATGAGAAAACCTGCTGGAAAAACTTGACTGCACCCTCCTCCCATTAAAACTTATTACCACTTAGATCCTTATAGGAAGTTTTGTTTCAGCTGGAAGGATTTTCTCTAACCACAATCCCTAATCCAGCAAGTATTTATCCATGTGCTCAACTCCAACCAGCCTAGCCATGGATCCTGGCAGAAAGGAGCTTCTTGCACAGTACAGGCTCCTTGGCTTTCTCTAAGTGAAGGATTTTTGGGAATTGATGATTTGTTTTGGCCTCCAACATTTTTAGGAGCCAAAAAGCTGTTTACTGCAGAGAGATGAACAAAAGGCATTGATGAAATCCCGCTGAATTTTTTTGGATCTGCATCAGAAATGTGGAAAAAGGGACTGGAACCCATCCTCAGGGCTGCAGTAGTGACTGCAGTGATGCTGTAATGTGCTGTGAGGGTTACTGAAAGAACAGGCAACACCCAGGCTGCTTTCACAGGCAGCTGTAAAATTAAAAAAAATCCAAAAACCATGCAATCACCAGCAGCTAATGATATAAATGGGAATACCAAGTATTTTTAAAATCTCATTTGTCTTTGTAATATTAGATTTCTATGAGACAGTCCTCCCAAGATATGTTTAACCAAGGGAAATGCAAAGGCATTCTCTCATAATTCTCGTTTCTTATGCTTTTCCCACAATATTTAACATTGTGATTCATATGCTAATTAAAGGATTTGAGAATCTCGGCAATCAGCCCATTAAAATGTCACACATTTTCAAGGTGACATTTTAAAACCAGACTTAGCATGAGAATGAAGTTTTTTGAGGCAGGGAGACAGATGTCTGCAGTGTGATTTAATCTTTTCTCCCCCTATACCAATGAATGAGTGGGTATTGTGTCTCAGTGTTGTTTCAGTTTACAGTAGGTGTCTGACAGAGAACTTTCTATGGCCTCTTACAGCTTTCAGCTTCATGACAGTGCCAGGTGCATCCCAGCTTTACATTGCTATCCTGGACTTGTGATCAAAGCTGAACATGGAATGGCTTACAACAATTCCACACCATTTAGCCTGGGAAGCTAATGATGAGCTCTGGGATTTTACTCCTTTTTTAAAAAAAGCTGTGAGATCCCACAGCCCATTACTCTGGTTTTTAGTATGGTTTGATAATCAGATCAAACTGGGGCTGCATGTCCTGAGAGGGAAACAGCTCTTTAAAAATGTGAGTAACCCCACAGCAGCCAATTTACAAGGGAGGTTTAGTGTTGTTAATACAGGAGTCATGTAATGACACTGGAGTATCTGTACATGGAAATTGCTCATCTCAGAGCAGCAATAACCACAGCATCTACTCCATGTGGGAGTTTGAGCCTGTCAGGAGAAGCACTCTCATGCACTGTTTGATTTTCCTGTTTTAAACAGCAGGTTTTTGCTGCAAGCTTCTCTCTAAAAACACCTGAAGAACAAGTCTTGCCTCCATGCCTGGTCTGGGGGATTAAGAGCACATACACTGCTTTTATTCTCCTGTCACACTGTAAAAATTTCTGTGAGAGAGAGCAAATACAGTGGGCCAATCCTCTACCCCACTAATGCAAAATCTCCCTGTATTTGCCTGTTTCCCATCTCCTTGACTTACCTGTGGCTATAAAACAAAGGAACATGCCTGCCAGGGATGAGCAGCACTCAACCCCCAGCCCACAGGAAGAGTTTGTATGAAAGGAACCTCATGTAGGGCCATCCAATTCAAAAAATCCCTGTCCAAGAGGTTGTTCTGGGACCTCCTGAGCCAGCTTTCTGTAGACACCCCTTTTTCCACACAGCACCCTTGTCAACAGGATTGTTCAGTACCAGGAGAATACAGCAAGAACTTTCTGAAGTGTGTTTGAAATTAAAGAGCTTCAGTGCTCCTTTTCTAGGCAAGGTGGCAGAGCAGCAGGTGATGTCTCCTTTCTTTCAGCAGGGCCTAGGCAGAGATGTAGTTTGGACCCTGAAAAAATGAGACATTGGAGGTCTGTGTGTGAATGCTGTGATAGCATCAAAAAACTCCCCAATAAATCATAATAATAAACTTAATAATCTGCCACTGGCTTCAAATCCCTTCTAGAGCCAGTCAGCAATCCAGGGCTTCCCTCTCCTTTCCAACAGGGAGACCCACATTTGTAAAGCACCTTGTGGTTTTTTGGATGCAAAAACCACCAGTTCCCATTACCAGAAAATAAAAACGTCTGGCCAAACCCACTTATTAGAAGTCCTCATAAATGAAGGAGCTGTAACCAACAGGTCAGACATTGGTTAGTGAGAAGTCAAACTCACACACACAAAAAAAGCTTTCTGGCTATTTTGGCACATCATCAGGAATCACAGGTGTACTCAGGCACAAGCACACACATGAAGCAGTTATCTGTAGACATTTTTGCAACACCACTCTTGGCTCTGTTGCAAGACAAACTTAGAACCAGGAGGGTTTGGAAAGTGCAAAGCAGTGTTGTCACAGCCAACGTTTGCTATAAAGTCTCTGAGGAAAAAAAAAATCTCTGTTTTCCAAACTCTGTGGAAGCACAGTTACAGCCTGGCTGGCAGACCCAGCAGATCCTGTGCCCTAAAGCTCCAAACTGACAGGGACTTGGAGCAGCTCTGTCATTTTATACAAGAAAAGTGCTTGTTCTCAGCCCACTGATGGTGTTCTGGGCTCAGGACAGCTGGGACATGCTCCAGGCTGGAAAATGGCATGAGAAAATCAACACAAAAACATATAAATCCTCCTCAGATTTGTGTGCCCAAGCCATGCCTTCTGGAATGCCCAGTTAGCAGCTGCCCTGGGGAAGCCCTGGAAGCCAATTTGTCCCTCAGTGTTTGTGCTACCACTTCAGGGCTGCCCAAAATTACAGCTTGTTATTCAGGGCATTGACAAAGCACATCTTGAGCACCAACAGGCTTGGGGCACTAACCAAAGAAGGTGGAAAGATTTCCCTTTTGATGAACAAATTCCCCACCAAAAAAACCCCAAACCAGTAAAAACTCGAAAGCTCAAAATTTCATTTTCTTTACTGAGCAAGCCTCAGCTAAATGAAATGAGCATTCAGAGCAGTGCTTATGTGTTTGAGCTATTACTTCCCTTCCAAAAACAAAAATTATTCATTTCAGGCAGAGTTATATTAAAAAAACAACCCCCCAACATGCCTGTTAGAAGTGTTTTCCACCACTTTTCCTTGCCAGGCTTTGAAACAGCCATGGAAGCTCATAGTTGTGGCTGGAATCCCTGCTGCCCTTGGGCTCTGTGGAATGTGGTGGGCAGCAAAGACATGGATAAGGCACAGGGAGATGTGCAGGCAGCAGGTGAAGCACTCACCAAACTGGGAATTTGGTGTTTCCCCAGTGGCTCCTGCACTGCCACCACTCCCCAGGGTAACTGGTGCCTCCAAGACTGTCTGCAGGGAGGAGGTGATTTCTGAAGCAATAAATATATTTCTAAAGGTTATGGGGTCACAGGTGTAAAACACCGTGTGCTCCTGAAAGCTCACAGGGTGACCTGTGTGTCATAAAGGATGAGCTCATTCCCTCCAGGCTGTAATTTTGTTTTCCCCCTCACTCAAGGCTTTGATCCTCCTCTTGCCTGCTGTGAGTGTTACCAAGGGCAGATCTCCAGGGGCAGTGACTCTTCCCAGCTCCTTTGCTTGGAGAGGACACATCACCCATTTTAGGGTTGTTGTGTCAAGGCTGAGTCATCCAGAACCAAAGAGATCCTGGCTTGCAGTGGACAAAAAGTACAGGAATCTCCCCTTTATTTGCAGTCTTTCATTTTATCCTGCCAGCTGTGTCATTTCTCCACCCTGCATGGTCATTTATTCCTTGACCTGTGCTTCAGGCTGCCTTTTCCACCCATGCAGGAAGCATCAGGTGCTGCCAGATGGCTGCAACTTCATAAAAAACTCAGCTAGGACAGCTTCCTCCACTGGCAACTGCATGCAAAAGGCAGGAAAAAAATACATTTCCAAGCCTACATTTTTATTTATGTATTTATCTAACTGTTTCTACTGAGGAGAAAATTGTGAGCACTCAGCAGCTCCCACAGCTTTGAACTGCACTGAATTACAGACATTCAGATGGCTTCACGTAGGTGTTCTACAGATTCAGGCATCTTTTGCATGAAAATACCTAAAATTAAATTGAAAGGGTTACAAGCTGATTAGTATTAAAAGCTTGTACCAATTAATATGGTACAGCTCTTTCTTTCAAACACGAACTCTGCAAGCTCACTCAGAGTGTTTACTACTTTCAATGCTGAGATTAAGTCCATTATTTCCAGGGCAACAACCTTGTAACACCTCTGAATTTATCTCTAGGACAAAGGTCTTTTCCCATCCCAGTCATTAACATTTAACCAGGGAGACAATAATCACTCTTGTAGACACATTGTACATGCAGAGGGCTTCCATGGCGTGACTCGCAGGAGGAACTCAGAGTTTGCAGAGTGAGAATGGTGTTTGCAGACTGTAAAAGATTATAACAACCCCTGGGACATTCTTTCAGAAAAGAACTGAGTCCTGTCCTGTGCTTCATGGATGGATTTATTACTCCATGCAGTGGGGTCACAATCAAAGCCTGTTTGCCAGATGGGGTTTGCCTGAGGTTTTTAAAATTATTTTTGAGCCCTGTCTTCTTCAGAGCTCAGCAAAATGTTCATTTCATCACCCTGAGTCATATCAGAATGCACTGCACCCTCTGAATGTGCCTTTACACAGGGCAGTCTTCCTGAAGCTGCAGGCTGGTGCCTCCAACAAACTGCCTGGAAAATGAGCTTCTCTGTAAACCAGGGCAGATGGAAGTGCCTGGATCAGCTCTGGGTATGTGGCACATGCTGCCCCCCTATCCCTGATGCTGCTGTTCCTCTACTGCCTGGCAGCACAGCCATGGATGTGTGGGGAGCCTTCCTTCCTTCCTTCCTTCCTTCCTTCCTTCCTTCCTTCCTTCCTTCCTTCCNGGAGGGGGAATCACAGCAGGCATTAAAGGAGCATCTGTACTCAAATCCTTCTGCCATTTCCCTCGGTGCAGAGCAGGAGAATTTTGATCTGCAGGACAGGGAGCTCCAATCTGCACTCCCAGCAAGGCCAGTCCCTTTAGAGAGTGACAGCACAAGGGGGAATGGCTTCAAACCAGAAGAGAGGAGGTTTAGATGAGATGTTAGGAAGAAATTATTCCCTGTGAGGGTGGTGAGGCTCTGGCACAGGGTGCCCAGAGAAGCTGTGGCTGATCCACCCCTGGAAATGCCCAAGCCCAGGTTGGGCACTGGGGCTTGGAGCACCCTGGGATAGTGGAAGGTGTCCCTGCCCATGGCAGGGGAGTGGAACAAGAAGATCTTTGAGGTCTCCTCCTTTAACCCAACCTATGCTGGGATTGTGTTTTAGGCTCAGGAAGGGCACTGGGGTCCCCCCTGCTGCAGGGGATCCATCCAAGGTGCAGCCCCCAGGGCAGCAGAGGCAGGGGCTGGCATTGCTGAGCCACAGGGACACAGGACACTGACACCCCTCACCTGGCCCTGTGTGTAAAGAATAAAATGAGGGCTGGGCTGGCTTTAGCTGGGAACAAAGTGCCAGGATAAGGCCACCTGGACACCAGTTAAATGTCCCCACGTGCTGCTGGGGTGTCTCTCAAGTTGCAACACAACCTTTACCAAAGTAGGTGTGGCAGCTCCATTTGCACACAAATTTGCAGACCAGGCTCATGAGACAAAATTCCAGTTAGAGATTCATGGATGCATGGGCTTAACAGGGGTATTCCTGCCATGTGATGGCTGCAGTGTTTACATCAGGCATGACTATTCCTCCTCCTGCCCAAATTCATCAGCTGGCATCAGCTCCAGCCATGTCCCACACTGCCCAAAGCTGAAACCTTTTATCTTCTCCACTACCTCAATTTTTCAGCATTATGGTATTAGCTACTCTAGTCCATTAAGAGCCTCATTTTAGCCCATCTAAATGTGTCCTCATGTAAGGAAAAGCAGCATAATAACAAGGACATGCATAAGAACCTGACATTTCTTTTCATGCTGGTACATACTGTTCACAAAGTCCCAGAAGAATATTACTGCTGTCTGTCTTTACACAGGTGAGGGGGACTAATCATTTGAAAGGACTCCCCATCTTTGAGGGCTGTTTCATTATCCCTTCACCAAATACATTGAAATCCTTCACATGACACCCACATCAAGTCTCCCCACTCCCAGCTGCACAACCACTGTTCTAAAGAATTGCCAAGGGAGGATCAAAGAAGAAAATTACACAAAAATTTTAGATTATTTTTTTATCCTCAAGGAGTCAGCGGGGTGGAGAGGATAATAGCCACTTTTGTCAGTGATTACATGGTGCTGGCAGTAAATTTTGCAACTATCAAAAGCTACTGATCACTTCAAACACCTCTGCCAGGAATATGAATCCATAAGAAATGTACATCAGCCATCCAGCCCCGAGTGGTCCCATAGGCACAGCCACCAGAAAGACAAACAGGCCCCTAAAACCACAAGAGCTGAAATGGAGCCAGAACTTTCCCTCTCAACACTGAGTTTACCATGAAGTTTTTCCAGCATTTTCTTCCTCCATGTCAAGCTGAGATTTACCAGTTGGCATTTTTACAATAATTTTTACAATAATCACAAGTCCTAGTGAGGGTCTCTGATATGAATCATCCCAAATGGGTTTGGCTCAAGTTGCAACTTTGACCTCAAATCTTAGTTTAAATCTCTCAAATCTAAACACTGCTTCTTCAGTCTAGCTCTAATAACACTTCCACAATGCTTATCCACTACCTAAAACTGTCACATTGCACTGGGATCTTCTCAGTTTAAAATTCATCCACCAGGAGACAGATATCTGTCAGGATAAGATGGGAATTGGTGTCTCCTTTTCCTCAGAGAAGTTTGAGCAGATGCCATTAATTTTCTTGCCACTTCTAATCCTGCATGTTACTTTCTCTGGAAGAAGGCTTCATACCATGGTAGCCCCAAGCTGCTGGGCAGTCTGCAAGTGTTAAGTGAAGCACAGTTTCTGCCTCAGGGAGCTGACCACATAACCCCAAACGGGACATTCATGAATTCCAGTGATGCACTGCATGCCCTAGGTTAAGTCAGCAGACAATGGTAGTGCTGGTGCTGAATGTCCTGCAGGGACAGCAAACTCCTCCTGCCACCTCATTCCTCCTGCAGGTCCTGCTCTGAACCTCTGGGAGCACAGTTCTGGTGCCACTCTGGTCACTGAGATCATCTGAGAGGGAAGCCAGGAAAATCACTGGCATGCAGAACCCAATCAGTGAAACACTAATTACATTCCTCCAGACAGAAGCTGCCAGTGCAAAGCTGTTTGCAGGGTTTTGGTTTTTTTTTTTTTTCCTTTTTTAGCTCAAGTTTCTTGCTTGGCTCGTGGTAGGGGCAGTGATGGCCACAGTTTCTCCAGATGTGGTTCAGGAATGATTTCCTGATTGCACAACTCCTGCCCATGGCAGGGTATGCAGGGACTGATGCAGCTCCTCCACAGACAGACAGAATCCTGCTTGGAAACTCTACAGAGGGGATGTGCTCACTTCCCAGAGGAGCTTGGCTGAGAGCTCAGCTCCAGGAAGACTTTCCCTTCCTGTCCTAGATCTCTGTGTTCCCCCCACACGTTCAGCTCCTCTGATGAATGTAAACCAGGATAATTTAGAGATGATTTCCTCCTGAATTAGTCATTTTATTGTAAGTGGATGAGCTGAGTTGGGAGCACCGTGCTCAGCCCAGCTGAGAGCAAAGAGCCCATTGAACTCATGGGCACAAAGCAAAGAACACTGGGGCAGGACCAGGCAGCCTCTGCCATCCCAGAAAAGCTTTTCCTTTAAATGGGGTGTACTTGACTCACCACCTGTGATTTCTCTGGAAATCAGTGCCCAGTGCTGCCTCAGGAGCAGGGCAGGGTGTCCTCACAGGTCACACTCACTTCACCCCCCTGGTGAATCAGTGCCCACCACAGGGGTGGTGCAGCTGTCTTTTCCAAGAGGAGCTGCCTTTCCTCCTGTCCAGGCTAAAAATGAGCAGTGGGTGCTCACTAGGGCTAAATCCCCTTTGTCTGGAGGCTCTGAAGGAGCTGACTCAGCCAGAGCAGAAGGGGCTGTGTGTGTGTGATGTGTTGCAGGTGGACAGGAGCTTTCTCTGTCCCACAGGGAGCCCAGCCAGGGTGAGCTGGGTGTGGGCAGTGGCTGTGCAGGTTCTGACAGCCCAGTGCTGCAAACCAGGTGTTCCCCCAGCTCTGCCAGCAAAGCCTGAGGGCAGCTTGGCTTCTCTGGCATCTGCTTCTGCAAATGTTCTCCATGGCTTAGAGCTGGCCAGGGTGGAATCAGCTCCCAGGCTCAGTGACACCACCTGTCCCCCTGCTCCTTGCCCAGGGAAACATCACAGGATCAAGGAAGAGTTTGAGCTGGAAAGGGTCTTAAAACTCATTTTAAAAAGGGACACCTTCCTCTACCCCAGGTTATTCAGAGCCCCATCCAGCCTGGCCTTGGATGCTTCCAGGGATGGGGCAGCCACAGCTTCTCTGGGCAACCACAGCTTCTCTGGGCAACTCTCCACCTCACAGTAAAGGATTTCTTCCTTAAACCTAATCTAACCCCTCCTTTTCACTTTAAACCCATTACCCCTTGCCCTATCACTACATGCCCTTTTAAAAAGTCCTGTAAAAATATGACTACAGTGAGCTAGGGACACAGCCACATTTCCTTCAGTGTGTGTCCCCAGGCACAGCCTGCCAGCTCTCCTGTCCCCATGTTTGCCAGGTTCACTCCCACATATCTGCTGTTATCAAGGGAAGCTGATCAGCAAGGACAGGGGTAGGGAGCTCTCTCACTGCCAGCCCATTCCCCAGGGCAGCAGAAAGGACTGAATGTCCAAGTGGTGAAACACCATCTCATCCTTAATATCTCCCAGTCAGGAATAAAGGCAACTACCCTTACAGAGCTCTTTGCTTACCAGGAAGTGCCAATTCCTGACTCTTTCTTCATCTCTTGCAACTTTGATGTGATCTGTATTTAAAAAAGATTCCCAAATGGTTTGGGTTTGAAGGAACCTTAAAGATCATCTCTTCCCAACCCCCTGCCACAAGCAGGGACCCCTTCCACTAGACCAGGTTGCTCCAAGCCCCATCCAGCCTGGCTTTGAACACTTCCAAGGTTGAGGCATCCATAACTCATCTGGGCAAGCTGTTCCAGTGCCTCAGCACCCTCACAGGGAGGAATTTCTTCCCTCTATCTACCCATGCACACAGGGTGCACAGACCTGCCTGTGCCTGTGGAAAAAAGACGTGGCACCTCTCAGGGAGTGATGAAGGATGACAGTGGGAAGGAGGAGGCAGCTGTAGCTCCTGGAGAGCCCTGTCAGGAGAGCAGCTTCTCTGCTCCTCACCACTGAACCATTTGGTGCAGTGACACCTGTGGGGAGAGCCTGGCACTTGTCACTTCTGTCAGTGTGACACCAGTGTCAGAAGCCAGGCTGAGGCAGGAGCTCGGCACGGTGTCAGAGCACAGGTGGGATGCAGGAGGGGAACTGGGCAGAGAAGAAACATCAAACCAGAGGGGAGAGCTGGGTGTAGGGTCCTGATGGCTCCCACATCCCTCAGCAGGCACTGCAGCCTCCTTTCCACACCCAGCTCTTGCTGTGCTTTGTGTCCCCAAAAAGGGGCGCAGCACAAACCTCAGGCACGGACAGCATCCCTCAGCCTCTGGGGGACAATCCAGGTGCCAATCCAGGTGCCAGGGCAGGGTGGCACAGGGCAGGCAAGGAGTGACACAGGGCATTGCCTCTGTGGTGCCAGGAAAGCCACGTGTGAGGCCACAGGGCAAAAAGTGTCCTGGGAGCCTCCTAAGAACCACAGCAGCTGTGATGAACTCATACCTGGATTTCCCTTTTGCTGCCTCCACAACGCTGCTGGATTTCCCAGCAAGCACAACAAAAAGCTGACAGGGTGAAAAGAGCCTCTTGCTTTTTGATTTAATCCACTCCTTTGCAGTGCCTGCCTGGATATAGCCACTGCTTATTTACAAGAAATGAAAATGCAGCAGCAGCTTTTCCATGCCAGTGCCTGACACATCCAAAGGAGCTGCTACACCTGAGTGCTGAGTGTTCAGGGGTCTCTGCAGCTGCAAAGGTGAAACACTTTTTATTTTAATTATTTATTTGATTTTATTGATTTTATTTATTTTTTCTCTTTTTTTAATTGTAGATTGTACCTGTGCTGAAGCAAAACAAGGAGTGGCTGAAACTTCCTCCTGCCTGCACCATGGAGAGGAGAGAAGGGACAGAGCTTACTTTGACATGAATACTTTTGACCAAAAAATTTGGTCAAAATTTTTGTGGCTTTACACTGAGCAGAGGGATCACTGGGGGTTTTTGTTCTAATTTGCCATTTGGGGGTTTAGTTTGGTCACTTTGGGGTTTTGGAGAGCTTTTTTGGCTTTTAATGAAGGCAGTGGCAAGAGGGGGAAAAGGCTTAAAAAT
Organism: Aegithalos caudatus; assembly: GCA_013389925.1. NCBI lineage: Eukaryota > Metazoa > Chordata > Aves > Passeriformes > Aegithalidae > Aegithalos > Aegithalos caudatus. The sequence goes on from WEIU01014983.1 coordinate 387,771, forward strand.
CAATTTTATGATGTAATGATCAAAGTCCCTGTGCCTCTGTATTAAAACAAGCAGGTAAAAGCTGCTCTTTTCCTTAAAGAAACTCTCACAGATTTCAGGGAAGCTGGGAAATACCAGTTGATTTATATTGCTCTTACTAGAAGTTGCCTGATAGATACAGAGCAGTTCTGCCTTGTTTACTAAAAGAACTTCCCAGTGAAGTATTCCAGAAAAGCAGCACATGTAAATCTTAGTGACTAATTACTTAGTGACTAATCATCATTTCCTTGAAGAGAAGAAGCTTTCACTTTCAAATCACTCATTTGTTTGCTGAATACTGTTGGCTTTAGAGGCAATGATGAGTTATTACTTCAGGTAAAACTAAATGCACATAGATAATAATATCAATTCTTCCACAGGCCAGGAAACAGGAAAAAAAAAATCAGAGTAAAGTTTAACATTTGAAATAGCTGGTGTATCACATTCTGCCTTTCTTGAGCTTTGAAATACTACAAAGCAAAGGAAGCACTGCTATGTGAAATATTGCAGTGATAAAGGGGAAATGTCAATGGAGACATCCAAGACATCCAGCACTGCAAAAAACTAACCAGAATTTATATGGGATGCTGCCACCTTGACAACATGCTGATGAGAGAATCCAGTAACACAGCTCTTCTTTAAAAGCACAAAACGCTGGTGGGTTGCAGCACAGCTGTAAAGGCAGTGAATCAAGCTGCAAGCCTGAAAACCTGCACAGATGGAATGCCAAAAATGGATGCTTTAATTGTGTTTTCACGTTGAATGTTGTTGTTTCATAACTGCCTCCCTCCAACAGTCACTTCAGAAAGGATTAACAGCACTGCTACTTGTTTGTACTGTATTTTCTTTAACACAAGGCATGGAAAACTCCAAAGTTCCAACCGTGCTGCTCCCTGGACATTCCAAGGATTGAGGTTGTCCCTTTCTCCCACAGAGGCTGAGGAAGTGAGGGCCATGTGCAGTGTAATTCCTCTCCCATGTACAAATGAAGCTTAAGCCAAAGGGTGATATAACAGCAAGATACAACACATGGTGAGGATCTCCTTATTTTGTGTTAGAAAGAAATCTGGGTCCATGAATAGTTGGGGTTTTCTTTTGTTTGGGGGGTTCTTATATATATTTTTAAATATACAATACCCATATGTATTCATTTGTATCCCTATGGATATATGTATAAAATATATATATGTAAAATATATATATATGTAAGAAAAGAAGTTTTTACACATATATCCATGTTATATATTTATATAATATATATAATATTATATAAATTTATATGTCCAATATATATATGTATTTTAATACATATTTATTTATGTATCTGTGTATATATATATATGTTTCTGTGTGTATACACATATATTGACACTCACACACATATAAATATATATGATTAGGTCTGACAGTCCAAAATCAGAATTTCTATGCCAGACAAGGTTATTAAATTCTGATTATCCTTATGGGCAACATGCAGAAATGTTACATCCTGCCTGCAGGAGTAAATCTGATGAATCTCAGAGAGGTGAGTAACTGTCCAAGGCTCTTCCAGGGACAGCTGGAGCCTTGCTGTTGACAGAAGGGGAGGCTCCCTGGCACCCCAATTTGCTTCCACCTGTATTTGCTTCGTGCTGATTCTCTGGAGTTAAAACCTCCACCCAGCTATAAAGAGTTGTTTGAATTCAATGTTGAATTAAACAACCAACAGCACCCAAGTCCCACTTCCAATGGGCACTGACTCTGATAAAATTTCCCAAAAGCTGTTCAAAGTCAAGGCTGTAAGTGCTGGTTAGGAAATGAAGGGCAGACACTCCTCTGGATGTTCAGGTCATGCCCATGGGCACATCTATCTGTGTAAACACATCCATCAGTAGAAAAACACATCTATTATTAGAAAAAAAGAGAAAAATAGAATATTCAAAGTGTTAGCGTGCAGTAGTGGGGAATAACCTGTCCAAATACATTTAAAAATCAACATTTAGTTCTCTTTCCAGCCTCTGCATCCACAACTACTGACAAATCACATTGTGCTTTCCCTCACCACATTCCTAAGTCACTATTCTGCTTTCACACCAGGCCAGGACTGATGGCAGCAGGGACAACCACTAAGAGTTAAACCCACAGGGTGTTTTCCCCTCAGATCAAAGCACTCCACACAAAACATTTCAGCAAAGAAAGCTGAAGCAGATTTTGGAGCACACTGAAATTGGCAGCAGCTTTTTATTAGCCTGGAGATAAAGCAACTACATTGTATTGGGGCTTTTCTTTTTGAAGAAAGGAACATCCTTGTTTACAGACATTTTTTGTTTACAGAACAAGCTTGTTTTCAAAGTTTTCTTAAAAATGTAAGGACTGTTCCAAAGCATAGTTCTGGGCTGCATTTGATTAGGGTTCCTTCCTGCTATGACAGATAAAACTGTTCTGTTCAACTATGTGCTGCTGAGGGGCGTTTTTGTGAAATCCCCAAGGAAGGATATGTTTTGGCTTGAAATACTGAGGAAAAGAAACACCTTTTCCCCTACCTACATTTTTAAAAGCTCCTTGGATTGCCAGTGCTCTGCAGAGAAGCAGAGGAGTTGCACAATCGCCACAAAAAGCCTCAGTGCAGAGTGGGGTGAACTTTTGTGGCCTACAAACATCCTTGGAATGGTTTGAGGGTTTCCAGTCCTGCTATAAAACTGCACCCTCACCCTTTTGCCAGACACACAGACAGGACTTGGTTCAAGTTCATGAAATAAACACAAGCAAGTGACATCAGGTTGAACCACTAGAAATAAATAGTTCAAATACCAGGGAGAGGAGTGTTGTCTCCCTCTCTGCAGCAGTGGTATCCACTCCTTTGAAATGATTTGTGTGTGTTTAGCAGTTAGACAAGGCAGATGGGGAAACATCTAAAGGAAGGATTTGGACCTTGCAGCAAAGCTTTTCTCTGATCACTTTGCACAGAGCCCTTCAAAGCAATGCACGTGGTCTCACAACTGAAGCTCAGGAACTGCTGGGTGCAGAAAAGGGAACATGAAATGGAATAGGAAAGGAGAACTTGCAGGAAGGAGAACAGAAAGGCCTGAGCCATCTGCCAGATATCACATTTCATGTCACTCCCACACACTGCAATCTGTCATGAGTTCAAGTGTTGGAAGAAAATTGGGTTTCTTCCAGGAGAGCAGCAGGGTGAGGATCACAGGAGTGCCTCCAGCCAGTGCAGATCACTGTCAGGGTCTATCCTGTGCTGAGGAAAAAATCCCTTGGGAATAGGAATTGCCAGTCTCTGATCCTTTAGGAGTTTAACAATAATAACATACAGGATCTGCTACCAACCACTGAAGGCAGTTACCTGTGTCCTCCTCAGATTTTCCTCCAGTGAGGAAATGGATTGGAAGTGCCCCAATACAGGCTCCTGCTGCAGATCCAAATTTGTTCCAAAATGTTGGAGTTTGCATGGTGTCTGCAAGCTTCATCATGGGATCATTTCTGTTTCACATCTACATCACAGAATATCTGATCAGAACCTTTTCCTCCTGTCCTGTCTGGTTCACAGAGAGAATGAATGCAAGCCTGTTTCTGCCGGTATTTTACAGAACCTGCACACCAGCAAACTCTACTCCTAAATAAAAGCTACACTCTGAGGCTGAGCTTCCTTCCCCAACTGCTTTCCCTAGAGCCTCCCTTCAATTAAATGAACACAAGAACTAAAAAGTTTTAAAAGCCACCATCACACCACAGGTGCCTGTGTCCAAGCCACCACTCCTGCAGGTGGCAGGACTTCAAGGCACTTCAGATGGCAGCTTCTTACCTTTCCTGAGAACCAGGAAAAATACTCACCACCAGTGCTGTACCACTGTACTGCCTGTTCTAGGTACAGTCCAGAGGGTTTTCACTCCGCACCTTCCTTCAGAAAAATGAAATTACAGAGTTTTTCATCCCAGCTTCCCATCAGCATGGGATTTGGGTGAACTACCAAGAAATTTGCCAATCTGTTGCTGAGTTCTGTTATTGACATTCAGCATCTTCCATAGGACAAAGGGAGAAGCTGTCAGCAAACCAAGCAGCTGGGCCACACACCTGCATTTGATTGTAAAAATTCTACGTGTCCAGACACTCCAGAGAGAACCACTCACAGAGCACAGGTTAATTCTGAGTACTTTTAATGGACTGTACAGATTTCCACACCTGGTTTTGTGCAGGACATTATATTCCATGTGAACATGATATCACCTGGCAGATGAACACATCTTGTGCCCCGTGATGAAGCAACAAGTGGCCCCGTAAGGCTCTTACTGATAACTTCTCAAGAAGATGGATCTCTTGGATAATTAAAGTATGGAAAAGTTCTCGATGAAAAAAGCAGGATGCACTCCAAATTTTGCTCCCAGGCCTCTGGAATGATTTTCACAGACACCAGCAGGATCATATTGCAATGGAAGGAGCTTCCAATAACACAACGTTGACTGACACGTTTTGCTTTTACTTTGCAGCATACAAAATTAACTTTTGCACTTCTTCCTATAGAGATATTCCACAAGTAAGAAGTAATGGATTAGAAGCTAGGCAAAATCCCAACCATATGCACTGAAGCTGAAGGATAAAAACAGAGAAGGCAAAGTCTCAGCTAAAACCTCTCATACCTAGCAAGATTTTTTTTCTACACTTCCTTTCCCATGCCCAGGTACACTAAGTTAGTTACATTAACTATCAGACTTGGTAAAAAAAGTTTAAAAAAAGCCCCAAAACCAACCCAAACCAAAAGTAATAAAAACAAAGTTGCATCCACTTTAATCAGCGTGTTTCCACCTGAAAAAGAAAGCCTGAACACAGTAGGCAAAAAGAAAATCCTGTTTCAAGGAAAATACCATCTCCAATATTGATGTAACATGCATCAGAGATTCCCAGGACTGAGCCACTAACATTGTATTCTGCCAGAAAGTTTAGGTATGTTGTAAATGCATTATTTGCTGCAAACAGGATACTGTCACATCAGCCAGCCTGAAAACCTGAATAAAATTTTAAACCATTCCTTTGGCATAATTCACTTTTTATGTAAAAACAATCCACAGTTGGATCACTTCCTTTCCTCAAGGCAAGGGTCACAGGCTCACAGCAGTCACAGTGATGGCTCTTCAGTCTTCATCTTTTTTTTTGCCTGTCCACTGGAATCATGCTGCAGATCCTGCTTCTTTTTCTTCTTCTGCTGCAGCCTTTCCTCCTTCCTCTGCAGGTATTCGTCCATGTTGTCAAAGGAGGCCTTGTAGAGGTGGCTGTAGTAGCTCCCTGCACCAACAGAACCTGTAGTTGTGCAAAGCAAGAACAAGGTGTTGGTTCCCTCAGCAGTCTCACTGATTACTTCCTGCACTGTAATTTTAGATAGTGGCATTTCAATTCATTTACTGTGGTCCTGTTCACTGTATCAGCCTTCCAATACCTCAAGGGGCTTCAGGAGAGCTGCAGAAGGATTTTCACAAAGCAGTGACAGGACAAGGGGAGATGGTCTTAAGGTGGAGGTGGGCAGATTTAGATTAAATATTGGGAAGAAATTCTTCCCTGTGAGGGTGGGCAGGCCCTGGCACAGGGTGCCCAGAGAAGCTGTGGCTGTCCCTGGATCCCTGGAAGTGTCCAAGGCCAGGCTGGATGGGGCTTGGAGCAACCTGGGCTAGTGGAAGGTGTCCCTGCCCATGGCAGGGGGATGGGATGAGATCATCTTTAATGTCCCTTCCAACCCAAACCACTCTGTGATTAAACATCAACACTTACACTGTGTAAGCTTGATTTGTGTTGGCAAGCACCTGTTCAGCAATCACCAGCCAGGCACAGCCTCCATTTTTAGGCTAAACAATTCATAGAGTCAAGCACCTCACACTGAAAAGCAGAGAAGACACAGCTCTCCTCACACACTGGACACTTCAGAGCTTCTGTTTTTGAACCACTCAAGTTGCTTCCTGAGACCCAAGCATTACAAAGGGAGCTGCCATCTAACAATGCTTAGCTGCCTTTTCTCCTAGAGTATTAACAAAAGAAGGACAAAGGAGTAGACTTCAAATTGTCATGTTCTATAGCACACAGATTGCTAAGCATTTGTTCCAATGGCTTTGTTACACCTTCTGTGAATTCAGGGTAATATTCCTCACAGCATCCCCAAGACTGGAGGTTTAGATAAGCTTAGCAGAGAACTGCTATCCAAAAACCCCTAATCAGATGTTTTTTTCTGTACAGAACACAGAATGAGACCAGCTGGCTCAGTCCATATTTCTAAACACTTGCTGGAATGGCACTTGACAAAGCAAGGTATCTCCAGTTCTCACCTTTTCCCACTCACCAAAATCCACAATCTTTAAAGGACAAATGAAGAGAAATCCAATATCTGCTAACGTTTGGTTCTGAAGCTGAGGGTGCTACTCCACAGGCTCCCAAATACAGCACTCCCCTGTTTCTTGGTAGGCAAACAAAGCAAATTTCTCTCTGTGGTACTCAGCAAAGCAGGAGCTTTCACTTGCAGGGATGTTGCCCTCATCCAGGCTTTACTGGCCTTTGGCCCTGGGAGAAATTGCATGCTGGCAGCTGGAATAGCCATGCTGCTCTCCACTTGATCAGCCTGCACTAAATCCTGTCCTGGGATCAGTTACTGCACAGTGTAAAACTGTTTGATGTGTACAGGGGGAATGGCTTCAAACTCAGAGTGGCTTTAGATTCAATACTAGGAGGAAATCCTCCCCTGTGAGGGTGGTGAGGCACTTGGAACAGGGTGCCCAGAGAAGCTGTGGATGCCCCATCCCTGGAAGTGTTCAAGGCCAGGCTGGATGAGGCTCTGACCAACCTGGACTAGTGGAAGGTGTCCCTGCCCACAGCAAGGGGTTGGAATTGAGTTGTCTTTAAGGTTCCTTTCAAACCATCCTAGGACTCTGTGATACTTCCAGATTGACCACTGCATCTTAAATCCTACAGAAACCTCAGACAGGTGAGAAGAGTTCATAAAAGGACAATATGCAGGGATTGGATTCACACAATGTAACCATCACTTGTTTCAGAAGATGGAACTACCTCTGAAGCACTAATTAGGCACTGGAGTAAGTGCTCATCAAGTGAGCCTCCCCTCACTAATTAAGGATAATGAACCCTGCCAGAGGAACCCTGCTCCTTTCCCAGCTGCAGATGAGCAGGTGACTGCCTCTGACACTTGTTTGTTCCACGGGCTAATTATGCCCAGAACCTCTCTCCCTGCCTGCTCTCTCTCCTTCTCTGGGCTCATTTTCACTCAGACCTCATCCTCCTAATTATCTGCCAGGCTGTAACTATCAAATCTGCAACATCTCCAGGCAAACATCTCCCTTCCAAAGGAGCACCTGACTTGAAAAGACTGCACCACCTTAATTACAATTTAATGACCAACTTAATGACAGTTAGGTGCTAAACCATCCAGTAGCAGATATTAAGGAGACTTTACACCAGACTGAGAATTTCTGCAGCTCTTCCATCTTTATATATATGGCCACCATGAACAGACCATGAGACAGGTGGGAACTGTAATATGTTTTTTAAGGAAGATTCCTTCCAGTCTTCCAGCAAAGCACAGGATAGAAATTTCTGTGAATGAAGTTTCAATACATAATTGAGGCTTTAGCACATGCCACAGCCCTTCTCTACCCTGCTGCCACAACCACTGCTATTATTTCATCTGGGGTTTTTTTTATAATACAAAGAATTGTGGAAACATAGGGTGCTTCTGGATGAGGAAACCAGGCATTTTTCAGCCAGAGCCTGGGAGTGGGGCAGGAAGCAAGAACAAAATGAGCCAGCTCTGACAATAAGCAATGTCATCTCTTGTCCCATCCAGGGGCACACCTTGCAGTCAGAGCAGGCTCCACATCATCTGCCCTGCCAAGGTGGACCCAACAACCTTTCCAGCTGCTCCATCCTGACTGTCTCCACTGTACCTGTGATAAAAGTCTCATACCCAGGCAGGAGACAAGACAACAAACACCAGGATTTGATACCACAGCAGTAGGACAGACTCCAGCAGCTCTGCCAGAGGCTGTCTGGATGCATCCCTGTGATAAGGTGTCCATGGATAAGTTTTAAGGCTGCAATTCAGCTTTAAATACCTCCATGGTTCTGTGATAACAGTGACTTGAACACACTTCATTATCTGCATTGACTTCCAGACCAGACAGAGTGATGAAACTGAGAAAACACTGACTCCAACAGCCAGATGAACTGACCTGAACTCCAATCTTGTTCTAAATCTTATGTATGTTTCAGCTGTAAAAACTGCATTCCCTAAAACTTTAGACTTAATTTCTTACCTTCAAACACTGTCCAGTTGTCTTGAATGTGTTTTGACATCTTCTGTAATCCTTTGTCATCAGTTACAGGCTGGGAAAAGAAGGAAGGCTGCACCTTATTTTGGGATTAATAGACAATTTCATGTTTCACAGCATGCTGAGAAATGCAACAGCTCTCAGAAGAGTGTAGTGAAACAGAGCAAGTGGAAAACCTCCATGATCTCTTCCAGGCTCTTTTTCTCTAGGACTGTTATTGAAATCTGGCCTGAAATCTCAAGTTCTGCTAGGAAAACTTTGCTTTTGAACAAAGAAATTGATTCCCACTTACCAATCTGTGAGGAAAAGAAATATCCCAGGGAACACATTAGGGTCAAAGAACACACTCTGAAGTTTCATTTAAAACCACTTCACAACCAGACCATAATTAGCTGGGGACTTACAGGGATAACAAATGAGTTCTGAGTTGTTTAATAGGCAATAAAAGAGAACTTGATAGCACATACCCCAAACTTGATTCCCTGTTCTCACTGAAAAGAAAGTAATTCCCTTATTGCTCCCAGAATGCCTTGGATCCCTCAGAGGCAGGCACAAGGAAAGGTGTGTGGAAAGCATTCCTAAGCAAACCCAAAGGGATTTTTTTGGTTTATGGGTTGGGGTTTTTTTTTAATCATCAAGTGTAGCCCACAGAAAGCTCATGGTTTGAAGTACTGAGTGCTGCCAAGCACTCTGATCCTGCTGTGCCAGGTGGCAGCTTTAGCTGAGAACAGACACACTGGTGTTGAGAACAAGCTCTGACACCTTTGCACCATACACAGGTGAGAAGAAGGATGAGATGTGCATCTGTGGCTTTTACTCCATCTCAAGACAGAGAGAAAGGTGCCTTTTTAGCTGTCATGGAACAGCAAACTCCACTTCTGTTGTGGCCTCAAGACATCACCAGACACTCAGGATTTTCAGCATTAAAAATACCTTCCACTGTCCATCACATGCTCTGTACAAAAGAAGAGGAGCTTCCTTGTCTTCCTGGAAAATCCACAGGTCTCCTGATTCCTGGAATGCAATGTCCCAGCCTTTGTGTTGCAGAGAGATTTGCTGTTTGTAAACCAGCTGCTGGGCAGTGACATCGAGCTGAAAGATGTAGACTGTGGGAATACTTTTAAGAGGAAAAACTTAATTACCATTATTACCAAATCCACCTACAGCCATCACTTGCACAGCACACTACAGGCACCCACTCTAATTCCAAACAGAGCCAAAGCCAAGTGGTTAGGATGAGCACTTCAAATGCTGTTTGCTTACATGAGCTGAGTCAGAAGCTGTAAATACCCAAAGTGTCAAACAGCTTTTCAAGTGTTATGTGAAAGAAAAAGCAGTCAGTGCTGCCTCCTCTTTAAAAGAAAGGGTAGTAAAGGGAATTTCATAAGGATTACTAAGGACTTTTATGAGGAGTGTTGCACTGTGACACACTGGCCTACAGGGCTGCACTTGAAGGAATATACAGCTGAGCACCAGCCAAAATAAAACATTCCCAGCTCTTGTACATCCACTGAGGGAAAGACATCACAAACTCCACAAAAATTAACTCAGCCAGGTAAGCCTGGCACTCCCCTCTGCACTCAGAGCAAGTACAGGACACAGAGGCTCCCTGGGAGGCCACAGGCATCCCTGGACATCTGGAGATCCACAGTACCAAGAACTGCAGGCTCAGGGAAAGCCAGCAGGGAAAGCTGCTCATGCCTTTGCAGCAGCTGGGATGATTTTAGGCATTATTCCATCTGTTCTTACCTGTCACACAGAATGGCAACATAACCACCTTGACAGCAGTAGGTTATTCTTGACACGGTGTATTTCTATTAGGAGCAGAAAAAGAACCACCTTTGTAAGTTAAGATCATTTATGGGCAGAAAATTCACATTTCATTTCGCTGTGAGCCTTTAAAATTTAGCAGATGTCTTAATTTACAGCAAGTTAAGCAACTTGATTACCTTCTAACTGCAGACAAGGTTATTTTTGTAACAGTGTTTGATGTTTTATGAAGTTTTCCACACTTCTCTCTTCCACACTGTCCAGAGATCAAATGTAAAGGTTTGAGTGAACTGCTCTCAGCAGACAAACCAACAGATGAAGGAAAATACAGCACTTTTAACATTCTCTCCTGCAATGCTAATGGCAAAACCATTGACATTAAGCCTGCTCAGGCAGAGTATCACTCCAGCAGCTCAGATATTACAAACACAAGCTATTAGCTGCTGATCTGTTTGTTAAAAAACAAAGATAGTGATGCATAGCTAATATCCCTAATATCCCTGCTGTGCTGCCTCTGTTTCAACCTGGGTGAAGCCATCCTGCTCCACAGAAAATGTGTTCTGAACAACAAGGAAGGCCTGCCTGTGGCCATTTTCCTCATTAAAAAAAAAANNNNAAAAAAAAAAAAACAAAAAAAAAAAACCAACAAAAGAACAAAAAACCCCACATCACACTCCTAGTTTAGAAGTCATACAGTTTTATCTGGGAGAAAAGCAGCACCTTTGCTGCACAAACCATTCCACTTGAAACATAAAACAACTGATTTGAGGCTCCTGGAGTGGGAAGAACTTGGGAGGAGTTGCAGAGAAACTGCAAAATGATGTCCTGGGGTGCTTTTTCAAAAGTATCTATTATATAATGTGAATGGCAAAACTGCAACAGCAAAAGGCTGGTTCTCAAGTGTATTTTCTAAGCAGTGACAACACCAACCCTGCTGATGACTAAAACCTTCCAAGTAGAGAAGCAGAGAGTTATTTCCTCTAGGGCAGGGAAAATACATCTTTTTGACACTCTGCTGGCAGAATTCTGATGTATCCTCAAGTATTTTTTTTTAACCTCCACCTCTTTCCCTAACACTACTCTGGTGACTGGACAGAAGCTCTGGCTCACTGAGTTAGGGTAAATTTGGGAGTTACCACAGGATTTTACCCTTGCAGCTACCAGCTGATGTATAGGCATTGTCAGGATGCTTGTTTCACAGTTTTGCAATCCATGTAGGAAAGCAAAAACAAGCTTCCAAAAATTCGAGTCAGCAGGTTTAACACCAGAAGCTAACTATTTTGTCAACAGCACATGATGCAACCACTAAGAGATAAACCAACTGTGGGAAAGAAAATTAATTCATGGTATAACAGAGCTGAAAACTTTTTTTTTTTTTCCAGCACATGAGAAAAATGGTGTGATGTGATTTCATAGGGGGAAGCAAGAACAGCATGCACACACTTTTCACTCATCTCAATCACCTGTTAGGCCAGAAGAGGAGCAGTTAATAAAAATCCTTATCAGAAGGACTGATACGGTTCAGAGCTCGTGGGAAGAGATGGGACTGATCTCCTGCTACTCTGCAGAAATATGAAGTTGTTAGTCCCCATTTAGCACTGGGACCCAGGAGCCCAGTTTCACACAGACATAAAAGATGGTTCCAAGCACCAGGTAGGATGAGTGGGCTCAACCAGAAAGGTTCTCTGTAGCTAACATGGCTAAATGCTGCTTTCTGCAGGATGGAGCCACTTCCACCACAGCTCTGGAGTAGAACTGACAGCTCCTATTTACTGTAAGCCATGAGTGGGTTCTTCAGACACTTAAAGGAACAAGCCAAGACATATATATATATATTTAAAAGCTGAAAGCTCTGCTATTTATTTCTAATAACAAAGCTCTGCCTCTCTGCCTGTTGCCTGACAAGTGCCCACCTACACAGCCAAGTGTTTTGTTAGAGAGACAAAGGGTTCTGTGAACTTGAATTAGGCTGCAGCTCTCTCCCAACCCCACTGGAGGAGGGAGGAGGAGGCTGTTTTGATTTAAACCAAGTTTTATTCACAGCTGGAAAGAGACAGGAAAATGCATCTTCTTTCCAAGTTCTTTCCATGTGTGGCTAAGCTAAAAAATCAGCAAAATGAATGCAAGACTCACAGCAGCATCGTGGTCAAGGACAAGGCTATGAAATCAGTTAAGGAAGGGCTACAAGAACATTCTGTGATAAACAGATGTTCACTTGATACTCTCTGAACTCAAGGCAGTGTTTATATGACACTGTTATCAGCCTGCCAACACCTTAAAATTAACTTTTGATGTCATCTGTAAGAAGAAGTGACCCTATAAAAATTAATGTATTGGTGCATTTGGGTAGAGTTGTGCAATTCATGTTCTGGACTTTAAACAAGCTTCTGCTGTCAAGAAGATCAGATGAGGTGAAAGCTCTGAAGCAGGAAAATATTTATATAGCACTATGGAATTAAGAGAATTACTCCCATTCTAGTGGGAAAATGAACTGAGGATCTGTAAGCCATCAGCTGAAACCAATGCTACACTGCTCCAAACACTCCTACATTCCCCAAACAGACACATATTCATCATCTGCCAAGCAAAATAAGCCCACATTTTTGTGCTCACATGACCCACCATTACTGATGATTCCATCCTCATTGAGCTTCAAGCTGTGTTTAAAGCTCCAGTGCATTCACACTGGCTATCAATGGTAAAAATGAAATGTAACAATACAGAAAAAAAGGAAAGAAAAAGCATTTATGTCCCCATCTGATCCCTGTGCTTGTTACAAGCTGCAAAGTGCTGACTCAAGAGATTGTGTCCTTAAATTCAGACCACAAATGTCACCCCAGGTTGTGGAGATGACCTGTGACATCCCTGGATGCACAGCATGACTAAACACATCACCAGATGTCCCCTCTGGCATTCCTGGCACTCTGATGCCAGCAGAGCACAGCTCAGGTCTCCCTTTCACTGCAGGGCACCTGTGAGAGTGAGCAGTGCCCAGGATTTCACAGATTCAAGTCACCATGTGGCTTCCAACACCACCACACATGGCAGTGGATGGAAAAACTGCACAGCACTGCAGGAATAAGGTTTATTACTTAATTCCTGTGTTCTATTTATTAACCCAGTCTGTGGGCTTTCCCTTTACACTGAGGTAAAGAAGCTAAATGGAGACTCCTCAAGCAAAGGGCAACTCCAGGTTCTCCTGAGGCTACATCAGCATGAAGAATATCTCATGGAAGGGATCTTATTAGGAGACAAGTGTTACTAAATTACATTTAAAAAAACATTAAGAGAGTTGGAGAGGTTTTGTTAGATAAGTTCCTATCTGCAGCAACAAGTTTTTTTTGACATTTGTTAGTTTAATCCAATGCTACATTTAAGGTTTTTTATATAGTTTAGTATTATTTTTATTAACTTGTTTATAATCAGTGGAATTAGGGTTCAGTGTCAGATCCAGCACTGCCAATTTACACACAAGCCATCTTAATAATGCTAAGTCAGCCTAAGCAATAAATAGCATTTTTAATATTAGTCACAGAATTCCCCACTTCAGTTAGTTGCTTACCTGTCCTCAGTGATCCTACAAATCTAGAAAGCAACCTGTTTTCAAATAAACCCATTATTCCCTCTAAAACAAATGCTCAAATCCTGCTGCACCCAGAGTATCAGTGGATACCAGTTAGATGGGCTTGTCACCCAATCTTGTACATTTTTCACTTGTCAAAATCCCCAAGAACAGCTTTTTCAGAGATTTCAAGCACTGGCATCCAGCTGAAGTGAGGCAGAGACCTTGTGAATGTGTGTGAGAGTTGTGTGGCTCAGGTATGTTTTCAACAAAACTCTCAATTCCAAGGAGCAGACTGAATTGTCCATATGGATATCACCCTGAATTCCTGCTAACAGGAACTCTAGGCCAAACCTAAGATTTCCAGTGTCTAAATGGGAAAGCTCTGATGAAAGTGGCTCCCCAACTGCAGGGAGGTGAAGCACAACACACTTCCACTACCAAAACCACAACACAAAGGAGGGAAGGCAAAAGTTTTCAATTCAGTTTCTGCCTGGATATGGATCCCACAGTGGATTTGCCTCAAGAGCCATGCATGGCTTCCCAGTCACCTGACAACTGGGAGGCAGCTGTGTTCTGCAGGGAAAGAAGTGTTTTTAGAGATGTTCTTAGAGATTCACATGAAAAATCACACACAGCAGGATGGGTGGTGAGCTGAACTCAAATAACCCAGCAGATGAGTAGGTGGTTTTAATTCCATGCACGCAGCAGGGACAAGGACAGTGTTATTTCACTGCTAATTGGTCTTATGCCACATGAAATGCCAGAAAAAAACCCCAAAACTAGATTTCAAGCACTACCAGAAGGACTGGTCACATCAGGTGAGCATCTCAAATCACAGCAGCACCCCAAACTTGTGTGAGACAGGCTGGAAGCTCAGGAGAGCTCCTGGGGTGTTCAGTTTTTGTGTAGGACTCACACATTTAAATTTTGGACACTGTCCAGCTGCAAAAGAACCTAAAATAACAAGCCCAGAGTTTTGACTCCACAGGGTCAGTGACTGCAGGTCACTGGTTAAAAATATTACAAAGCTGCTTTTTGCTCAGGAAAATTGCGACTTTAACACTTGAAATTCTAAGCAGTTTTAAAAAATGGGTGCATGTTTAGATCTTCCCAGTGTCACAGGATGTTTTCTGCCTAGGAGACTACAACACCTGTGGTTTTGGAAAAAAAAAATCAAATAAAGGCTTTGTCCACTGTGCAGAACTTAAGTTTGGGAAGAATCAAAAGCAGCTTCTTTTGGTCATTGCTTGTCACACTTTAGAAATTCACACAAAACACAGGAATGATTTCAGGGATTGTCTTCCCAAAATCCCAGACTATTGTAGCAGCTTTTTATGTTCTAAACCCAGTGACAGAAGGGAAGCACTCCTAACAGAATGCAACCAACACATCTGGCAGCCCCAAGGATGAGGAGCAAA
Source organism: Aegithalos caudatus (assembly GCA_013389925.1). Lineage (NCBI taxonomy): Eukaryota > Metazoa > Chordata > Aves > Passeriformes > Aegithalidae > Aegithalos > Aegithalos caudatus. Next base: position 402,851 of record WEIU01014983.1, read on the forward strand.
AGCCCTGGCACACATGGACATACCTGGTCTGGTTTGGCTGCCTGAGGCCCACAGATGGCACTCAGCTGACAGCAGTGCACTTCTTCTCCACTTTTATACTCCCAAAGTCTCAGAGTGGAGTCCTGCACAGATGGAAGTGGACACAAGTCTGTTACTGGCAGCACTCAGGCAAAGAGAGGCCATTCCTGGCCTTCAGCTAAACCCTGTTCCCCTGAAAAGCTCCCCACAGAAGTTGCTAAATAATCACTTAGTTAAGACCTCAAATTGCAGATAAAGCATTTTAATTAACATAATTTCCCCCTGCATTCTAAATTATTCAATCATGCTAATTTTAATTCTCCTTTTGAAGTGGAAATTGGGTAGCTGGAGGAGGGCATTTCAGGGCTGTCTCCAATAGCACAGTCACATGTGCTCAGCATTTTAATGGCAATTATTTCAGGCTGCCCTTCTCTGCCCCATGCTCTTGTTATCAACCAAATTCTCATTTGATTTAGCAACCTCCTGAAGAGAGGCTAAACACCTCTCTGGAAAAACAAAGCCAAGAGCATTTGCTAAGAGTGAAATACAGCCATGTGCAGCACTAGCACAAGAACTGCTTCAATAATTAGAGGGACAAGAACAAGGGAAGCAAGAACAGCAGCTGAAACCAAAGCCAGGATTACTGTGATCTTCACATCTTCACAGGAAACATCATTTGTTTCCTGTGCAGTTTTGGTAGCCTGGGGAACAAAGAATATTGTTTCCTTTCTTTTAGGGCAAATCCATCTATGTACAGGTGTGGCATGGCAGCAGGATGCCATCAGTTCAGGAAAAGGGCTGGGGAGGGAAGAGAGAGAACATTTATTTCTACAGTTCTCATCCAAGCAGATGATGTCTGTGCTCCAGAGCAAGAGTTAATGGTAATTTCACCATCCCAAAGATGCCTTTTATTGTAAGCACAGTAACAGGCTCTTAGGTGATCCAGCAAGACAATGGCTGAACACTGAACAGAACCAAGAAAAAGAGGAAAGGAGGAGGGAGACCATGCTGTAAACCACGAGAGATTATTCCAAGTATCCCAAGGAATCTGGCCAAAACACAAGTATAAATAATAATAAAAAACCCCAAGCATACAAAAAACAGCACATTTTTGAAGAGATTGCAATACATACCCCAGAAGCTGACAACAGCAGGTCAGGGCAGTTGGGTATTACAAGTATTTTGCTTACAAACCTAAAGGAAAAGCAGTCAAAAAATGAACTCTCTTGCTTGACACCCTGGTCTTTAAACACACAGAGTAAGAGAAAACAGCAGTTTTTAAGAGATCCTTACAATAAACAAACAGATTTTCCACATCCAGATAATTAGGAGGAAGAAGAAAATGTCACCAGTACTAAGTAGCTATGCACTACACAAACTACTGACCTTCTACTTAATAAAGAACTACATTTCCCCATTTGCACTCGGGGAATTCTACTGACTTCCTCCCAGCTGAGAACATTGTCATTTAAATCAAAAAATGCCAGTGGAGACAGATTTACTCAGCTAGCACACTTCCCTTTCTCAGTTCCTGATGCACATTAAAAACATGAATCAAGAGATCCTTTAAAACACAAGAGTGATGGCTCAGCCTCCAGAGTGCCACATTTCTCCATCCACAGTTGGGAGATCATTTAAAAGCAATCTCTACAGAATTTTAATGTGGCAGTTTGGCAGTACCTACACTCAGCCAGAAGTTTTGTTTTCCAGAAGTTGGTGATCCTGCTTTGTCTGTGGTGAGCAATGAGGACCTGAACTTCTGGGGATTATTATTATCTCAGAGCTCACCAATCTCAAATACAGTGCCCTGGGCAGAACATGACCTGAATGGGACAGTCCTGCCTTTGAAAACAGGCATAGCTTTAAAGCCTAGAGTGAAAAAATAAAAGGAAGAGATTTGGTCACTGTAATACAAATTTCCAGGACAAAGCAGGCACAACAGATCCAGCAAGAATCACCACGAGCCCCACTGAGAGAAGAAAATCCAGGACTGTGAAATGACACAATTATTGCTTTATGTAACCCTTTTAAAATTAATTAATTAATTTCTAATTTGAACATTGAACTTTTGAATATATTTCAATTAATTTACATTGCTTTCCACTCTGGAACCACTGATGAACACCTTGGACACTTCCAGGGATGGGGTATCCACAAATTCCCTGGGCAACCTGTGCCAGTGCCTCACCACCCTTACAGTAAAGAATTTTTTCCTGATATCTAACCTAAATCTACTCTCTGTCAGTTCAAAGCCATTCCCCCTTATCCTGTCATTCCAAGCCCTTACAGACTCTCTCCATCTTCCCTGTGGGTTCCCTTCCTGAATGTATTTCACAGTGCAGGCTCCAGCACACTGCAGCCTGGTGTCCAGGCAGGTGTGCTCTATCCATCCTGGTGACACAGCCAGGGTTTTTTGTATTACCACAGAACCTACAAGTGTGAGTCCTGCACTGAGATGACATTAATTTAATCAGCAGATGTTCAAACTTCAAAAGACAGCTCCTAAGACTTCCCTTCCTAAGACTAAGCCAGGCTCCATCCTGAGCTAACAATTTCTGGAGCCTCTTGTGACCAGCATGTGGAGGGGGATGATTCTGCCCCTCTGCTCTGGTGAGGCCCCAGAGGAGGTTGTGTCCAGCTCTGGAGTCCTGGGCACAGGAAGGACATGGAGCTGTTGGAGCAGGTCCAGAGGAGGCCACAAAAATAAGCAGAGGGCACGAGCACCTCTGATGTGAGGAAAGGCTGAGAGAATTGGGGTTGCTCAGCCTGGAGAAGGCTCTGGCCAGACCTTACTGCAGCCTTCCAGCTCCTAAAGGGGTCTTATAAAAGAGATGGTGTAAGAAACCCCCTTTTTCTGACCCAGAGACAGGATCCTGAGAGGAGTTTTAAAGACTTTTATTCCATTTTCAGTCTCATAAGAAGGGTGAGATGGTGCAGATGTTACAATTCACACCATCACAATCAGAAGACAAACTATTTCCTAATCACAATATATTATAAGTGTTTTTTGGGCTATCAGCTTTTGCCACACAATGCTGCTAATGCTTCTAAGCCAATCTTGTATTAAAATACCCCAAGTGGGTTTGGTACAATACATCTTTCATAGTTCTATTTCTCCAAATTATCTAGTCTATTTGCAAGGTCACCATTTGAAACTTATTTCTAGTTCAATTTCTCCCTCAGCAATGTCTGTCCTATTCCTTGACCTAAGTCAGCACACCTTATCTGAGTTTGCACAATGCACAAGACTCTGTGAGCCTTCTGTCAGGCTTTGAGAATCCTCTACAAATCCATTTCTCACAAGACTATTTAGAAGGACCTGTTGCAATAGGAGGAGGGATAATGCCTTTAAACTCACTGTAGACTGATGTAAGGAAGAAATTTTTTTACAATGAGGCTGGTGAAACACAGGTTGCCCAGAGATGTGGTAGAGCCCAATCCCTGGAAACATTCAAGACCAGCTTGGACAGGGCTCTGAGCAACCTGATCTTGTTGGAGATGTCCCTGCTCATGGCAGGGGGTTGGACTGGATCACTTTTAGAGGTCTCTGTCCACCCAGGCCATTCCACGACCCTACCACAGCCCAAGCTGTTGTTTCCTGTGATTTAAGGAGATTTCTCCCAGTGGGAGTGGGTGAAGGTGGCAGTGCAGGGAGTGGCTGCACACAGTGGCTCTGGCACACAAGGCACTCACTCTCTGTGTCCCATGCAGTAGGACACAATACTGTAGGGAGCCTTTGTCAAGCTGACTCTGATCTTCTCATCTCTGTCTGCAGTCAGGATATACCAGTCATCAGGACTCAGGGCCTGTGGGGAAAGGGAGAGCTTTAGTGCCTGGCAATTCAAGGCTTGAAATTCTTCTTAACTAAGAAAAAAAGTATCTCCTCACTCCAAAAGGCAGGTACAAACACTAAGCCACTCTTTTCCACCAACAATGGAAGAGTGAATCTTTGCTACAGTAACTTTCTCACTCACTAAGACAAGCAACACTGACTTCCAGGTCCAGTGGAAGCCACTGAGCCCCAACAGTACAGCAGGAAGACTCCTTACATCTCAAAAAGAAACTTAATACACCCAGCTGACATGGCAGAGTGGGTGAACTCCCCTAGACACTCTGTCACAAAGACTTCTGTGACTGTAACATGAAGGCTTTTTCAACACTGCTAAGTTTGTTTCCTTACCAAACTCTGCCAACACAAACTCTGGACCACATTTCATTTATATAATTAAAAAAATAAAGAAAGCAAACTACAAATCTGGGACAAGAGGCAGGAATGCAGGTTTGTAAATACACAGAGGCACTCACCACATCCAATAGCAGAGACACATGACCCAGCTCAAGTTTTCCATCTGCTTGAGGTTCTGTTATTGAGTAAGAATAGACATCACCAGACTTATCTGCAACAAAAATCTTATCCTCTGCAGCTGTGATAACCAGGGATGTGCATCTCCTGTTCACAAACCTGAAAGACAAATGGCACAGCTTGAACAGCTCTGGATGGCAGCTTCAGCAAGTCTGGAAGTTAAACAGACCAAGAGGCTGGGCAAAAAGTTCTCAGATGCAACATTACTGAAATGGCAGTGATGAGAGCAACATTATGGGGCTGAAATAGCACTTTTGAGTCTAGTAAATGAGTGAATTATGTAATAGCAAACACCTGGGGTGGGGAGAGGAACTGGAGACCATTAAAATCTGCATGACTGCATTTTGCTTTGGTATTTTCTCAACTGAGCACCTCACCCAGGCAGCATGCCAGGACTCTAATGAAGGCTGGGAGACTTCCTTGCACTCTGCATCATAAAAACATGAATTAAACACAGAGAAAAGACAAGGCGGGATTTGTCCTATTAGGAGCCCTTTGCAGCAATACTTTTAAAAACTGTGTAGGAGCTACTCCAGCTGCCACTCTGTAGTGTAAAAGCTTCATGGAGAGCCCTGGAACTCTTTTCTCCTCATATCCCAAGTCACAGAGCCACAGGCTCTGAACTTGAACTCTGAGTTTCCCTCATCTGCCATCATCTCACAATTCCAGATGCCAGTGGAGCAGGTAACAATTTTCTTACAACCACTCAGATAAACATAAGGAAAACAGAAGCCAGCAAACACATCCTGTGTGTCAGCACAGGACTGTGGGCACCAAGGATCATAGGAAATGGATATTTATGTCCAGGTACTCTGAAATTCAGTGGCCATTTGGAGGCAAGAGGACAATACACTATGCTTCAGGTAGGAAGAGAGAAATTCCCAGACTTTTTAGTGGCTGTTTTCAAGCAACACCACAACAGGATCACAGGTAACACAGTTCCAAAAAAATGTTACTTTGCCAACCAGAAAGTCTTGCTCCAAATTCATTGTACTTATGATCTTGAGCACAAAGATTCAAAATTCCTCTTTTGTCTGACACAAGCTGACTACAAAGGATTTCACTGTGTGAGACCTTCATACAGCTTGCCACAAAACACCAACACAAGTCACACAGCTCACACTTTGGCACTGTTATCCATGCAGAAAGCCTTTTGCCTGTACTCCCAGTTTCCCAATACGAGGTAATGACATTCCCAAAAAATCCAGCTGTGGCCCCAGTTAAACTTTCAGCAGAAACTGAAACACCAAGTAATTATCCAGTGGCATGTTACAGGTAAGACACACAGGGCAGGGCAGCAGGGAAGGCAGGACACAGGATGAACAGAATTGGACATTTCTGGTTTTTCACAGAACACCCTGAGTTGGATGGAACCCACAAGGATCACTGAGTCCAGCTCCTGGCCCTGCAAAGGACACCCCAAAAATCCCACCCTGGCCTGAGGGCATTGTCCAAACCCTCCCTGAGCTCTCTCAGCCTTGGTGCTGTCACCACTTCTCTGGGGAGCTGTTCCAGTGCCCAAAGACCCTCTGGGTGAAAAACCTTTTCCAAACATCCATCCTAAATGTCCCCTGGCACAGCTTCCATGCCATCACCACTTCCTCACTACAACACTGCTTAACCCCACTGGTCCATCCTGTATCCTCCACAGAGAGCCAAGCTATAAAGATTTGATGTTGTTTTTGCAAACATTTGCCAGAGACCAACAGAAGGAGAGATGTCACAAGCTCAGGCACTTTCCCAGGAAGCCCTTCAAGGTCCTGGTTTTCCTACAGAGAATTGTCACAAGCAGCAACAGAAAACTTGGAGCTGGAGGACCTCTGGTGGACAGCTACAGGCTGTTCCCTCAAGAGGAGTGTACTGAAGAAAAGCAGCTGCAGCATCTCTAAAGATGTGCTTTTTGAAAAGATCACAACTTCTTAGAAAGTTCACAAGCTCCCCAAAACTCCTCAAATTCAGAAGGAACAGAGAATGCACTCACTGAACTGCTGGCATCACTCTTACAGGCTCAACCCCAGTGTACCAAGAGTGGGTAAAGTTTTAGTTCTTAAAGATAAAAAGCACTGGGTTGGGAAAAAGGAAAGAGATTATCCTTTTTTGCATAGTGATATTAAACATCTGCACTCCCATCCTTGGGGAGGGGAAGACCACACATCAATTCTTGACAAATACTCTGAATTCCCAAAAACATTAAATTTGTTTGAGCAAGGAAATTAAATTTTTTTTTTAAAAAGCAAGCTAAGTAATAACAAACATCAACATTCCAAACACTCCCATTTTAGAAGCCTAAATCCATCAGCCAGCACTCCATAAGAGCATGCACCCTCCTGCTTCCTTACCTGACACTGACACATTCCCAGGAAGGCTTTGTACAGAACAGGATCAGGCGTTTGCTGTCATCTGTCAGGGCAAAATAATCTCCTGATGGGGAGAAGGCAAAAGCCAGGATGTCATCACTTCCTTTATCTGTCCCTTTTCCATCCTGCCTAATAGAGAGAAGGGACCAACAGTTCACAGCCTGATAGCTACGAAATTCCCTGAGGAGGTTGCTCCCAAACCACCAGGAGTGTAAGGAGCAAAGCAAAACTTTAAGTACTTTTATTTGTGCTTAAAATGTTGAGCCAATGTGGACATTAATGCAAAGAAATAAGCCAAGACAAAAGGAAACTGATAGGAGGTCTAAACCTTCTATCAGAACCTTTTCAGAAAATAAGTTTGTGCTGGGACATCTTGATATAAACTATGAGGAAAACAGTAAAATGTTTCCTGTTTGACTATAAGCAAAACAATTACCAGTAGTTGTATCTAAGCTAAGAAAAGTAATTTTTGTGTATGTGTGTTTTGAACTCTCATGACTTAGAGAACAGATCTCGAGGAGAACTTGTGCTTTGTGGGTTTTTTTGGTTTTTTTTTTTTGGTCTTGGGTGTCTAACAAAAAATGCAGGGCTTTTCCACAAATGTCTTGACAAGAGAGAGAAATTTATTGATTTTGACATTGCTGTTTCTCTGAGAAAAAAAAAAAAAAAAAAAAAGAGAGAGAAAAAAGTGCACAGTGGAATGAAACTCTGGATGAAATAGGAAAAAAAAAAATCCTTATATATCCATCAGGGTTAGCAAAACCAACCCTTCACCTGCTGAAGGAGTTATCCTGTGGCTTTCTTTTTCTGCCTTCAGTGCCACACAAGCTCAGAGATGCACCCTCCAGGAAAAGAGCAGATTTCCTCACCCCTTCTCTCCTAAGGGCTGCTTCTCTGCACTGCTGCAGTCATACACGAAGAGACTCTCATCACTGCAAGGGAAAAACAAACCTAAAATTACTGGGACAAGAACAACCAGCAGCTTAACTATGAGGAGTGGCGATTCTTCTGTAAGGTGTTCTTATTTCAGAGTTATTTGCACAGCTGTCCCCATCTTGAGGAAGCACCTCTGCCCAAGTGGGCTCCCAAAGTGGTACAGAGGCAGCAGGAATTTATAATTTTGGATTGTATGCACATGTCAAAAAGGAAATCCTCCTCTGCTGCTGGAGTAACCCTGTATTTTGCATAAAGTTTATTTCTGTCAGACTCAGCAGATCTGTCAGCAGCCTTTAACCAGTCACAGAATCACAGGATGGTCAGGGTGGAAGGGACCACAGTGGGTCAGGAGCTCCAATCTCCCTGCTCCAGCAGGGCCATCCCAGAGCACACAGCACAGGATTGTATCCAGATGGTTCTGGAATGTCTCCAGTGAGGGAGACTCCACAGCCTCTCTGGACAATCTGATGTTGTGCTCAGTTGCTGCACAATAAAAAAGTTCTTCCTCATGCTCAGGTGGAACTTCCTGAGCATCAGTTTCTGCCCCAATGCTGGGCACCTCTGAGCAGAGCCTGGCCCATCTTCTGACACCTCCCTTCAGATACCACACAGAAACTCAGAATGTTCAGGTTGGAAAATACCTCTGGAATCACCCAGTCCAATCCCCTGCCCAGGCAGCGCCACCCAGAGCAGTGACACTGAACACATCCAGGAGGGTCTGGAATGTCTTCAGAGAGGAGCACTCCACACCCTCCCTGGGCAGCTGTTCCAGAGCTCTGCCACCCTCAACATAAAGAAATTCTTCCTTGTGTTGAGCTGGAACTCCTTGTGTTTTATTTTATGGCCATTGCTCCTCATCCTGTCACTGAGCAGTGGGAGCTGAAAACAGTCTGGCACCCACCTTGGAGCTATTTATATGCATCTTCCTTATAAACATAAAATAGACCATTATTACATATGTGTATATATGCACATATATATAAAATAATATGCTATACGTTCTATGCACTTATAGATTTACATATGTTATACATATACATGTAACACGTGCTACATATGTTAAATATACACACGTTTTATATNACACAGAAACTCAGAATGTTCAGGTTGGAAAATACCTCTGGAATCACCCAGTCCAATCCCCTGCCCAGGCAGCGCCACCCAGAGCAGTGACACTGAACACATCCAGGAGGGTCTGGAATGTCTTCAGAGAGGAGCACTCCACACCCTCCCTGGGCAGCTGTTCCAGAGCTCTGCCACCCTCAACATAAAGAAATTCTTCCTTGTGTTGAGCTGGAACTCCTTGTGTTTTATTTTATGGCCATTGCTCCTCATCCTGTCACTGAGCAGTGGGAGCTGAAAACAGTCTGGCACCCACCTTGGAGCTATTTATATGCATCTTCCTTATAAACATAAAATAGACCATTATTACATATGTGTATATGTGCACATATATATAATATGCTATGCGTTCTATGCACTTATAGCTTTACATATGTTATACATATACAAGTAACACGTGCTACATATGTTAAATATACACACGTTTTATATATACCCGTTTTCTATGTTATGTACACATATACACGTATGTAATATATATATAAACCATATACGAGTATATATGTGTGTGTACATTATATATATATATAGTCTATGCTATATATAGTCCAACTGGGGGAGCACAACCGTGAGAGAAACCCGCCGAGTCTGGAAAGTTTAAAAGTGATGTTTCTGTAAGAGAAAACGCTGGCAAGGAGCAGGGAAAGGCACGAACCGCAGCGGGGCCAGCGGCTCCCGCCCGGCCCCACCACCTCCCCGCGCTGCCACGCACGGGCCCCTGCGAGCCCCCTCAGGGG
>WEIU01014983.1:412567-438086 GCA_013389925.1 Aegithalos caudatus
ACGGTGAGCCGTGAGGTAAAAGGGCTCCTCGGGGCCATTTCCTGCCCCTACACACTTCCCTCAGCTGTCGGAATTTCGTCCGGCTCTGCTAACTCTTTTTATGTTGTGTCGTGCAGGTGTGGCAGCTGGAGGCGCGGGGGCTTTGCACGAAGCCGGTGGGCACCGGGACGGCGCCGCCAAAGAGTAAGAGGGTGGTTGGGTTTCGAGAAGTTATCGGGGTGTCAATAAAAGAAATGGATGAGGAGAGCTGGGGAAGGGTCACGCCTCGGAAGAGGCCCTGCATAAGCTGGGAAAAAATCAAGGACTGAAAGGTCACCGCTATGTAAACGAGGGTTTCTGATAAAATGTACCGTGTAGTAATAAAAGTAAAAGTAAAGGTCTGGCTGTGTGGAATATATTTATTGGCCATATATATATATAAATATAAATACACATACACGTATATAGATTTATATTTATGAGCTTGTCACTTCTGTTTACCTTCACCTTAATGTTCAAGGCCAGGCTGGATGGAGCAGTGTCAGACTGTTCAGTGAGTAGGAGGGTGAATGGCTTCAAACTGAAAGAAAGTAGGGTTAGATTAAATATCAGGGAAAAATTGTTTATTGTGAGGGTGGTGAGGCCCTGGCACAGGTTGCCCAGATAAGCTGTGGATGCCCCATCCCTGGAAATGTTTTTAATGAGGTTCAAAATCTAGTTTTTAACTTTAACGTTCGCCCTTGTCCTTTGAAATGTTTGTGTTATCAGGGTTAAAAAATAGAAGGACTTAGAGAAGGACTTCCAAGATCCAAATATGCCAAATAGCAACTCCAGGCAGTGGTGTAAGAAGCTGCCATGGCCCTGCTGTGTTAAATTCTGTTACAAAGCTTCTTGCCCCATAGATCTGCAAGCCCAAACCTTGGTTTGGATGCTGCCCTGCATCCCACATTGAGGAGTGCTTGAACCCTTTCATCCCTGAGCAAAGTCAAAACAGGAATACCAATTCCAAAGACTGATTTTTTTTTTTTTGTATAAACAGAAGCTCAGTGGTTCAGTGAGGTTTCCTGTCCCAAATTAGAGCTCCAGGTGCTGAAACAGGAGAGCTCCATGGAACCACATGTAGGAGTGATCAGACTCCTTGACTGCTGTTGAAAAGATCACTGAAAAAGTAGTTAAAGGCAGACTTCTGCCACCTTCTTAAATGCCAAAGCAAATAAAAGCCTGGCTGTTCCATTAAGAAAGCCTTCACTGCATAGATTGATTGACCAGCAAATTGCTTTTTATTATGATGTATTTTTTTGCATTAAGTATATTTAGTATCGGTATCTGGAGTCACTGTCCTGCAGCTCTGATTTGTGTCAGGAGTCCTCTCAGGCAGCTGCTTCTCCTTGCAAACACTCCAGGCTCATTAAGATGTGTGGGATGCAGCTGCCTTTGCCAGATTCTGCCTGGAACAGGATGTGCAAATGTTCCCTGCTTTGATAAAATGGTTGTGTTCACATACAGAGTCAGTGATGGGAAATAGACCTGTGATTTCTGCCTGTCACCTCTCTGAGTGTGAACAGGCTTTAAATCATGCTGGGAATGAGGCTGATGTTCCAAGCATCAGGAGGAACACACCTGGGAATGATATTTATGTGACTGATTTAGATGTGCTGTTCTTTTGGCAAAGTAAAGCAGGTACAGGTTAGCTGGTGCAAAGTTTGAAGTACCCTAATTAAAGTGTATCAGTTGTATTGGATGTTTCAGCTTTTAATCATAAAGTATATCTTCTTCACTTGTCCAAACTTAACTGTTTAAAGTATTCCAGTAACTAATGGTCAAGTTGAATTTTCCTTGCTTTCTTGATTTCTTAGGATGTTTTAACATTAATACTTCTTCAGGTTTTGCTCAGCTCTCCCATGTCTGTGTTCCCTTTGGCCATTCTTGTGTTAGTTCAAGCTCTTCCGTGCCTCTCTGAAGAACTCTTCCATGCTCAGTGACACTTCCTCACGTGTTAGTTCCTCCAGGCTGCTGCTTGGCTGGCTCACTCTGTAGGGAGCCATTCCTCTTCCAAAGGTGGCTGCCCATCCTCCTGCCTTCCTCTGCCCTTCCTTCCCATCCTGCACCTTCCATCTGGCAGACTGAAGTATGTGCTTGGAATTTCTCTAAATACTACCTGTAAACTTGATAGCTTTTCTTTTCATTGTGTTTTGTTATGGTAAAAACCTCTGTGTTTCTTTCTTAAATACTTTGCTTTTGTTTTCTTGTCTCTTCTGTGATGTTTTCATTTAGACATTGCTAAAGATTTGCTTCTGGTAATAACTCCTTGAATCATACAAGGTGTTACTGTAAAATACCAGTGAGGGGAAAGCTGTATCTGGTTTATGGGCATTTAAAGTAGATCTGGATTTCCAAACTCTGCATAATGGGCTGGAAATCCATTGGATTTTGCTGCTGGTTGGATGTGATGCAACTTGTAATGGAGTTGGCTTTGTTATAGCCAATTTCAGCCATGGTGAATCTTCCTAACGTGCTCCCAGTGCTCCTTGGTGTCCTGTTTTCTGTAACCACAACAGTGGTTGCTGTTGCCCAGCCTCTGGAGGATGATAAGCATCCAAGGGGTATTATCTATTCCCTGAAAGGACCTGAAAATTGCTGCATCTCTTTCAACTGTTGGTTCCTTGTCTGGAGAGTTTAGCTTAGTGCAGGTATCCATGAGGGAGAAGAAACAGAGACAGAAACAAACATGAAGCATCAGGAGATCTTCTAAGACTTCTTTAACAAAGAGGTCTCAAAACAGAAATAGGAAGTGAAGCCTGGAGGAGATGAGGTCTTGGGGAAGCAGTGTTGACCTGGGGGCACACCTCAGCTGGCAGCTCAGGTGGGCACTGAACAAGTTACACTTTAGGGATGGCCTCAGGTATCTCTTACTCAGGTATCTCTTACTGCTTTGCCTTTTGGGAGCCATCCCTCCCTTCTGCTCCCAGGATAACTCTTGCAGGCAGCTGTGGCTGTGCCTCTTCACTGTGTCTCTGCTTTGCTGGCTTGTTCACAGACCAGTGTTGTCTGTGCAGCAGCATTTGAAGCTTGGCTAACAAGCCATCCTAATGCTCATTTGAGATAGGGAAGTGTCTGCAAACCCTTTCCAGTGATGCAGAGTTGGAGCACAGGGAAAAGCAGCTCTTGGAGGAGTCTGGCAAAGCGAGGAATGTCGGAAGGGTTTATCTCTTGAATTTTGGCATCGCAGCAGCAGCAAAAACTGTTAGGTGCTACTAGAAACTCCAGTTTCCTTAACTTAAAAAGTCTCAAAACTTTCTGCTTTGCAATGCCTGTATTTAGCATTATAATTACTTTCAGGTTATTTTTGTACTGGATTTTCTCTGAGAGTTAAAACTGTGACTAAGATCAGTAACAGCGATGTCAGATGCGATGATGATAATCCTCTTTATGCCGTTTCCTAGATGTAGCGGCACGACAGGGAAGCACCAAGCTGCTTGCCATGAAGGCACCAGTTGAATTTCGTAAAATGTTGTCTTCTAGCTCTCTCCTGCTGTCTGCAGACAAAGGTGAGAGCACATCCAGTACCGGCCTCAAGGAAGCTGCAAAACCTGCTGAAGACACGTTGAGAAAAACTGAAGTTGCGTTTCCTCAGCGAGGAGTTGCTTCCTCCCGTGAGGAGGAAAACCTCACCACAGCTGCAACAGGAGCAGGCATGAGGAAGGAGATAGCTGAGGAACAGACTTCATCCAGCTCAGAGTCAGATTCTAGCTCAGATTCCGAGGATGAAAATGATGGTTCACAAGTTGCCATTAAAACGAAAGTTGAGTTTCCCAGACGAGATCCCATCTTTTATGAGAACATAGCAGTAAAGGCATCAATGCTGGCAAAAGAGAAGTTGTCCCAGAAATCCCTCAAAGAATATGGAATTAAGAAGCTGCCACGCAAACCAGAAATTAACATGTCTTCTGTTAAGCAGGTCAAAATTTCTAAAACATCGGTCAGCCAGGAAACATCAAAATCCAAAGCAAGAGACCTCAAAGTAAAACCCACTCCAAAAGAGGAGAAGTTGGTCTTAGAACCACGTGTGGTGAGAAGTCTGGACCTCACTGATATCAGTCGTGAATCTGATCCTGTGGAGCAAAAGTCCACTGGAACCCAGGGAGCAGCTGTTCAGCTGAAAGCCTCAGCAGTGGCTCAGGAAGACAAAAGGCAAAATCTGGCATCCAGAGGAGAGAAGGAAAAAGTGAAGGAGACACAGGCATTGAAAGCAAAAGAAGTAACTGCTCCTAAAGTGGAAGAGACTCCTGGAAGCACAGTGTTGGTGATGGGCACCACGGCAAAGGAGGAGACCATGCAGGAAGCAGGAGTCCAGGCTGGAGAAAGCAGCACAACAGAGGGTACAGCTTTAAATTGTTTGAACTGTATTGATTCATCTGGGCTAAGGTTTGACTTTTTAAAAGGGTTTCCACATCTTCTCTGATCTTTGTACTGAAACTGGCAGAGTGGCAGTGACTTTCTGGAAGATAAATTGCTGTTCATTGCTAATTGTTATAAGCTGTCAGTAATGCTCAGTCTCCAGCTATGCTGTGAAAGGAAGCAATTTCATTTCTCTGTATTTATAGTTTCATAAAACAGTTACTTATAAAATGGAAACAAGATTGTTTCCACTCTGAGCAAAATTCTGGGTTTTATATGACAACTCTTGTTTTCATTCTTCTCTTTTCTTGGAAGGATTTGGTAGCTGCCATTCTCATGAGTCAAATTTGATGCCATCTCCTTGCTTCAACTCTGCCATCTTTCTGGTTTTGTTTTGGGTTTTTTTGGGGTTTGTTTTGATTTTTTTTTTCAATCTGTCAGTGTTTCAGATTTCATAAGACTTGGAGAAATCGTAGTGTAAACAGATGTTGATTCTGAGACTGGAAGGTTGCAGGCAGCTCATGTGGCAGCAGTGAGTCAGTTCTGTGGAGTGCTGGGGAGGAGACAGTGGTGTGTTTTCAAGAAAGACCATTGTGCATCATGTAATCTCAGCTCTGCTTCCCTATCTGACCTGCCCTTCTCATTTACTGCCATCCTGTTAATTGATGGTCCTGCTGATCTCATTTTGTGTGTCTCACTAGCAGATGTCTCTGTCCTGATCTGTCAAGATTCTGCCTTTCCTCTTAGGCAGTATAAATCTGCCATTCTTGAGAACCCTCCTCTCCTTGCTATTTTAAATTAAAGAATTTGCCTGCTTGGAAGTAAAAGCAGCATTAATTGTAAGTTATCATCCTTCAGGAAAGGATGATAATTGTAAGTTATCATCCTTTCCTGGGGGCCAAGGAAACAGCAGATTGAAGGTGAGCCAGCAATGTGCCCTTGCAGCAAAGGCCACCAAGGGTAATCAGGCTGAGGGAGCTGCAGCCCCTCCCCAGGGATGTGCACCAGGGATCAGTGTTCAGTTTGGGGCTCCCCAGTGCAAGGGAGGTGTGGGGCTGCTGGACAGAGACCAGCAAAGTGCCACTGAAATGATGGAGGGGCTGGAGCATCCTGTGAAGACAGGCTGAGAGAGCTGGGACTGTCCAGCCCAGAAAAAAGAAGTTTGTGGAAATAACAGGAGAGTGCAAAGAAGACAGAGGTAAGGCTTTTCAGTGGTACACAGTGATGGGATAAGAAGCAGTGGGTACAAACTCAAGCACAGGGTTTTGCCTGAACATCAGTAAACATTTTTTTTTTACTGTGAATGATGGAGCACAAAGAGGTGGTGGGGTCTCCATCCCTGGAGACACTCAGAATCTGTCTGGATGGCCCTGGCCTCCTGCCTGAGCATTTGGGGTGGGACCAGCTGACCTACAGAGGTGTCTTCCAACCTCAGCCATCCTGTGACTCCGAAGTGCCTGACCAGGTTAAGAGACAAAATACCTGCATTTGTTTGTCAGCTTCCAGGAGATGGTGCTGAGTAAAAGGCCTGTCTTCTGTCTGAGGGGTTGGTGGGCTCAGAATCTCATCTGTTTCCTTACCTTCTTCCTTGATGGCAGCTCAGATGACTGGAAGTGGCACTCTGTGCTGTGGTCCAGGTGATCAGCCAAAGGTTGGACTTGGAGGTCTTTTCCAACCTAAACAATTCTGCAATTTAAAAACCAAAATGCAGCACTGTTTGCTAGTAAGATTCTGATTTGCTTGTTCCTTCTGGCAGTCAACTGCAAAAGCTTTCTTTTAAATATAAAAAGAAATGGGAAGAGCTCTTTGTTTTTATCTACAGATGATGCTTTTCTCACCATTCATCCACACTGGAGTTGTAGATGCTCAAACATTATTTTTTCTTGTGTCTCCAGATGTATCTTGTTCTCTCTTCCCTCTTTGAGAACAGGCACTGCTTTTCCTTGTTTAACATTCACAGCTGACTGCACCACCTGTAATTCCTACTTCTGTTGTGCCCCTGTGCCCTTTTGTCTTCAAACTCTGCAGCAGCCACACAAAAGTTGTAAAAAGAATTTTTCTCAGTGCAAACTGGATGTTGAGGTGATGTCATCCCTTTGTAGAGCAGTCAGCAAAAACTGCTGCCTTGAAGTGCTGAGTGAGGAGCAAAGTTGGAGCTGGTAACTCAGAAATAGGCTCTGATTCATTTCAGAAGAACATCCCATGAAATGCTTGCTCCTTAAGAGACAAAGCAGAGATGAAGGATGAACTGTGGGGAGGATGAACTCAGGAATAAATTTTTCCTTGGAGAAGCCAAGTGCAGTGTATTTGGGCAGGAAAAAATGGGGCTCCATCTGCTCTCCTTCCTGCACATCTGTCTCTGAATTTGGAACAACTGGCTCTTGCAGGTTTGCCTGTTCTCTTGCCTCCCCATGCCTGTTCTTGGGGCTCTTTGCAGCAAAAAGCATCTGGCTTTTCTCTCTGGAGTGTTGTCTCCTGTGAGCTGTGTCAGGAGGAACTGAGCAGCAGGCACAGGGATATTTCCTGTCATGTTTTGCTGAAGCCATGACTTACTACCTTGAGTTCTATAAGCAAGCTTTGCTAAATGCTATGGATACTTCTCTTAATCTTACAGCTGCACACTGCAGTAATTATGTCATAAGGGAAATCCTGGTGTTCAAGTTCTTTTGTTTTTATTGTAGATGGACCTGTTAAAATAAGGGCTTAATACAATCTAACCTGGACCACCACATACAAATTCCTATGACAAAGCTTTTCACTACAAGTCTTCTTCTGTTGTTAAAACTCTGGGTCTATAACAATAAATTAATATTGGGAGTAACATTTTATTTCTTGCAATTTGCTTGGTTGTAAAATCAGCGTGTAGCAGGAACCTTTTATGTAAATGATACTGCCTAGATTTGCATAATATTCTGTAAGCATAAGAATTAATTTTGGCTTTAACAGGAAGGAAATAACTTTATAACTTTAAAGTTTATTTAACTTAAATAACTAAATAACTTTATTGGGCTATTCTTTTTTTGAAGCAGAGCTAATACAAATATTAGATTATATTTACAAGAAAAGGAATTTACATCAAAGACTCTTGATAGATTACTGTTTGGTATAACCACATTTGAAATTAAATGGTGGAGATCTTGCTAATTCCATCACTTGTCCCCATGGCAAAAATTCAATCTGTAAAGTAGCTCTAAGAGCTGTGTCTCGTGCTCTGACAGGATGATACATCATTTGTACTGCTCCTTTGCCCCTCCTGGTTTGCTAAGAATGTCACCTACTGTTCCGGGAATGCAAACCCAGGCAGCTCTGAGAAAGCCAGGAAATGCAGACATATGCCTTCCAGAGAGAAGTGGAATGTTCTGCCCTGTCCACCCCCAGCTTTAGGTGGTGGTTTGGGTTTAAAACCTGTGCTGTTTGAGATGCCTTGTGCTGACCCCTGTTCCACAGCACAATGTGCTGCTTCAGGGCCAGACAAGGCACCAGCTGGGCTCAGTGAACTTCTCCTTTTGTTAAAATTGTTGACTTTTTTATTTCAAATGTTGACTGGATGAGGGATCTGACAGTTTATGAAGGCTGAGTCAGTGCTTAAAAACATTGTCCTCCCGTTGTGGCATCCTCAGAGTCACCATTTGCTGTTTGTTTTCACAGAGACCACGGCTCAGCCTGCTCCAGAGGAGTTTGATAATTCCACCTACAAGAACCTGCAGCACCACGAATATCACACCTTCACCTTTCATGATTATATTGCTGTCCTGGCAAAGTACAGGCAGCCCCAGCCATCCTCTGGGAGACCATCACCAAGGCACTGAAGAACCACACTGAGAGCAAACAGCCAGGCAGGATGATGAATTGTTCTGTTCTTCTTCTGTATAATTGAAATCAGATAATAAATAATAAAGGCATAATAACTTGAGCTTTTGAGAAGTTCTTCCTGGCTCTTGGAGTCCTTCACTTCTTGACTTTATGAGTGAACTGCAAATGAATCATCACTGAATAAAAATATATTTTCTACCTCTCCATATACATTATTTGGTGATAATGTAAAAACGTCCTGACTTTTCAGTGTCTCCAAGCTTTTGATACTGACCATTTTTACAGGACCACATCAAAGAATCCTGTGGGATTCAGCTGCCTGTGGAGCATGTGCCATGTTTAATTTGGTGGTGCTGTCACTGTAGTGCAGTGTGGCTCTGCTCCTTGCACACAAACATGTTCCCAGCTCTGAAGAGGTAATGCTTACTCTGGATTTGGGAGTTAAAATCACGGGCTGGGAGCAGCACAAGAAGTATTTGTCTCCTGTGGCAAGAGTGAATGTTTTGTGTTAGTGGAGGAATGCAAGTTTATGTAATGTGATTGAAACATCTCAAAACCTCTGCTCTTGTAAAGGGAGAACAGAACATACAACTTTATTTAATCATCTGCTGGGGGCTCCAGCATTCAGGTTTTGCAGTAATTGAAATAATTTAAAAGGTAAGAGAATCTCAGTGGGCAGTTCCTAATAGACTTTTACTGTGTTGATTAAACTTTGAGGAAAAAAAACTACTTCTATGGATAGAAACACTTGAATGAATATTTTTAAAAGTGATGAAAATACCATAAGGGTAAAAACAGCTCCTGGTACTAATTGTTGGGAGTATGTTTAATTTCCCACTTCTTTCTTTCCCCACACTAAAAGTTAAAATTGCTGTCCAGCCTCAGTTTTGCTCTGCAGAAAATGTGAGCCATGAGGCACTTCTCACTACACGTTATCAGCAGTTACAGTTGGTCTCAGTAAATTTTGTATTTCCATCCTATTAGTAACAGTCTTCTGCCTTCTGGGAAAATCGCCTTGATGGCCACCAGCTGTTGTGGGTTTAGTTCCATTTTGGCTTCTCCTTCATTTTGGGCTTTTTTGGAGTTAATTGGCCTTTAAGCAGTTCTTGCAATAACTCCAGCATTCTCCATCACCTGTCTGTATTCTTTCAAGCAACAGAACAGGCAAGATCAAAGGGAAAACAGAGTCAGCTTTAGGAGTCTATCTGGATATTGGATGTGAATCCCTGGGTGCAATTAGTAGAGCAGATATTTTATACTGGAACTTGGCAAAAACGTGGTAAGGAGGATCAAGAGGCCTACATCAATTTGCTGGGTAGAATTTTAAGTCAGAAACCCCTGGCAAGCAATTTTATTGTCCTGTAAAAAAATAAAGAGCATGTTAGTGACTCCAACTGAAATTTAGAAATCTGTTCATGTATAAATCCACGTGCTGATGAATAAAGAGCAGAAAGTCACTTGGGGAGACACCAATGGTCCCATGTACTTGTAAAAGGGGGAGAAATTTGCTGCCAGCATTAAAAACATGAAAGGATTGAGGTCTTCCTTTGTGAAGGGCCCATGGGAGGGCCCCAGTAACTCTGCTGTGATTTGTTATTACCTGAGCCCCAGAGCTGAGAGCTGCCCTGGTGCTGAGCTGTGCTCTGAGCTGCCCTGTGACTGCGGGAGGAGGCTGCACATCGTCAGACTCTGCAGTAAAAGTGAAATGTGTGTTTACTCAGCCTGCCCACGGTAGCTGTCACTGTTGGCTGTTGGGAGTCAGACTTGCTCACCTCGTGCCTTTTTTATTTCTCAGGAGGGTTGGTGCTCTAAACGGGGGCTGAATCAGCCCAGGAGGAGTGGGCTGAGGTAGAAATGTATCTTGCTTTCACTCAACTCCCACCCTCTGCTCAGCTACATTTCTAATAAAGAGATTCTAATCTCATTCTGCATTTTCCTACCCTTGTTTTACAATCACAGCAAAAATTAATGGTGGGTGCCTTTTATATCCATGTAACCCTGTCTTGGTGTCTTCTGGTGATCTTTGCACCTCTAAAATGAAGCTGGAAGTCAAATAACCTCGTAACTCTTGTGGTGCATGTCTTAGGTTTGCCCTGCTCAGTGAACCAGTCTGCTCTGGGAAGGGCAGATAATGCAAGGAAAGCACCAAGCCTTTTTTTCCCACTGTTGTATTTTCCTGGATTTCAATGAAAAAGGCTTCGTGTTTTTGTCCTTGGCTATTATCAGATGTTGCTGGGCTTGAGTCATAGGCTAACATTTAAATTTCAAGCAGGATGTGACACAATATGCTCAAATTCTGTAACGTTAGTAACTTTGTCTTGCTGTGCTAGGCACTTGTCAGATAAGTCAGGGATCTTGTTGGGAAGAATGTATAATCCAGGATACTAACATAATTCCTGGAAAACCTCAAATGTGAAAGAAATTAAGTCTCAGCTTAGTTACTGTGAAAACCAGCTGTTCAGGCCCAGCACAGACACCAGAAGTGGGGTTTTCAATGTAAATTGCATTACTGGGGGATACAAGAAAATCTGGGAAGTGGAATTCACTTTCATTGAAACCTCTCATTGAAAAGATGAAGCAACAACTTTCCTTGTCAAAGGGAGTGGTTTTTAAACTTTCCATACTTTTTTTTTTTTCAAGTGCAGCAAAGTGCTAACAAAATTGCTTTTTATCATTTTCTCACACTTAGATCTTTCAAAATAACTTGGAACCCAGAAGGTTCTAGACAGCCATTGGAAATCCACTAATCCAAGGTCCAGAAGTGCAAATACAGCCTGTGGTATTCCAGCTTTAGCTATTATAAGTTCAAGACTTTTTTGGTTCTTCTGGTGCTTCCCATGGCCTCCAGTCACAATGAGAACTGAAATCTATAAGGAACTCTTCAGGTTTTCTTTCAAACTGGGGAATGAGACTTTTCACTGAGTGCACTGACAGATCTGCCACCATACATCCCCAGTGTTCAACACTCAGAACACATCCACTAAGCCCTAAAAACCACCAGAGATGGCATTGCTTGTCTGTTCCAAACAGTTTGGATTCCTGGTGGGTCCAGTCAGTGGCTGATGTGCAGCAAGTGAGCAGAAAACCCACTCCCAGTATCCTGTGTAGCATCATAACATCAGAATGGTGCAAAGTGAGCTTGGAAGGCCTGAGATGATCAGTCCTCTGCTCTGCAGCAGCTGCAATTACATCAGGTTGTCCTGGACCTTGTCCAGCTGAGTTCTGAATACACTCAAGGATGGAGATCCTACAGGTTCTTTGCTCACCTTCTCCAGCATTTGGACACTCTTCAAAACAAAAACAAAAACAAAAACAAAAACAAAAACAAAAACAAAAACAAAAACAAAAACAAAAACAAAAAAAAAAAAACCAAAACCAAAACCAAAAACAAAAACAAAAAAAATCCACAACTTTATCTGTTGTCTAATTGGAATTTTCTGCTTTTTGATGCTGATCCTTACTCCACATTTCTGACAAGCCTGGCTTTGTCCTTTCTGCACTCTCCAAGGAGGTGATTAAAGGTAGGAATCCTCCTTATTGTCCCCTTCAGACCCGGTTACTTCTGTAACACCTGAGTGATTGACCCCATAACCAGAGAGCCTCTCAACTCTAAGTAACATTAAATAAACTCTTAGGTTTTAAAACTAAATATCCCACCAAGACCACCCTTCTCCTCTCCTCTTTTCAATGGAATTATAAATATTCTTTGTATGATTCTGTGGTTTCAGTGCTTGGATATTATTCTCAGCGTTCAGTTCAGGATCAGTCCTAATACAATCTACAAATACTTTTGAGCTCCCCTTTTTTTTTTCATTTTTGCCTATCCACATTCAATTACACTTGGAAATTCACACCCACCTCTGGAAGTCTTGGATATGTGGCAGTTTTGGGGTAGAATGTATTAATGCACAGTTAGAGATGTAATTTTAAGTACATGTATTTATAATTAAAAATCAAAAAAACTTTGTCGCAGTGGGTTAACTCTCAAAATTTATTTTGCTCTCTCTTGCCCTCTTTTACAAACTTTTAACTGCAAAATAGATTGACAGGAACATGTTTCTGTAAATCTGTACCATCCTAGAATACAGTCTATATGCATTTTAACTTTTAACACTCACAGAGCCGATGCCACGAGTCTTTGTTAAAATCAACACCTAAAGTTCTTAGTCGGGTTATTTTTGTTACTCCAGTCTGAAATGTGGTCCAAATGGCTGTGCCCCTTCCCAAACAGACACTTCCTAAAGCAGTAAGGTAAAAAATGAGTTCATGTAGATTATTTATGCTTGCTTTTTTTTGTTGGTTGAGATTTTGCTTCATTTTCTGTTTCTCTGTCACATCTCCATGATAGTGAGGTGCTCTTGCTATTCCATGTGGCCATGGGGTACACTTGGTTTCTAAAATGTGTGACAGCCTCCCTGGCAGGGGAGAGGGAACATGCAAACCATGACACACCTTGTGCTGCACAAATGCTCATGTCATGCCCCAAAGAAGGGAGCAAGAGTTATTCTTCCCTGGAGGCCTGGAAAGAGCCTTGGGAGCACCACCCCTCCACGCTTCCATTGCTCATTTCCAGGTGCTCCTTTTCCAAAAGGCATCTTCCATGCATTTTTTAAATTTAGCTTGAAATCATGCCAGACAAGGCTATTCTGAAGTGCATGGATGTTTCCCAAACTCTCCTGGGATATTCCTAAAAGTGAGCTGCATCCTATAGTTTGAGAACTGGGAGAAATGCGAGGGGAGCTGGAAAGAAACGGAATACAGAAGGAAAATGCAGGAACTGAGAACCAGGATGGTCCTTCTAACTCAGGTGTTGGACTGGATCATTTGTGAGACCCCTGGCTGCAAGTTGCATAATTCCTTAGGTTCTCATCCTTATTTTATAGATGAGGAGTTAGTGGCCCCCCTTTTCTCTTTGTACATCACATCTATTTAAGTGAGCAACTCAGAATAAAAACGAGGAAAAAATTAGAAAGATTTTTTTTTCCTTATAATTTCTGTCTTGAGGGCACACATCATTTAAGAGCTCTGAGCTAGCTGAGGCTCTCCCTGGAGATGCAGTGCTTATTAACAGCGTGACAAAAATACACTTCAGATAGGCTGGGCAGAAATGCCAGAGATTTTGAAACTGCATCCAGGCAATGGCAAGGCCGTTGAGATACAAAAAAAGCTTTACAACTGTTCCAAATACTTACTAGTGGAAGACTGTTAACAGACAGGAAAAAATGGGGAGGTGTCCAAAACCAGCAATCCACCCTGGTGAGAAATCCAGCTGCTGGGAAGTGGAATGGTGCTGGAATTCATACCAGGTTGTTGTCTCTGGACACCAGTCAATGGACTCCATCTTTTATATCAGCCTCCCGTTGGCCATAAGAAATCGGTGTTTTTCAACTCCTTTTCTCTTGGCAGCTGGATGTGGAGAAGGAGCTTTTTCTCTCAAGTCCTTGCTGAAGAACCATTTCAAAGCTGTTGAATTTTGGAATTCAGGGAAGGAACTTCACTACTCTGCCCCACTCCTGCCTCTTGAAGGTCACCACTGGACTGAGGAAAACCGACCAGTCCACCCTTCCTGCAGCTGCTCAGCTCCTGCTGTTTGGGTTTTACTGCTGGGCCCAGAGCTGCTTATCTTCACAGTCTTTCTCCCCTCTGAATAACTTCAGTATTTATCTCTAGAATCAATGGCTGCTTTCTTCTGCACAGTCTTGGAAAACCAGCATCTCTAAAGATCCCAGAAAGGACACCCCATTCCTCCCCCCTCTGCTTCCATCACTGCAAATTTGAGATGACTATAAAAAAAGAGAACCGGAGAAAGAAATAATCGGGGGTTCTTTTCTTTGGTGTTGGCTGCACTAAGATGATTGTGTTTTTCGAGATTTTCCACGTAGCCTCAAGGAATGGGGAAGCTGTTTATTCGGACGTTAGGACTCCAGGTAACAACTACAGAATTCCAGCTGCTGCTCGGGCCTCGGGCTCCGTGATCCTCGCCGATTTATGCGCGCTAATGTTCCGAGATCTGGCAGCACTTCAAGCGAGGGGGTGAAAACAACGTGTTTATTCGAAGCTTTGCTCTTGCCCTTTGACTTGACAGCGACTGTGCAAGTGGCCTGGCTGCTCCAGCCCCGCTCCTCTGGAGCATGGGAAAAGCAGGAGCAGCAGCAGGGAGACAGCTGGCTGGCTGCTGACTTAGAAAAGCATCATTGCTTCACGTCATGCTGGGTAAGTTATCTTTGCCATCAGAAGGGCCAGAATTTTCCCTTTTTTTCCCCTTTTTAAAAAAATTTTCTGGGAGGTAGGTGCTCCACGAATTGATGGTGGGGATTTGGTGACGTCAAGTGAAGCATCCCATCTGCCAGAGGCAAAGTGGGTTTTCATCCTTGGAATGAAATGCTTTCTGACCCTTAAAAAAAAAAAAAAAAAAAAAAAAAAAAAAAAAAAAAAAAAAAAAGACTTTGCTGGACTCCTTTTGAATCCCCTTTAAATGAATGGTTTGTAAACTTATTAAGATTTTAGGATATTAGGGTCTTTCTCATATTTAATGAGTGGATTGTCTGAATGGAAACATTAAAGCCAACACAAGCAATAAAGATGGATTGCCAGTAAAATAAACAGTGTGGCCTCTGACTGCACAGAGGAAGCAGACCAAGTCAAGAAAACATTTCCTAATAGTCACTTTTTTAACTGTAAGGCAATTCTAATGGCTGATTCTTACTTTAACCTACAGTGTTCTCCAGTTTATTAATCCACACACTTAACTTGGTGTGAAAGTGGGAGTAAATTGACGTTCTGCATCCAAAGCAATCCTGGTATTTTGATGGGCACCAAACTGCCACGGAGTAACAGTGAATGGGAAGCAGTAGGGGTGTGTTTCTGAGAATCCAAAGGGTTTGCAAGTGATACAAATAAACAAACATGAAATCATATTGACATGCATATGAATTGCTAGGAAAACTCTGGCTCTGGATGAACCTCGTGGAGAATTTATGGTCATTTCTGTCATGCCAGACTTTCACCTTGTCTCTTTAAGCTCTTATGGTGAAACTGAAGGAGAGGTATGTCTTGCCCAGTTTGCACCTAGTGTTGTAAAGTGTGCTTATGTAGGGAATCACATATGGGGCTCCATTCCTGAAGTCACCCAGCCGGTGAGTGTATTTTACACCTCTTTATGTGGAGCGGGCTCAGCAGGTTGCATGAGGAATGTAATGTCCTGGAGGGCTGACTTCATAATTTGTGGCCATGGATATATTTCCTTCATGAAACCACACTTATGTTTCTTTATTGTCGTTATTATTTTAAAGGATTTTAACTACTCACAACTCCAGTTTCTTTTTCCATAAGCCTCGCTCCCCTGTCTTTGGTATTCTGATTTTTTTTAGATTTCAGATGGCTTAGCTGCAGTGTTGAGGATCAGGTTGAAGGCTGGAGACATCTGGATGGGTCTGAGATCTGTGCATATCATAATCAGATCTCTTCACTATACATTTTTAATCCATGTTCTCATTTTTCCTCTGCATTTCTCATTGTTATGTATCCTCTCCGTTTGTATGCAGCCTCAAGTAATTATATAAAAATTGTTTCCTTATGCATGGTATGAGTTTTTATAGCTTTGCATTCACTTTCTTTCTTTATTTCCATCACTTCATGGTTAAATAGGTAGAAAAGTTAGGTAATATGTACACAGGGACTGCTCCACCAGACTGGAGCTCTGAGTATCTCTGTTACCATGTGCTGCAGCCAAAGAGGTTTACAGCATGCAGAGGGAAAAGGTTATTGTTAGTGTAACTGAATAAGAATTAGGGTTAATATATAATGTATAGGTCTATGTAATGGATAGTTTTTATTCATCATAAAATGTTCAAATGACTTGCAGATGTCTGACTGCTGCAGCTGTTGCAGACCTTGTAATGGCATTAGGCTCTGACTCAGAAAGCAGCTCCTTTGCCAAGAGATTCTGGCAGTGGCTGCAGCTGTGATATTCCCATTGAAAAAAGGACTGTCAGCAGTGGAGGTGGTGATACAAAACGGAAAGGGAGGATGAGAAAGGGGCAAGGCTGGCTCTAGGTATGACAGGAAAATGGAGGTTCTGAAAGCTTCCACTTTTCCATGTTTAACTGTCTCGGTAGCATCCCACCACTGCACTGACCAGGGAAGCAGCTGGAATTTATAGTCATCACAGATTCTTGCTACATGCAGCTTGTGTTACACTAACTGGGGGAAAAAACCCACAAAACACCAAAGCTTTGATAATGTAAAACTTTGTTCCCAAGTTTTCAAAAAGAAAGGATGTCCTTAAAAGCAGACAGGATTGAATCTCACAAACTCTGCAGCACGGGAACTCAGCTGCTTGCTGCCTGTGGAGACTGTGGAGTCAGGGAATATCTTCCTTGGCCCAAAGGAATGCCAGCATCCTGAAAAACCACTGAGGAAAAAAAAAAGAAATCTGCTAAGTGTCTCATGATTGTTTCCCTGTATCTGTAAAGAAAATATTGAAGACTGACATGCAAAGTAGGCACACGTTTTTGTATGTGGGATGTTGTACTGAGACAAACACGCTGGGTTTGAAACAGCTTTTTGATTCCTGTGTGACTGGAAAAGCAAAAGCATGACCATTTTTAGAAGAGAATTGGAGAAGGCAGTGCAAAACAAAAGCACAATTTTGACTGGGTTTGGTGATAGTTGTTAGAAAGTAGAACTGAGGGAATCAAACCCTGGAGGCAGCTGAACTGTAAATCCCTGAAATGGGGAGGGAGCAGAGCAAGAGTCACCTCTCAATGAAGAGCAGATTTCATTGCTGCCTTTTCTGTTCCTTTAGACCACTTATGGAGAGCAGGGTTTAGTCATGAAAAGGACTGCAGGGCTGGTCCTGCTCTATGAACCTACAAAGCCAGAGGCAGTATTGTTTCTGGCACCTTTTGAAGGGTCTCTGCTGATTCCAGTGTATTCTCTGTGCCCAGGATCAATACTGTATTTATGACAGTAAATCTATCAAAATATGCTGGGTGACCTAACTGTGGCTTTCCAAGAGAGCCTGCAAGAGAGTTGGACAGGGACTTTTCACAAGGGCCTGGAGTGACAGGATAAGGTGGAATGGCTTCAAACTGACAGAGAGTAGGTTTAGACTGGATATTAGGAAGAAATTCTCCCCTGTGAGGGTGCTGAGGCCCTGGCACAGGTCTTCCAGAGAAGCTGTGGCTGCCCCATCTCTGGAAGTGTTCAAGACCAGATTCGATGGAGCTCTGAGCAATCTGGAATGGAGGAAGGTGTCCCTGCCCATGGCAGGGGAGTGAAACAAGAGGATCTCTGAGGTCCCTTCCAACTCACACCATTCTGGGATTCTCTGCTTCTTTGAAAATATACAGAAAAGAGATGCAGTCTACACGAACTTCACTTAGTAGATTTAAAAAAGAAAAATCTTACTGATGTGACTTATTCCTTAAGGAGTAAAAGGGAATGAGTTGCTAACAGCTCTCCTCTCCAGGGCTGCATTGGCTGTTGACAGGAGCTGGGAGCTGGGACCCTGAGAATCCCACCATGTCCCTGAGGGCATTGTCCAAAGGCTTCTTGAGCTCTGCCAGGCTTGGGGCTGTGACCACCGCCCAGCGGAGCCTGTTCCAGTGCCCAACCATCCTCTGGGTGAAAAGCTTTTTCCTGATATCCAACCTAAACCTCCCCCTGCAGAGCATTGTTCCATTGTTTTCTGTGCTGGTCGATGAATAAATTTTGTGTGTGGTGAGGAAGAATCCCAGTTCTGGATGGGCACAGCCCCTGTCCCAGGAGGACCTACAGGAGTGGTATGGGCTGTGTGGTCTGTGGGGTTTCATGCATCCTTTCCATGAGAAGAGGCTTAAGTGTCTCCCTGGGAATCTGCACCTGCCCTGGGAAATAAACAGGATGTTGCAAACTGAAAAGGGCTGGAAAGTCACTGCCCAGTTTGGTGGTCCATGGGGCAGGTGGGTCTGTAGCTCTGCAGGCATTGCAGAGCTTTGGGAGAATGCCATGCACAAAGCATCTCTGTGCTGCCCTTCCCTAACCCAGGGCTGAATGGGCCAGTCTTCCTCAGGGGAAGAAGCAGAGCTTGGCAGGGATACAAGCCTGGATCCCAGAGGCAGCACTGCCTTGCTAGCAGAGCATTCAGTCTCAAGCCAATTTTCCTCCCAGCCCACCAGCTAACCCAGGCACAGTGTGAGGCTGGTATTTCTTCTGCTGCTTCCAGATCCAAAGCTATTTCATGCACAGCCAATATGGGGATCTCTGTACCTTACTGCTCTGCAAGGTGTTGACACAGTCTTTCTTTCCTAGAATGTTTTCTTATCAGTAAATCTTAGAAAAACTGTCTAGAAAGTCTCTTGTATCTCTTCTTTCTTGTGTGGAAAGGCTGACTTGTGTAATCTGACTCCAACAGAGACTTATTGGCAGGAAAAAGGACATTATTGAATTGCAATCTGTTTAAAAATGGGAATAAAGGAATTAATGGAGAAGAAGTTTGCCTGTGGCCATTGAATATGATGGTCTGATTGCATCTTCTGATGCAGAAAGGTGCAAGCTGTGCCAGGAGAGGTTCAGGTTGGACATCGGGAAGAATTTTTTCATGGAAAGGGCTGCCAAGCATTGCAAGGGGCTGCCCAGGGAGGTGTTAGAGTCCCCATCCCTGGAGGTGTTCAAGAAACATCTGGATGTGGCACTCAGTGCTTTGCTCTGGCTGACAAGACAGAGATCCATAAAGGTGGAATTTGATGATCTTGGAGGTCTTTTCCAAGCTAAATGCATGTGTTGTCCTTGTACTCAGATGACAGCAGCCCCTCATGCTGAGGAAGAGCCTGGAAGCATTAATGGGAATGCTGCCCCAAACATAACCCATCAGCTGATCCTGAGCCTGTGCCAGAGGCCTGGCTGCTCCAAAGCTGTGGGCTCCAGCCAGATGTGGTGGTGGGATTGTGTCAGCTCTGGGATGTCAGTGTGGCTGTGGGCCTGGAGGAGAAGGTGCAAGGGCTGCAGTGTGGACCATCAGAGATGGGCTTGGCTACCTTCACCCCAGGGGTGGGGGAGCCTGGTAGTTTCCACAAATCCCACTTGGCAGAGACGAGAAGGGGAATGTTTGTGGAAGGGTTCTGCCCTTGGCATTTCCTATTTGCTTTCAGCTCCGTGCAGATGTCTGCGTGGGGCTCAGCTTTGCTTCTGCTCCGTGCTGGGAGCTCAGGTGCCTGGCTAGACAGTTCCATTAGGCAGCAAAGCACCTAATCCTCACTGAAGGCCACCTAATCCTCTCAGCTTAATGGCCTTCTGCTCCTTCAGATAGTCCCTTCTTTATTCCTTCCCGATTTTCCCAGCAATTGAATTCTTTCCTCTTCCACCTCCAAAAGAGCCGGCTCTGTTGGCCGGCTGTTCCCATTCCTGGTTACCAACACCTCTCAGTCCTTCAGGGCTCCAAAATGCAGAAACCCATAAAAGCAGCTGGAAGTAAATGAGTAATGGAGAGGGAAGTCACGTCTCTGTGGACTGAAGAAAGTGTTCTGTAGACCAGTGTTTGAGAACCTTTCATTAGTGCTTCCTGGTTATTTTTTCTGCATTTCGCTTTGCTGAATCCAAATCCCGCTCAAGCCGGTGGGAATTGTTCCACCGACTTCTGCGAGAGTTGGATCTAACCCCTGGTCTGAAAAGTAAAACTAGTCTCACTGGTTTACTTTTATTTCAGTTGGTTTCACTTTCTGCTTCTCAACTCCCAGAATAACATGAATGCATTCATAGCCCTCCATGGTGACATTCATACAAAATATTCTCTTTTTATGTTTTTCATAAAATAAAATGTGCATCAGCAGGTCCACCTCTGCCCTTCTATGTTCTTCAACCCTGTTTTTTTGCCCCCTTCCACCCTCCTGACCTTCTACACAGAGTCAAATAAAACTTTCTTTTTACATATAGCACATTTTTGAAGAAACTTTGAGCAGTAAAATACCCTCAGCTTTCAGCATCGTTAAAAACAGACAGCTTGCCCTCAGAAAATAACCTGTTTGTAGTATCTCAAGTGGAAAAAAGATATGCTGGGTTGTGAAAGATGTTTGTTCCATCACCATGGAACTCCTTGCACAGTTCCCAGGGCAAGACATGGCACACAGGGAGGTGACAGTGGATTTCTACATCACAGCTCAATCTTCAGCTTTTACGTGGAAGCCGTGCTTTTATTCCTAAAATAGCCATTTGTTCCAATTAACATCTTTCTCGTAGCAGAAAGGGAGCAATGAGTAGAGTATGGTGCTACAGAACACAGAGAAGGGAACATTATCTTACAGAGCTCTGGGGGGTTGTCCTCCAGATCGCCCAAAATTCTTTCCAAGTAACGTGTTAAAATATTGGTAATGCAGTGACTCAACCATATAAACAGATGGAGCGAGTAGTGTGCAGCCAGTGATTCAGCTAATGTACAGCTCTGGAAAATTCAAATTTGATTTAACATCAGGAGAAATATTGAATAAGACATTTCTAGTTTTTTCCTTTTGTTTAAGGAAGCTTTAAGTAGGTTGTTTTTTCTACCAGAGAGGGTGGAAAAACATAAGCCAATAACAGCTGATTGGAAGGATGGCATCCTTGGTCCCTGCACAGAAACTCCTTGCAGTAGTGCTGCACTGCAGTGCCAGCTCTTGGTCTGAGCCCAAGCCCTGCTGTGGGACACGAGCTCCTAATTTCTCCAGAGGGAGTGTTCCCAGCCGAGTTACGCAGATCTCCATGATCTAGTTCAAGCAAAGCTTAGCACTTATTTAGACTGAGTTAACTCATTAATTTCGGCTTTAAAATCTGAATAGCTGTATCCACTATAAAGTAAATCACACTTTTTTTCCAGGCTCCTCCTATACCACGTAAAGTTGTGGCTGCAGATGTGAATGTGCTGTGCCTGCAAACAGGGCACACCAAGGCTGCTCTTGGGAATGCTCTCCAAACAGCCAGAGGACATCTAAGTTGTTGACATGTCTTGCTACATCCTTTTTATTCCTTCAGAGTGATGAAAGGAGAAACTGGTTTTCTGCAGAGGCCTCCCATTGTCAGGAGATCAACACTTAAGAACTCACCTGATTTTTATGGAAATCTGGGGGAAACCCTGTTCTCTTTAGGTTATTCCAGTCTTATCACTGCAATTACAGGCTTTATTCCACTAGTTATGAGTACAGATTACTGCCACCTGCATGGAAGCCCATCCCTTCACCTCTATGTAAATGCTGCCTGTGAAAGCTTAATTATGAAAGAGTTGTCACGTACACAGTCGAGAGGCACGAGAAGTGATCTGAACAGGTTAAATGCAGGTAAATGTTATGTTTTGCACACAGTTGTAATATTCATAACGTGCTAATTGCTGAAGGGTGTCAGAGTGAGCTTAATTCCTCTAGCAGCTGTATGTAGGATGGGGTTTTGCCCCCCAATACACTTACACAATTCTACTGTGCCTAAATTGATACTGAAAGTGTATTTCACAGAGATCTGGGAAAGTGCATGTCTCATTTGATGAGGCAGGACCTCAATATTCCAGTGTGTGCAAGTATCTGTGCCAGCTGTGAGGAGTGCTCTTATATATATTGAGGATTGTTCTAAATAGCCAAGTAAGGTCCTAACCCCACAAACCTATCTGTGCATGTTTTAACTAATGAGCTATACTTAGTAATTTAATTTAATGTGTATAATGTGAAGAAGGTAACAGAAGTTAAAGTATCTGAGTGTTCTGTTGTTTGCTTGGATATTGTCAAACGCCATTTTTCTGTATTTGTAATTTGCTATTACAAAGTATCAAAGTGACATTTCATTTTCATTCACCCTGGCATGTGGCTTCTGCTTTCTTAGAAAGAAAAGCAGTCCTCTTGCCACTGCATTGAAGTGAGTGCACCCATACCAATGGGAGCTCAGAGCATAAAACCTCATCAGCTGTGTAATAATCCTTATAAGATTTGTAGTATGGAGAATTCCCAGGAGTGCTGTCTTCCATCCTATGGATTGGCTCCTTGTTCTTTTGCAGAATTGTTTGTTTGGGCAATCCGAAACAGAAAGAAAAGGCACCTGTCCTTTCTCTTTCTGTTTCGTTTTGTTGGGATTTTCTGTTGTTTGCCTTTGGATCACTCATTTCTTCATTCTTTTTCCCTGGCTGCTCCTGTTTTCCAAGTTTCCAGCTTCTCTCAAGAGTCCTGTAATTTTTAGGGCTTTTCTTAAATCTTCATCTCCTGGAGCCATTTCAGCTATGATATTTTAAAAATTAAGCTTAAGCTTTAAAAACTAAGCCTGCAGAAGCTGTATCAGAGATGACTGAAGACAAATTGAAAAGGAAGGGTCTCCTGACAGTGAGTGGGATCAGAGCTTACTGTGAGCTGGAAGTCACAAGTTTGATCAGGAATGATTTGTAGGTTACTTTCTTGTGGGAATAAGGTTTTATATGGTCATGTCATGTAGGCAGAGGTGTATCTGAGGGTGTATCCATGTTGTTTAATAGTGTTTGGATCTACTGGCTTACTCCAGACAGGATTGAAGCTGACAGAATAATTTAGTCCCTGTGACTTTCATGAAAATAAATTCTGGAGCAGGGAGGATCTATCATGTTCTCCCTTGAATCATGGAAAATCTGCAGCAGGAACTTTTGGGCAACAGCATGCACTGACTAAAGAGAAATCTTAAATAAATGACAACTTTGGAAGAGATTTCAGTTAAAACTTGCATCTTACACCCTGAAGTTAACAAACCACGAGGCACAGATGTGGGGAACCAGGCAAGCTTTAAGATCAAGGGAGTTAAAACCTCTACTGAAATCACAAGAGTAAGAGGCTGAGGAGAGTAATGGATGGAGTAACTTTAACTACAAAGGTAACCAAAATATGGGATTACTGGGGTGAGGGGGAAACAGCAGATGAGGAATTTCTACACCTGCTGTGAGTGAGGGGGGAGCTCAGGAATAGTAAGTGGCTGCCAGGAAGGGAAGGAAAAGCAAAGGGAAGAGGGAGGAAAAAAGAAAATTCAAGTTGGGAAAGGCATCCAGAAAGGCTTTGAAGATCACTGGGAGGAGAGATTAAACAGCAACTAAATTAATTTTAATTTAATCTGTTCGTTCTCAGAAGAAATCGGTGAGCTCCTATCCAAAGAAGTGCAGGCGAGGCAGAAGGAGAACAAAGGGGTTGCAGGGAGAATCAAATTTGAAGAAGAGGCAGGTCTGGACATGGGAAGCAGTTAGTTTTAAGCACTGTTTAGTGAATGTGTCACTAATGAATGTGTCAGGGATAATGAGAGCTGAAACTTGTGGTAGAAGCAGCCAACCTGGCCACAGGAACTGTATGAGAGCTGTTGTTGCATAGCACAGGAGCGGAAACAGAGAAAGAGGCTCCTGAGAATGAGACAAACTAAGAGTTGGTTGGGTTGGGTTTTTTTCTTTCCCTCATCTTGTTTAAATAAATCATTCCCATTAACAGTGAACCATGATTTACCCATCTCTGGATTAGCACAATACAGTTCCACCCTCTCTGCTTGGTGTGGAAGTTCCATCTCTCTGCTCACAAGCCCGATGTCCACGTGGTTCTGAGTGTGCAGGGAAAAATGTCTGGAAAAGGAACTCCTGTGAAGGCTCCAGGCGGTCTGGAGAGGGGATGGAGCAACTGTTTTGTCAGTGGACAAATGGTGGCAGTGTGCACAGGGTGACAAGATTCCTGGAACAACTGTGTTGCCTGAGCAGGGTGTTGACGCAGCAGGGACACGCAGAGGAGTGAGGGGAGAAGTGGCTTGCAGGAATATTTAAGTAGCTGTTTCTACTGCCAAACAATTAGACAGATCTCTAAAAAGTGGCCTGGTGCAGGCCACAAAAAATAAATTAAAAAAAAAAAAAGCTGACTTGCTACTGTTAAACCAGGAAGAGACATGGACCATGAAAAAATGTAGGGTATTTCCAGTTTACTGGGTACAGGATAATCAAGTAGATTCCCAGTGGTAGCTTTGCAGAGGGACTACAAGACCTAAAGGTAAAACTGCTTTGGGTTTAAACTGAGCTTCCTAAAATGAGATTTGCTTTTTATGTGTCACCTTCTTCCTCCCCTTGCAAACCTCTGCTCTCAAAGGCAGCGAGGGGTTGTGGGGATGATCTTTCAGAAATCTTGAGAATGAGGAACAAGGTGGAGAGGACAGGTTGGTCACCTGTGACATACGTGACTCAAAAGGCATTCCAGCCCTTTTTGCACAGCAGAGACACTTTTTAAATATCCCAACAGCAAAACAGCCACGCCACAGGGCACCCAGCTGACAGCACATTCCTGACACTTTCCTGTCCCTTATATAGGAATGGTTTAGGAAAAGGAAGAATATTTAACAGTGGCAACTCATAGGGAAGCAGCTGTGACAGCACTGGTTCCCCTCAAGGGGAGTTTCAGTACAAAAAAACCCATGTGTGATCAGCATCTTTATTTCAGGGCATGGCAGGACTCGAGCAGCCCCTGATCCATGGGCAGGATCCTGAGCAGTCCCTGATCCATGGGCAGGATCCTGAGCAGTCCCTGATCCATAGGCAGGATCCTGAGCAGTCCCTGATCCATGGGCAGGACCCTGAGCAGTCCCTGATCCATGGGCAGGATCCTGAGCAGTCCCTGATCCATGGGCAGGATCCTGAGCAGCCCCTGATCCATGGGCAGGATCCTGAGCAGTCCCTGATCCATGGGCAGGATCCCGAGCAGTCCCTGATCCCTGGCAGGACCCTGAGCAGTTCCTGATCCATGGGCAGGACCCTGAGGGATAGCGCAGATCCGACCTCACTCACATCGCTCAGTTTGGGCGTTTGGGGAGAACCGGAGGGCGCAGGTGTGGGGCTGGAAGGGTCACAAGGACCAGCCGGGCAGTTTCATCCCACACAGGCCGGAGAAGTTCCTGGGACGGCCTGTGAGGAGCCTTCAGCGCGGCCCCCGCACTGGGGCTCCCCGAGGCGACCCCCGCCAGCCCAGGCGGCTCCCGGGGACACCCCACAAGGCGCGGGAACTCGCAGCTCCAACAGCCGAGGCAAGGGACTCCCCGAGCTCGGACATCAGCGCCCTGAGGCGATCCAGGACGAGCATCAAGCGCTGCCCGAGGGAACGTGGCACGACCCCGCCATAGCGGCCGCAGCCTCTCCCCTCATGGCGGAGTCACTTGGTACCTCCCTCCTCCCCCCACCCCCAGCAGTGGTTTCACCGCCCCGCCTCACACACGGAGAGGGGCGTGGCTTCCCCGGCTTTTCCCCGCCCATCTCATCCATATTCATGAGGTCCGGACGGGCGGGCCCAATGCGGAGGGGCGGTGCGCCCAAGCCCCGCCCCCAAGCGATGAATATTGATGAGGCGCGCCGTGGCGTCGGGGG
>WEIU01014983.1:438452-486243 GCA_013389925.1 Aegithalos caudatus
GCCCCTCGCCGCGGGGCCCGGGGCCGGAGCGCGGGCTCGGAGCGCCGCGGCAGCTGCACCCCGCTCTCCTCGTCTCCCTCCTGGGATCCCTCTCCCCCTGCACACCTGCCCGGGCCCCCGGGGGGGAACAGCGGGAAGGGGATGCGGGGATGCCCCCCCGGCCGCTGCTCCGCTTCGGGGGATGCTCCCCCCGCTTCCCCCGTTCATAGAAAGCGCAGCCCGGTCGGGGCGGTGTGCGCAGAGCCGGTTTGGGTTTCTCCCTCGTTCCTGTCTTGTTTTCGGTGTGGCCCCGTGTTGTCCCGGCCGGGGGGTGAGCAGAACCCTTCCCGACGGCCGGGCCCAGGGTTGCCGGGGGTTTACGCGGCCGCAATTAGGAGCTGAGACTTGACACTGCCCAGAGGCCCCGCTGGGGATGTGTGTAAACAATAATAAATCAAGCGCTGGTTTTATCCCCCAGTATTGCCTCAGTGAGCCACATGTCCCAGGTCTCACGGAGCACTCCATGGCTTTCCTTGGTTCCCACCGCGCCGGAGTTTGTCAATTGCAAAATAACAATATAAGTAGTTAACGCGTTTGTGTGATAAATCTCTGTATGGCTTATTGCTGGTTTTTTTTTAATATAATTTATTAAATTTTTTTAGTCTTAAACGGTGCTGTGTAGTGTAATTTTAGAGACAGGTCACAGTATTCCTTTATTTTCTGAATCTACTGCTGCTGAAGTTTTTAGTTCCTTTTTGCAGTTTTGTCTTGAGTAAACATCTGGTGTGGTTTAGGGAGGGAGAATTACAGAATGGATTGTGTTGGAAGGGACTTCGAAGATGGTCTTGTTCCAACCCTCTGCTATGGGCAGGGACACCTTCCACTATCCCAGGTTCCTCAGAGCTCCATCCAACTTGGCCTTGGACATTCCAGGGATGGGGCAGCCACAGCTTCTCTGGGCACTTTATTCTAATACCTCACCATTCTCACAATAAATAATAATTCCTAATTCCTAAGACACAATATCTGGTATGAAACCCTTAAAAGTGAATGAATTGCTGATTTGTTGGCTTGTTTGGTTTTTTTTGGGGTGGTTTGTTTGTTTGTTTGTTTGTTTGTTTTAACACATGCACTTGAGAGCTGCCCAGGCAAGATTTTGTCCTTGCCCCTCTTTGGAATAGGTTGTGTGCATTCCATGAAACAGATCCCAGGAACAGGGAACATGGGCATTATGTTCTTTTTGTTGGAAAACACTTGAGCCAAGATCCTGTGGAGAATAGCAAGAGAGTGTAGGTCACTCTCAAAGTATGCTAAATATCTCATTTAATTTTTTTTTTACAAAATCCTTTCTTAGTTTTTTGGCGTTTTTTTAAATGCACATTTAGTTAGTTCCTAATTTTATTCTCAAGCCTTTTCTTGCACAAAATTCTACCAGTGTAGACTGTTTGATGAGGAGAATTCTAACAGCTATGGCTTGGGATATCCACACATCTTACTGTTCTTCCTCCTGTGAATACACTCACAGGTTGTTCCCTGTCCTCTATGGGATAAAATCTGTTCATGGGCTGTGCTGTTGGGTTATGTCCCTTCAGCTGTATTTGGATGTGTGGTTGAAGTGAGATGGCTCCTGCAGCTGGATGGAGTCCTGCTCAGTCCCTGCTAGCTGCATGTGTGAATTTTATGGATTACACTGAACCAGGAAACAAGTTGTGATTTTATAAGAAATCCATCCTTACATGTATTTCCAGACTGTGTTATTGCTACGGTATCAAGCAAAGCAAATGCATTTTGAGTGTTTTCTCTCGAGTAAAATTGCAGATTTATCCTCTTCTGAGTCTGTATTTAATCACATATAGAATCATTACATTCAAATTTCTAAAGGAAAAAAAAAATCCCCCAAACATTTCACATAATCTGTTCAAAACAATTCTAATTATTTTTCTCATGTGTGTTCTATCTTCAGTTTATTTTATGAACTTATGTACAGTATATTTTTTACTCTTGACTGCTTGACATATTTTCTTGTCCTCTCATAATTAAAGTATCCACAGGAAATTTTCAGTGTAGGTTTTACTGTGTTTTCTTTACATAATCTCCAGTTCATTGAAAGGCAGAGCTCAGTGTGCTTCAGTCACAGGGTGAAGTAGGGGCTGCACTGAAATTTTGGAGGCTCAGGTCATTTCTCATTGATCTCCCCAGTGGGTTTGGGCCATACATTTTCTTTTTAATCTGTGCTTATGTGTTTTGCTGGGTTGAAAATTTTCTTGTTACCATTTCCCATGTGCTGATAGAAAACCCAAGAATTTTTCACATTTTGAGTACATTGTTAGGGGTGGTGGGGATTTTATTTTGTATTTGGAAATTTCACTTTGGCATGTAAAAAGTCAAGCTGGTATTAAGTACTTACAGCTTTGATTTGTACTCTTAATACAATTTGTAATATTTGGGTTAAATAAAAAGAACATTTTAAAACTAAGTCCTTGCAGACTTCCATGATAGGACTGAAAGGAGCTTAGAATGAATGAAATAGAAATTTAATTTATTTTAAATGCTATAGTCTTATAAAATGGTTAGTCTTCTGGAAGCTGTAATTTCTCCTTCCGAATTTTGCTTTCCAACTGTATTTTTCTGTGCTGTAAATGCAGCTAACAAAGCCCTAATAATTCTGATTGCTACCACAGCGAGTTTGGAAGTGTTCAGGAGCAATTCAATTTCCTGGAAAAGACTAACTCTTTGGTGAAATTAAGCCTTGTATTAGTGGCTGAGGGTGAATGATCACAGAACCAGCAGTGTGGCAGTGGAACTGCCTGTTCTAATGGCCATGTTAATGTCCTGAATGAAGCAGCCCAAATTGTATTTCAGAATATTATGTCGTGGTCTGGGAGCCAAATGTTGCCTCTGCAAAACTGGCACATATGTGAAAGCTTACAGTAAAGCAGATTAATATTTTTATTTTGGTCTAAGCAAGACCAAATGCAATTTTTTTTGTGTGTGTGAAATTAAAAATGTTGCAAATGTTATTTCTCTCTCTCTTGCAGCAGCAGCTGGTTACTTCACTTCTCACTTGTTCAAAGAGTCTGTAGGTTTAAAAATGAGAAGTCTCAGAGGGGTTTCTTTTGCCACAGCTCAGTGCTGTACAAAATGTAAAACAACTTACTGCTCTTCTGAGCAAGAGGATTCCAAGACCAAGGAGAAAAAGCTGCTGATGGAGTTCTTTCATTTGCTTACTTGATGCCAGATGTTGCCAAAATCTTTTACCCAGACCATTTTAGATGTCCCCAAGGGAACTGAACACTGAAATATTTGCACTTGTAGCAGGTTCTTCACTTTATTCACTGAGGGGTTTCATGCCAGAAGTGTGGAACATGGGATTCATCAGGTAGAACTGGGGGTGGGGTAGAAAATAAAATAATGGCACCACTGATCTGGAAATGCCAATTTTGTTGTTATGGAGCTGTGGCACATTTTTATGAAGTTGATGAGCAGTAACTTAGTTTCCCCTGCCAGCAGCAAGGGGATACCACATCATGAATGGCACTGAGAGGCAAAAGTTGGTGCTAGAAAGGGAAATAAAACCTAGATCTCGTTCTTGCATGGTTGGTTCTCATCCTCTGCAGGAACACATTGTTTGGGGTTGGATGTGGCAGCTGCTCCAGGCCGTGGTGTTCTCATTTTTTAGTACCTGGGTGTACAGAAGGTATTTGCTGTTAAACCTGAGGCTGTTTAGGTACACAGGGAGTCAAAAGGTGAATTTTGAGAATGGGAGCTGAGTGTGACGATCACAGAGTGTCCCTTACCCTGCTGTGCCCAGAGATCTGCAGCTGATGGGAAATTCAGGCAAAAAAAGTACAATATGGTAGCTTTCTTCTGGTATACTAAAAGGGATCCATTTCTTTTAAGCCTCCAAATTCCAGTTTTTATTTTATTGGTGAGGTTTTGGAATTGCCTGTGTTTTTTCTTGAGGGCAGGAGAAGCTAGGAAGTGTGGCTATACTTCACATCCTGCTTGGCTTTTTATGAGTTACACAGCAAACAAAGCAAAGGGAAAAGGATATTATCATACTTGCTGAAAAATAAAGTCCAAGCCTTTTATATTCCAAGGAAACAGAGGCAATTAAAGAACAGAAATTGGATCTTTACCCATGTTGAACATGCCTAGAGAACAGGGGAATGAAAATGTGTGTGCTTTGTTGTATGTTTTTGTAACTAAAGAACTTCTGGGTCAGTCTGTGATCCCTTAATTTATGTTTTCTACACCATTTTTTATGTGTTCTAGGCTATGATAGTAGCAGTACTGAAAGGAAGATTACTTGGTTATCTTTTATTATTATTGTTATTTTGAGATGTTGATTTCAGTAGCTTAATTCTTAGTCCTACTGAATTTTGCCACGATGAATATGTTTGAGCAGGGTTATTCTGCCAACTCTAAAATGACTCAGCATCTTGAGAATGACTCTAAGAGAAAGTAAATATCTTAATTTATAAGAAAGGTGGGATTCTTCTTATTTAAGACCACGTCAGCAGTTGGGTTGTGGATTTTAGTGTTGCAGAGGGGAAAGGAGGAGCATAAGCATTCACATGGAGCATATGGCTATTCCTTGAGAAACTTCAGCAGACCATAACCTCTTGGAAAACCTGGTTTATATGATACTGAGCAAATATTTATTATCTAAATTACCTGAATATTCCATGTAACACAAATGTCTTATTGTCTTTTGGTCCTTGCACGTCACCTGCCTGTACAGGCATCACCTGGACCAAGTGGTTCAGCATGATGCAGCTCACAGCAGTAGGTGATGGGTAAATTTAATCCTAAATAGTTTTTCTTTGCCCCAGAACACTTAAGCAGCAGTCATAACTCCTGGAAGGAGAGGTGGGAAACAAGAGTGCAGCAGGAAAGGAAGAGTTTTTATTTAATCCTCATTTTAAAAAGAATTTTTTTAAAAAGAAAACAGTTCATATTAAGTCCTGAACTTAATAGCAAAACAAAGTTGTTTGACCAAATGTTAGAGTCAAAAGAGGGAAGATTCTGGAAAAGTTTGTGATGTATTGGAACTGGATTTCCAAAGGGTTGCAGGATTTTGTGTCACTTTCAGGTTTTTATGTCTAGTCCAAGTTAATGCTTGATTCATTAATGGGTTGTTATTCCAGAAATCATAAAAGTTATAAAAATAAAATAATTGATAAGAGAACATCTTGATCTTGATGGATTGTTTAAATGCCAAAAATGTGTAGAGGGCATTTTCTTACCCATTCAACATCAAAAGTCCATTTTAAATGCATTTATTATTTAAATGAAACTCCTATTCATCCTTCAACTGTACTTCAATAGCATCAGGAATTCATGCCTTCGTAGAATAATTGCAAACTTTTATGGTTTTATAATAAAACTGTTGGAAAACATAACATATGCTTACACAAACTGCTCACATTGTAAAGTGTTCAATAGCAATAAAGGCAGAGAGACTGGTGGTTATTCTGTGTCTTCTTTATGAAACCACAAAGCACAAACACAAAGCAAGATTCACTTCAGTCACAGTTTATTGGGTGCTGATGCAAATCATGATTAAAATAGGATTTCCTGTTGTTTTGGTTTAATTTGCCTGGAAGGAGACAGTTCCATGAGTGGCTCCAAAAGTAAGAAATTTGGGATGTGTGGATATTCCAAAGGCTTCAGTGGCAGAGGGATGAGTTTGTGTTGAGGACATGAACAACCCTGTTTGTCCATGTGGGGAATGCCAGGGAAATGGGGAGGGTGGTGGAGTTCCACTTTTATTTTTTATTTTTTTTTCTTTTTCCTGTTTATTGATTTTTATTTTTTAATGAAATTTGGTTTGAAAAAGTAATTAAATATTTAATACAACAAGCAGGAGTTGTACAGGATCAGTTCCAGCTGTGGAAGTGCTGATACACATCCTCTGGGATGGAAGGGGTGTTTGTAGTTTTCCAGTGCCACCCTCTTGCCACAAGAGCAGCGAGGCAGATGTGACAACACCTTCCTGATTTTTTGGGTCCACCATGTCATGAAAGCACATTGGCTGAAAACTGAGGGAAAAAAAATCCTTTTCTGTCCTGTAACAATAAATATGTGTGAGGATTCTCATGCTGGACCCATAAAGTCCTTCTGTTTGTAGTATTGAGACTACAGAAAAAAAGGAATCTTCATTTATTATGTGAATATTGGTGGTGGATGAGGGAGTGATGGGAAATATTTTTGCTCCCTCATAGCCTAATCCCTCAAGAGTCTTGGAACAATTAAAGAGGGAGGTTTCATTTCCCCCAAGTTTTGTTTTTCTCTTGCCAAAATTGCTGTTTAGCCCCCTAAATTCTTTACTATTACTTTATAGGGCTAATAAAGCGGGGTCAGATTACAGTGTGAATTGGCTAGGAGAAATGAGATGCTGCAGGAAATTCCTTGAATTTGAAGATCTTTCCTTAGTCAGAAGAATGAGGATTCTATTTTGCAGAAGGTAGGAGAGCAACCTGAGGATTTCCTTGCAGAATTACAAGAGCTACCTGGGAGCAGGATACCTGGCATACATCATTTTAGGACTGGATTGGGTAGAATTCCTCACTTTTCTCATCCTTGTTCAGAAGGACTGTGATAAACTGGTGATGGCATGGTATCAGGAATGTGATCCATAATTATGTACCTTTCCCTAGAAATATGCTGGTGTACACACCAAGGATGTGTGCAGAATTAGGAGCTGGAGTTCTTCACAAGACCCAGATCCCCTCAGTTTTATTTCTGTTGTGCCTGGAGGAATTCCCATAAAATATGCATCCTTAATATTCACTTTATCAGTTAACTGCATATGCAATTTTAGCTTATAAAGTGGCACATTTTATATTTTTTTTCTAATCCAGTACATGCAAGTAGCAGAGTTAGTTTATAGAATTAAATGTAATCAAAGCAGAGTTTAAACAAAGAGTGAGTTGCTAAAGGAACACAAATCTTTTAATGAGATGGTTTGTTGTTGGTCATGCTGTGTGACAATGTGTGGTGGTGCTTGGGAGGTGGTCTGTGGTATGAATACTTTGTATGGGTTGTTAAGATCTAGATGGAGGGATATAAAAAGAGGATGCTATGAAAGATTAATGGCACAACAAAGCAGTAGATACACTCTTGGAGAGGTCTTGCTGAGTAAAGTCACTATTACATAGCATCAAAATCCTGCATGCAAAGAAAGGTTGATGGTAGCTTGGAGTGTAGCCTGTATTTCTGCAGAAATTCAACTTTACTTGTGGATTTTAATTTATTTTTAATTTTCAGTTTCTTAAAGTACGGCTTGCATTCATCTTTTAATGTAATCTCATATTCATCAAAATTAACATGGAAATAACTCTATTGCACCACCAAACAATAAAAGGAACAAAGTGACACAAAATAAATCTCATTTTACTGCAGCCAAAAATTGGTTTTGTGGCTTTTTAGGGCTTGACTCCCAGGGCAATTGACAGCATAGCTGTTGTAGAGTAACTGAGTGGCTGCATCTGTGTGATGGAACTCCCTGAGGCTGGTATTATGTTCCTGAACAGGAACATTGTCTTTCTTAAAAGTGTAATATTCTAAATAATGACTGTACTTTTTAAGTACATGAGACAGAGGAAATGGAAGCTGCCTTGTTGCTGAATGAGGAGAACATTCTCATTGAGCACAGTTTTAATAAACTTGTCTGCATCAACTTCATATTGATTTGTTTGTCTTAATTTCTGTGAATGACTGTGTGTGGGCAGGTCAATGGAGATGGACTGCAGCAAAGGTGGGATGAGTCCTGGGTCCTGGCATGTGTGCTCTACTGAATGCTTCATTATTTGAGTCAATTATTACTGTCATTATTTGAATCTATAAAAATGCATGGATCTCAATGCCTGCTGATGTTTCTATATGAGAATGCACACAGAGGTCTTTGCTTCCTGCACTCTGAGATGCAGAAGGAGAGGGTGACTCAAGTGGGGGTTGTTCAGTGCTTGAATGA
Source organism: Aegithalos caudatus (assembly GCA_013389925.1). Lineage (NCBI taxonomy): Eukaryota > Metazoa > Chordata > Aves > Passeriformes > Aegithalidae > Aegithalos > Aegithalos caudatus. The sequence continues at coordinate 446,410 of WEIU01014983.1, forward strand.
ACAAGTTCCTGTTTTACTTTGTAGTTAAAACCTCAGTGGTGATTCACTTTCTGAGAGACAAAGCAAGTTGCTCTTTGTTTGGCTTTCAGAGTTAGGTATTTTTATTATCATGGCATTACTTTAAAGCTTGTCCACCAGAGGAATAAAAGAAGCACAAAATTTGGCAATAGCCAGTCCAGGTTAAGGCTCCACAGTGCCTTGGTGTTGTCCCCACCCTGTAACAGATGTACCTGCTCCCTCTTGCCCCCACTGAAATGTGCAAGAAGACAGCATCACCTGCAAGCTCAGATCTCTTGTCTGATATGTTTTGGGGTAGACAGCAGTATTAAATGTTGTGCAGTGTCTCTTTGAAGAGGGCAATACCACTGCAACATCCTCTGGCTCCTTCTCAGCCACATCCTTCCCTCTGCAGCATCTTTCACCCAGGCCTGCATGTCTTGAGCACCTCTTTGTTCCTGCCCTCAATATCTCATAAGCTGTGTAGAAATCTGCTGTTTCCAAAGTTTCAGCTGAAGGCTTTGCAGGCAAGGGCTACTTCTTTAAACATTAAATATTTGACCAACCAGATCTTAGTGGCCCCATTTTGGCTGCAGTTATTTCTGAATGGAAGAGAGGACTTTCATATTTACAGTAGTCCTCCTTATGTCTTACAAGAGACAAGGAATGGATAATTTATTTATCTATCCTGACTTATCTGTCAGTGACCTCCATTCTGAAGATGCCATGAATAGTGAGAAGTCTTTTATTTGAAAGTAGCCCAGTAAATTGAAGTGAGAATGAGAACCAAAATACCTGGTGTGTGAAGAAGGGGGTAAGAGGGTTACACTGTCCTCAGAACAGAATTAAGAAGCTGCAAAAATGAGAGAAGCCCATTTTCTGAAGACACAGATTTTTGACAGTTTAAGGAAAAGTGGTAAAAACTTCTAATGTGCCTTCTGCTCCTTGAACCTCCAAAACCAAGGGTATCACTTTGGACTGAAACTCCTTCTTGCTCAGTGTTCAGTCTCTAAACAATGGCTGAAATTTAAACTGCCTTAAAACTCCTCAAATACCTTCCCTGCTCTGTTCAGAACCAGGTTTTTTGAACCAGAGATGTCATCTAGATTGAGTGGCCCTTCACATTTTGTTTTTCTGTGAACTTGTCTGAAAACCATCACTTCTTGGAAAACAACTTGTGCATAAATTTAAAGACCAATTCAAAGACCAATTTCATCTTGCTTTCAAAAATGTTGGAGTTACTTTCTCTCTGGATCTTGTTGTGAACTTTGTGTGAGAAACAGAGGTAATCAGATTCAAAATCTCAGCTGTGTTTTAGCCATCATTTAATTTCTGGTGGCCTCTGTGCAACCTTAGTGTCTGGAACTTCCCCTGAGATGGTTTTTTAATGCTTTTCAGCAGTTGTGTTTTCTGTTTTCACCATCTTTGCTTTCACAATCCTTGCTGCTTTTTAAAAGTAGCTTCAATGTATCAAATGGGTGCTATTAAATGTAATTAAAGTAATTTTAAGTGGTAATTTTTGGAAAGCTTTTAAAAATTGCCTAATAATCCTGTAGCAGAACCTGTCTTCACAGAACACAGGATCCTAACACTGGCCCATTTCTAGCATCGTGCTTTGATTTTACCATGAATTGTTTACAAATTATTATGAAGGAGATTTAAATAGGGGGAAAAAAAATCTCTCACCTTTCTTGATTTCATGCTTAATTATCAGAGCAGGGGTGAGTTATTCCTATTTGCATTTCATGGTTTTATTTTTGGGACATGTCTTGTCTACAAGTCTAGTCTTGGCAGACAGACACTGAGCCAAGGAGTAAAATGTGAAGGTTGAACAGTGAGGGAGTTATTATCCAAATGGAGCCTTCTGTTAGAGGTGTCAGCAGAGACAAAGGTGAATGTAGAGAATGAATGGAAGAAGATGAGAGAAAGATCAAATAATGAGATAAGAAGTTCCAGTGTGGGATAATGGGTGTGATCAGAGATTATTAACAATGCAAAAATTTGCAAAATGTACAAAAAAAAATCCTGTCTGTTCATTAAAACTTGATGAGGGAACCACACAATAAAACAAATTTTAAAAAATCATATTGAGTCTTAGAATGTGTGTTCTGTGGTGTTTTCTTCTGACTATTTCTCTGTTGGTTTGTAGGTTTCTGTCTTCCACGTTGTCCATCAGTGGATCTCTGTGCTGGAACAAGATAATGTCTTCAAATCACTGAAGGAAAGGGTGAGCAGCTTTCTCATGGCCAATATTTTATCTTCCCTAGAAAACAACTATGCACTGGAAATAAATATCCAGTATTGTGTTGAAAAGGAAGCCAGTTCTAGATGCTTTTCATGTGTCAAAGAGAATTGATTTTTGTTTCTTTTTAACTTGGTATGTGAATGTAAGGATCTAATGTTACATAGCAAGTGCCAGGATTAAAGTTAAATGAGAATGAACAAAGAGCCATGCCGAATCTGCCAGTCATGCATTTCTTTTTGAAGGACTTCAAAGAAACACATATGAGGGAAAATTAGGAGGAATGATTACTTGTTAACAAGTCTGTGGGGTAGTTCCTTCACAACCCTAAGAGGGTTGGTGGTTAGGTCGTAGCCTGAAGCATAACTATTTATATCTCCTACAAACATCTGTTGTAGCTTGTGTATGTTAAAAATGATACCACTGATCTCCAGCAGCTCACTTGCACCTTCTGTTAACGTTACTGGGTGGTCCCTGTGCCCTTAATTATAAAGGAGTAAGTGGAAGAAGTGAGGAGTGGAGTGATGGATGTTAAATGATCACTTTGTGTGTCTGTTTCAGCTCACATTTAATCTCTTCTCTTACACACTCAACTTGCACAAAGTCTCCACATTTCTAATTATGATTACCCCTCTCCATTTAGCTTTCTTTCTGCTTTACATTTTCCCTTCATACCTCATTTTATAAAAGGCTTCCTTTTTTTTTTTTTCCCTTCTGCTTTGTAGACCATGATCTTTTATGAATTCCCTTTTTGCCACAGGTATCAGTGGAGTTTCTGATTGCAGGACATGCATCAGCTTCCAGTTACATGACCTTAAGTTTTTCCTTAAGGTTTTCCACAAGCTTTGCTTTCAAATAGAATGAGAGTTAGTTCTGTTCTGTGTGAAGCAGACCAGCAGGCTCACCCTCAGGTTATTTCTGTTATTTGTAAATCTTTGAATATAACACAAACACAGTCTTCCCTCCACTCTCAATTTCTTTCCCAGAGAATAATTGGCATTTTGAGAGCTAAGATGTCCAGAAATCATACATTCTTGTGCTCACCTCAGGTAGCCAAATACTCTGTGGCCTGAGGTAGGGTGTTCTGGTTGGAGATGGTCCTGCTGTGAGCTGAGAATGGACACACAAGAGGCAGGAATTACCACACCAGCAGGTCAGCCAAGGTTGTTGGAGTGCACCACGACTGCTCCAGACCCAGTCAGCTGCTTTCCATCACAGCCACCTTCAGCAGGGAGAGGCCTGAACCAGCCTGGCTGACTGGATGTAAGAAGGATCAGAAAGCATCCATGTGTGGAGGAGCTGTGGAAGTAATTAGCTGTGGCAGTGATAAACATCTGGGAGCCACAGCAGCCCCATCGCTGTCTGCAGCCTGAGCATCTGCTGAGGCTGTGCCTGCTAACGAGCCTGCCTTCCAAACGAGGTTATAAAAGCCAAATCTGTAAATACCTTCTCAGTTACTTGCCTTAAAGTTTAGCATAGTTTGTTTCTTGCCTCTACTGAGTACTGAGGAAATGTTTCTTTTCAGTGAACAGAAGTAATTCCTCAGTTAATTGCCTCAATTTAAGTGTGTGATTAGCTCAATTTGTTCTTCTTGATTTGCAGTGGTTGTCTTCACTAAATCTCATCAGTTCCTATCTTGCCTAATAGCTTAATCTTTTTCTACTGTAATTATAAGTCAGAGGGGAAGCTCTTGTGGGAGATAAAGGATATACCCATGCAGAATTCTTTCCAGTCTTTCCTCTGGGAGAAAATATGGCAAAAACCCTTCTAGATGAAATAGTCTGTAGATCTAGCTCACAGCTGTGCACCTCCTTTCTTCTTTTGTGTGTCCCCTTCCACATGTGGAACTTCATTATGGAAATCTGGAAGGAGGGGTTAGTCCAGCCTGTCTTGTTACCCAAAAATTCTTGCCATGTCCTACTTCTTTAACAGTTTACATGTATTATCTTTGTGGCCTCCCTCTCCAGGTTTTTCTTCATGCCACAAATATCATCTTACATCCCTGTGAACTCTTAAGACTTTCTCCTCTTCTACAACTTTTATTTTCTCATGTTTGCCTAAGAATTTCATCTTTCTCCCTCAGTCAAACCATTTCTTTAGCAGGGTTTTCTGTGGGACTTAGCTTTAAAATAATCATTAAATAGTGTTTGCTCTTTCTTTGTTGATTGTTTCTGCTGTTCTGCTTTTATTTTCAGGGTAGTCTGGTCCATGCTTTGGATGTCACAGTCATAAATTAAATGTATGTCTTTTGAGAAGGAAGAAAAGCAGCATTTTCTATGTGCCTGTTCACTCTATCAATACAGAGAGGCACTTGCACTGGCTGTCAGCTGCCATTTATGAAAGAAAATAAATGTTTAAACATCAGGCAAATGCTTACAGGGCTGATGCTTTAGAATGTGTTCCCTTGAAGTATTTTGAGAGGCATCTCACTTATTGTGGCAAATGCTGATTTAACTTTTAATTCTAAATTATTTGTAACTGGAAAAAAAAATCTGAAGTACTTCTATCAGTGAGTGCACTTAGGTTGCTCTCTTTGTATTTTTAATTTTGGTGGAGAAATCAGTAATGTTTTTGGAGTTTCAAAGAAAGAATACTGATGTTCTGTAAAAACAGAAATAACCTAGTTTGTAGAGGAAGCCATGCTTTTATCATCTTGGTGAGCTTCTCTGGTCTTTGAAGCTCACCAACATTTGATTGTTCTCTTTAATTAAAAAAAAAAAAATTAAAATTGCACTCATAGTTAGGAATTATACTGAGTGAATTTGATGCAAAGTAAGGTTTGAGCTTTCTCCTGAGGAGTTTGGTTTGTCTCTGTGCCTGAAACTGTTGTCAAAGAAGGGAACCTTGAAATTTGTCCTGTGTTTGCAAAATGAAACACTCACTTGAGACTGTTATAATCTATAGGAGAAAATATCCAGAAATGTAAAAACTGCTCTTAAAAATGCTCATATGCAGTAGTAGTATGCAATAAGGGAAGGACTGATTTGAAAAATTTGTAGTGGTTGAACACATTGCAAAAAAAAAAAAAAGATTCTGTTTCAGATTTTAAACTGGTGAAAATTTTAAAACATAGTTCTTCTATACTGACATAAGTGAAAAACAGCAGAAAACCTGGAATTATTACCTGGATGTAATGTTTTTCAAGACATGAGCTCTGACTTCTTTTTTAGTATGGATTTTTTAGTAGTAGCTAAACATTAGGACTCGTATGTGTCAAGGAAAATTGACTTCTGTGTTAATAGTTACTGGTAATAGCTTAATGAGTTACATGATTTCAGTTGTAATGGCTGCAAATCTGACAAGAAAATGAAATGTGAAGTAATAATTTATTGGGTACACTCTATCTGGTGGTGGTGCTTTGCTATTTTTTTTTTAATTACTGTATGTCTTGACTTAAAAATGTTTAACCCTTCTGGGCACCAAACTCCAGCTAATGCTGGAGATTAACATGATGCCTTTACTTGTGTTTAAATCCTGTTGTAATTAATATTTCCCAAAGTATCAAATGTCTCTGAAATCGAGACTTCTGAATTCCTGGGTCCCTTTTGAAACTTTATAATCACGTGGCCCCAATTGTTTAAAAACTGTTAGATATTGTTCCCTTCTTTGTTGAACCTTAAATGACTTGCATGGCAAATTCCTGATGTCAGAAGTGATTTGAGGCTTGGTCTCTGAAAGCAGTTTCAGGTCCTATTTTAGAATCTGGGATTCACACCCAAAAGTGAACAGGGTATTCCTTAACATTTTGCATTTGGTTCATCATTTTTAACTATAATTATTTTAGTTACAGTGATGCTCAGTGAGGTGGGAGCCTTTTCAAAACATAGAAACACAAACCTGCCTGTTTCTAGATTTCATCTATTACCTTAGAATGTCAGTTAAGTAGTGCAGAAATGAATGCTAAAGTTCACTTGAAGCTTGTGAGTATTAAAAAAAACCCTCAGCCTCTTATTAAAATTTTTGCTTTAAAATATAAAAAGATACAATGAACTTTTTGCTGATAAAATATTTCCAAACTGAATTTATTTATTGTTTGAATCTGCACATGGTCACTGCTGTCAATAAACTCTCTGACAGGTGTGCATAAATCTGAATTTCTACCTTTATTTTTTCTTCACCCTTTAGAAATGGATTCTAAGGGACCACCTTTTTAACTGACTATTTTTTTTTTCCTTTAAAGAATATTTGTTCAAGCTTATGATGATTTGACACAATTAATGTCTTAATAACCATGATGGCAACACAGACATTAAGTATAGACAACTATCAAGATGGACAACAGGTAGGTGTGTTCACCTTTCTCTAGAAACTAAATAAAACTAAGTACTTAAGAAGAGGGGGAAAAAAATCATGACTTTGTCCTTAATGCCTGCTTTGGCATTGTTTAAGCTGGAATAATGAAACATAGTCATTATGGTCATAGTCATCATATCTGGTCATGATGTTTCTCTTTGGTACAACAGGCTGTGTAGTTTTACACTTCAAATTGCTAAATTAAAATTCTGTTAACTGGAGGCAAGTTCTGAAGTGGCATCCACTCTGAAGACTGATTTTTCTGTTACTCTGTGTCAGCCCTGAGCAATAAATGCAAGTACTTCTGTCAGCAGATGGCAACAATGGGGAACAGTCAGAAAAAAACCAGCAACTTTCACATCTCCTATAAAATGTTCATCTGAACACAGTCAGATTTTTGATTTTTAGTTTTACTGTTTGTTTCTTTTATTGCAATTCTAATTTGTCTCTCTTCTTACCTGCTTTACATATTTGACTTTATTCCTCCAGCAAATACATAGCATTCTGTGGCAGTGAAAATAAAATATTCTTTTTTCTAAATAACAGATTGGGAGAGAGCTTTCCCTTCCTATTTGTTTGTATTTCAAGCTCTCAGTGTCCAAGGTAGACAGGTAATTTGGCTGCCTGCTGTTTTTTTAGCTTGGAAATGGCCCACAGAAAAAAAAAACTTGCAGTTTTAAGTGAGCTGTTTCCTCCTCCTAGGGAGATAGAACCCTAACAGAACATATTCCTTCCCTTCAAACCCTGCAGATGTATGGCCAACATTTATAATCACTTGAGTCATCTCCTTTTAATTTGCTCCTCCTTCCTGTCATTTGCCAAGAAATTAGTCCATTAGTTACTTTTTTTTTTTTTTTCCAAGCATTCTGGTTTGAAAATCATCTTTGCTTGCTGAGAGAGCTCTCTGCAAGGCAGGCTGCTCTGTTGAGTGGGAGATGCTGAATTTTCTCAGTATCTGATTTTTCTAGGGGATAGCTTGGCCCCAAACAGCTAATAAAGCACAAATCTCTTGGTTCTCCCAGACTGTTAAGAGCACTATAATTTTTTTCTGCTGCTGTTATGTGAAAATAAATTAAATTCTGTTAAAGTCAAATTCTCTGAGGGTCTTCATCTCTGCAGCTGTCAGTCCTGGCTGCTTGGAGACACCTAGAACAGTGTCTGTCCTGTGTTTCTCAGAGAAAAGATTGCAGTGGTTCTGTGTCTTTGTGCAGATGCTCAAATGGAAGAAAACCAAAGAATTTGGGCTGAGGGGTGGAAACTGTGACTTTCACATTCCTAGAACACCTTTTAGTCCAAAAGATATTCAGCTGGAGGTGATGGGAAAAACACTTGGAACACCTTCAAAGCAACCCAGCCTCCTAATGCAATTTAGGAGATGCTCAGGTGAAGCTGAGCATGGTATAAATGTCTGTTAAATGGATGTGTAGAAGGAGTTACTGCTGTTATCCTGTGGTTTGATAGCCCTAAAATATTTGGTTCTTAAAATATGTAAAATGGAGTGCTAAAGGTCATGGGAGGTTATGCTCCTGTAGTTAAAGGACTGGAGGGACACAGAATATTTCAGATCTTTTTAAGCAAATGTGCATTTTAATGGACAAAACTCCTAGATCCATTTCTTCAGTACCCTTATACAATGCACAGTAAAATATAAGAAAGAAAACTTAAGAGGATAAACTTTTCTTTACATTGATTTCATCCTAAAGGATTTTTATTCAGACATTCCCATGAACTTTTTGGAGCAATGTTCTGTAGGCTGTTCCAAAAAAACCCACTTCAGAGACAAAACATTTCAACAATTTACTAATATCTGTCATTCTCATTTTAAAGCCAAATGCTCAAACTTGGAAGTGACCTTTATCCATCAAAAAGTGTCAAGGATTAAAAGAGGGGTTTTGTTGCTGCTACAACTTCTTGTGTCACTGCCAAGTCACACCAACCTTCTGGCAATTTAGGAGCCCTTTGCACTGCTCTTTCCTTAGAACACAGCACCCTTATTTTACGTCAGGGCTACAGATTTACTCTTTTTTTTCCTTTTTTTTTTTTTTTCCCTGCAGATGCAAGTGGTAACAGAGTTAAAAACTGAACAAGATCCCAACTGCTCTGAAACTGATGCTGAAGGGGTGAGTCCTGCCCCTGTAGAATCTCAGACTCCAATGGATGCAGACAAGCAGGCCATTTACAGGTAGTGATGGACTTGTGTTCTGTCTTTTGAAGGGTCAAGGATAGGGTAGAGGATATTTGGGCTTTTTTTTTAAAATAAATAAATAGTAAGTAGCTTAAAATCAGGTTGGCTGTCTCCATAGTTTGTAGAGAAAGCATGAGACCAAATAGGCTTCACTGTCAGTCATCAGCCAAGGAAAAACCTCTTGAGCTTGTGGGATTTTTCAATTTCAGCAGTTTTTAAAGGGTATTCTAAGGGTGGCTGCCAAATTTAGAAAGCTGCCTTAGACTTTAAACTGTGGTCACTATTTATCATACTGTAGATTTTAACTTTAATAAGAGTTTTTACTTTTATTGTAATTAGGTCAATCTTTACTCCTTTTTCTTTAAGGATAACAATCTATTCCCCAGTAATTAGCTCAAAATGGATTAAATATTGATGTATGAGCACACTAATTTAAGATTTTTCAGTGAAAAGTGCTGTGCTAAGCAGGTTGCTCAGTTTTCATGTGGTTAAGTGTTCTTTCACTTTGACTATGTTATAAAGACAGAATTATAACTGGTTTTCAGGTTCCAAAAAAAAAAAAAAAACAAAAACAAAAACCCAAACCAAAACAAACCCAACAAAAACAAACACCAAAATGGGAAAAAGCCAAACAAAACACCAAAAAAACCCTCAACCTGGGGCAGAAAAGATGTATCCATTCATTTACAGACTTATGCTGCCCAAATCTTCTCCTGAGAGCATGATTTCACAGGAGGCCTCTGAGCACAGCCTGAATACTCATCTCAATTTTTTTAAGTTATTTTGTGATGTATAAGTATGGCCCACATTGAAGAATAAATTAATTTTATCAGGCTTCATTTAAATCTGCATTCATCCTCTGTAAATCCTGAATCTCATTTCTAATGCACTGTGTTAATCTGTCTCAGTGCCACTCAATTACAGTGAATTAAACAGTCAGAGCTTTTTTGCATGTGATTGTTCTCTTTAATTAAATATATACATATTCTACTGCTGTATTTGCCTCTGCAGTGTGGTAAATCAAAATGAAAATAAACTTTCATCTTATTTTGCTCTAGCCAGTGGTGTTATATGCAGTCTTTTCCAGAACTAGTCACACTCACATCAGTGACTGTGAGCTTTTCTGGGCTAGATGTCTTAATTTTCACGTAACTGAATATATTTATTCACGTATTTAAACTTTGTTTTTCTAGGCACCCACTATTTCCCTTGTTAGCACTATTATTTGAAAAATGTGAACAATCTACACAAGGCTCAGAAGGCACAACTTCTGCCAGTTTTGATGTAGATATTGAAAACTTTGTAAGGAAACAGGAGAAAGAAGGAAAACCTTTTTTCTGTGAAGATCCAGAAACTGATAATTTGGTAAGTATCAGCTGTTTGTTTCTGAAACAATCATCACATTTGCAGCTTCCTCCTAATTTCTGATCTCAACTGGTCCTTATAGTTTCTTCTCACATTTTTCTGCCTGTGAGAGATTCTTCTTTATGTTAACAAAATATGTTATGTTAACAAAATATGTTATGTTAAACAGAAATATTTTTAAAAACTCCTTCTGACCCCCTTTTCCCTTTTATATGTAAATTTACATTGGCCCTTCACATTTGTTTCCTCTTCTCAGCTGACATGAGTGTATTGGAGACAAACAGAAACAAATCCTTTCCATAGCCATATTGATGCTGAAAATTAATTTTAGAGTGTCAGGTGTTTAACATATTTATCAAAAACATGTAATTGATGTAATTAATATAAATGTAATTTTATGTAAATCATGGTTCACCTAGTTGATGTGAGAGAAGATGATCTTAGAAAGTCTTTAACATATGCAATTTTTTCCTTCATGTCATTGACTCCTGTAGGCTTTCTGTGATGAAGCTGTGATTTCCCTATTTTGAATATACCTGCCTTCAATATTTTACTCAAAAATGAGAGTTAGTTCTGTTCTGCATGAATCAGGTCTGCTGACTTGTAAGCCTCAGGTTATTCTCTTCATTTGTAACTCTCTGAATCCAACACAGAATCACGGTTTCCTCACAGCTCTCTAATCCCAGTTTATTTTCAGAAGCACACCTGAAGTCTTAATAGTTGGAATGTAGGAGCTGTGGCTCAGTGGATGAGGAAGGAGCAGTGGTTGTGATTTATCTTGACTTTTGTGTGGTTTATCTTGACTTTTTATGTCTCTTACAATGTCCTACACAAACTGACAAGACACGGACGAGATAAAAGATCCGTGGGCTGGACTGAAAAATGCGTGAAGCCCTGGGCTCCAGGGATGAAGTCCAGCTGGGGGCTGCTCCTAAGTGCTGTTCTCCAGGGACTGATTGTGAAACCACAACAGTTCAACATCTCCTTTAGTGACTGGGGTGGGTGATGGGGCAGGCTGAACCCTCAGCAGGTTTGCAGGTGTTGCAAAACTGGGAGGAGGAGCTGATCCACACATGACCCTGCCACCATTCAGGGGTACTTCACTGCTTCTGGAGAAGCAGGAAACTGGGAATCTTATGGAATTCAGCAAAGGGGAATGCCAAGTCCTAATAGGGGTAAAAGACAGACTGACTCTTCTCAGTGGTGCCCAGTGAAAGGGCAAGAGGAAATGGGCATGAATTGAAACACAGGAGGTTCCAATAAACCTTTTTACTTTGTAGGTGATTGAATACTGCAGGCTGCCCAGAGAGTTGTGGAGTCTCCATCCTTGGAGACAGTCAAACTCAGCTGGACATGACCCTGAGGAACCTGCCCTACCTGACCTTGCTTTGAGCAGGGGGGCTGGATTAAACAATCTCCAGAGGTCCCTTCCAACCTCAGCTATTCTGTGGCCTCTGTGAGCCTTCCAAGATTGATTTCCCAAAGATCCTGCTTGCCTTGGCCTGTTCCCTGTGCTTTTGGTCATACACAAACACTCTCTCAGATCCAGCTTGCTCTGGTTGTAGTTGGTTCTGGTGTGTTCAAATGGTCCTTCCTGTCATTGACCTGTTTATGGTTTTAGTGACAAAGTCTCTTGGTTTATATGGTGTTCCCCTTTACTGATGGGCTGCACAAATCTGGCTGATTTTGCTTGAGGTGGGTGAGGAATTATTTGTTTATGTCCTGGATCCCATGGCTGCTGAGGTCAGTAGTGGCTTAAACTGGAACCACGTTGCAAAATCAAAAATCCTTGGCATTGAGCTCCTGTCCTGTTGGTGGTATTGTTAGCTGTGACTTTCTGTTACTGGACACCAAATGAAACCTGAGTGCAGCTTGTCCTCTGCCTGTCCTGGAGGCTGGGAGCTGTGGGCAGCTGACATTCTGACAGGCTCTTCATCTGCTATGGAGCAGTGGGCACAAGTTTCTGTCAAGCTGGGAACTGGCTAGAGTGGCTTTCAGTCTCCTTTCAGCTTGGAATATTGGTGCTTGCCACAGGGAAAGCTGTAGACAGGCAGTTCTTTCTGCCTGGTGTCACACATATATATTTTTAATAGAGATTTAAAAGTCTCTCTTTAGTAGCAAGAAACACTATTGTGCACCTTTGTTCCATTTTCTGCTCATGCTGTTCTTCTCTTTTTAACTCCAATGTTAATTCAACCATTCATCTGAAAGCTGTTAAGACTGATAATTAGACTGGGATAGAAGGGTGGAGCAGAGTCAAACAAATAAAGTGTAAATGTTTGCTCAATAGGATCAGCTCCTAGCCAGAGCTAAACTGAGATGAACTGAGCATCACAACACTAAAAAGCCAATTTCAGGTCCTATCTGGGAATCACAGGCCTGTTACCTGTTACAGTAAGGAAATTGGGCAGCTCTTTCATTTTTTTCCCCTTTTACCTCTTTGAGATGTGGCATGTAGAACTCAGCCAAACAGCAGTTTCTGTGACAGAGCTTCAACAGACAGCTCCAAAGCAGCAGAATATAATTCCATGCTCCATGCTGCCTGTGGGCTAATTAAGTAGATAACAGAAATTATGAAGGGTCACAGATAGTGATTGTAGGGTCACTTACAGTCCTGGCAATATTCCACATTGTGCACTCACTTGAAGAGCCTTGAATATTCCACAAGAGGAGTTTGGAGTTCATCCAGAGGAGCACAGAATGTTAATCTGGGTGGCACAGGCATTAGATCAGTTTGACCAGAAAGGAAGTTCATTAAGAGCAGTGGATGCTTGTTCCAATTTGAGTAGCTCTTACTAAGCTATGGTCTAGATTATCTTGTTATTTTGGTATTATAATTCCCATTCTAAATTAATTGGTGGCTTCCTGCTTTAGTATTAAAAAAGCATTTCAGCATTGGGAAATGTGGGTAGCATCCACATGAAACTTAATTTTAAGGATACTCATAAATTGCTAAATTGCCTGTAAAGCAGGTTTCAAACCCTTGTTCCTATCTAAATGGAGGGATTCTGTTCTGAGGATTCTGTTCCTCTCAGTTAAGCTCTCCAACATCAGTTGGTGATCTTGAATCAGCAGGGCAAATGATCATAGTCAATCCACAAGAATTGTCACCAGGCCTTTTTTGACTTCTGCAGTGTCTTTCCCAGGTCTGGGTGCAATCCTGGGCCATGTGCTCTGGGATGACCCTGTGCTCCTGTCCTGCAGATCTCCTGTTTTCAAATCCTGTGGGAAGGAAGTAGAAGCTGAAGCTGTGCTCTTGTTCTTACTAGACTGGAAATGTGCTTTCTTAGAGCTTTAACTTCCTCTGTAACTTGTTGGGATGTTATTTGCATCCCCTTAGTCCTTTTACCAAGCATCAGTGTCAGAAGATGTGTGTGTGCTGTCCATAACCAGATTTTGGTGGCCTCTCTTGCTGCTTTCTGGAAGTGTGCTCAGCTTATCCACATAACTTGGAGTATCATCTGTTGGAGCTCCACACCCTTTTTCCTTTACCCTTTGCTATCCCTGCCTCATTTTTACAGATAAGACAGATCCTGGAATAAACCAAGGCACCAGCTGCTCTTTGTTCTCCACCAGTCTCCTTTTGTGCATAGGACATCCACAGGCAGACTCCTCCGTGTCTGAGAAGTTGTTCAGCATGGCTGCTTGCAGAGTTTTCTTAGACCTTTCACAGATCATTTTATATTTTAAGACATTGATTGCTTAACACTTTTTTTGTTGATCACTGCTAACCCAGACCCTGCAGAAACACCACCTCAGGGTGTTGTTTTCTGCCTCTTGTATTGCTTCTGTTCAGAGTAAACTCTTCCCACACAAAGGTTGATGTTTCCCCAAATTTCCCCAAATTCATAGGACCATAGGATGGTGTGGGCTGGACTACAAGCTCAAGAGGTTTGTAGTCAAGCTCCTGCACAGAGTAGGGTCAGCTGTGAAGTCAGAGCAGGTTATTTATGGCTTTTCAAGTCTAGACACAATACAAAACAAGGAGTGTTAAATATACTCTCCCTTTTGTATTTGAACAGGACACTGCCTTTTTTGAAGACCCCCCGAGTTTTTTGTTTCGTTTGGGGTAAGGATTTTTGGTTCAGTACCCTCTTCTCAATTCTCTTGAATTCTTAGTTGTGTCAGGAGCCTGAGCTGCAAGTGGTGAAGCCAGCTGATATAATTTGAATATTGACTGACCAAGCCTTTCTGAATAGTGCTTTTGCTGTTTTAATGTGCAGAGCTGTCCCATAAACCTCTAGCTACACCTTTTCTAGCTATGTCTCATAGCTGGGGGGCTCAAAATAGAGGAGAGAGCTTATCAAATCAAAACAAATGAAAACAAAATAGCTTTTCTTCCATAGTTTGTGTTCTTCCACTGAAAATCTAAATTGCAGGAGGATTTGGGTGAGGGAGGTAGGTGAGGTGAATGTAAAGATACAAATTCTTAAATTAGGAGACATATTTATACATTAATAGGCTCTGGATAGCAAGAATGGGAAGTTTTTTCCAATAACTTCTCTTCCTCTGCTTAATAGTTTACCATTATCTTTATTTAAAACAATTTCAACAATAGTGGAAGGTGTCCTTGCCCATGGCAGGGGTTGGAACAGGATGATTTTTAAGGTCCCTTCCTAGCCAAAGGATTGGATTCTAGGATTCTGTGAATGTACACAAATCTCATGGTTACTTCATCTTCATGCATTTCTCTGAAGTGATACTCCAGTTTTATTGCTACAGCTGAAAAGACTGAATCAGTTATAAAATTTCATTTTTCTGTGGCATATTCTATGTAGTAGCACTGATTAAATGAAATATTACTGCTGCTGTGACCTGTCTGAAATCACTTCTTTGTATTACCTTTGTCCAACTTGAGTTATTTTATCAGGAGTTCTTAGTTTCAGTAGTTTTAAGGAAAAACTGAACTTCTGCTGACATTAAGTTTGGTCCACCTGTGCTGCAAGAGAGCAGGAACCATATGGCCACAATTAATGTAGATGTAAATGATTTAATAAGGCCTGGTGACAGGCATGGCATATTTACAAAGTTTTGTTTTCCTCCTAAGCACAGCTTCCAGCAGGAGCAGTGTGATGGAGGAGGGACTGCAGAAACCTGGGTAGTGTTACTGAGCCTGGGTTTGTGGTTAATTTTGACTTTAATTCAATTTTCTCCTCAAGTATCAACCATCAATTTTAAACTAAGTCTAAGCTGAAGAAAGGACTTTCAGTTTTCCTCCAAGCACATGCTGATAAATAAATAGTACAAATTTGGCTAATGTTTAAAGAAAACCCCCAGCTCTCTTGGCTGAACAAAAATAAACTAATATGGTCAAATATTATGTGTCCAAAAGCATATTTTGCTACTTCAGTTTTAGCTGAGTGTTTAAAGCTAAGCACTCACTAATATGATGTGCAATTTGTTGTTCAGTCACACATGAAGAATTTTCTATTTTAAGCTTTTTTATCTCTGTTTCAGAGACAGAATTTCTTGAAACACAAATGACCTTGGTTTTGTGTTAAAATTTAGTTACATTTGCATGCTTTAACTTTGTTGTGTTTAAAGGTGCTTAAGCAGAGTTTAAACAGCAACCTGGGCTGGGTTAGAAAATGACTGGTTTGTGTCTCAGTGCTGGGTCACTGCACTCAGTGTTTCAAAGGCTTTCAGTGTCATAGATTGGAAGAGTTACCAGATATTAACTTGGATCAACTCCCTCAAATCTACAGCTCAGGTTTTATTGCAGCTGTTTTTTGAAAGATGTATGTTCGGCTTTTTTTTTTTTCCTTTTTATCCCTGAGAAGAAATAATTTTTTTAATCACTTAATTTCTTTTTTTTTTTAAATCTTGTTTATTTTAACACACAGCTGTCTACACTGAGTGTCCTAGAACCTTTTGCTGAAAAAACAGGGAAAAGGTCTGTCTCAAAGACAGCTGAAATGTCACAATGGAGAGGGGAGCACACCCAAAAGTTTTCCTGCCTTGATCTCCTTTGGGTGACTTGACAAAGGCATCTTCAGCTTCCAGTTGGCTTCTTGGAAGTAATAGACAGATTAGTTTGGAGGGTTTAATTTCTGTTCACTGGATTCAGTGCTCTGCCCAGGTAAATAACCCCTCCTATAGGACAGATTTTTCCAAATCATTCTGAAGTCAAGCTCTGCACTGTGCTTCAAAATTACAACTGTTCACTTTTATAAAACTGAAGGATATTTGTCTCAGAGATCCAGCACAGCACAGAAATGTTGGGGGTGGCATGTTGTATAAAAAATAATTACTTTGCTGGTGTATTGTGTACATATTTGAATGTCCTGGATTTCCTACTGCTTTTAGACCATCTGGATTTGGTTTTAGCTTCTGATCTTCTGCCATGACCCTTACAATCACCTAAGCTATTTTTATGCAGTATGTAATACCATTGGTTATCCAGGCTTACAGTCTTTTTCTCACAGTGAGCATGACAAGTATTCTCCTCACATACTTATCTCCTGTACTTGGATTTTAGCTTAACCATGGATTTATTTTTTTTTTTAATTTGGTTTAGGGCTTTGTATGTAACGTTTTGTATTTCAGAATCAGTCTCCTCACCTGAAAGTTCTCACAAGATTTTCCCTGAGAGTTGTTCATCTTTGACATACAATCACAGAGGAACTTAAAAGCTGTAGCACTGAAGAACTGTTGGATTACTTTAAGCTTTGTTGAATAGTGTGACTAAATTTGGGACCTCTTTATTCTAATTTTATTATTTAAAAATAAAAGCTTTCATCCTCCCTAACAAACTGTGGGACAAATTTATGCTTAATCACAGGAGTGTCTTCTTTCTCACTGTATCTCAAACTCATGTGTACCCTTCTGGTTTCCTTGTGTCAGGGTGTAACCTGGAGCTGAATCTGATGTTTCTGATTTAGAGAGCCCCAGAGAACTGCTGCTGGCCAAGCCTATCCCAGCCCTGCTTCCCAAATAATTGCTGTGGATGGGATTGCTTTCCATCCCTTCCAGTCCTGTGTGCTCTGTGACCCAGAGCTGTACCAGGGGGTTAAACACCACGTGGATGTCCAGGCTCATCCTGTGCCCTGTGACACCTGAACTGCTCTGTCTTCCTGAAGTGTCCCATGTGACAAAGATCACTTTGTTCTCCTGTTTTTGTTTCCCCTGCGTGGCAGTTCACTCGTGTTCCTTTCACATTCCAGGATTTAGCAATTAGTACCTCTGCTTTAATTGGGTGATCTTTGTTACTGGCAAGTAATGTTTGCTTAAATCTCATATTAAATATTTCTTTTTAATGAACAGTTATTTTGTTTCTGATTTTTTTTTTCCAATTGTCTCCCTCAGATGGTAAAAGCAATCCAAGTTCTGCGTATCCATCTGCTCGAGCTAGAAAAGGTGAATGAACTCTGCAAGGATTTCTGTAGTCGTTACATTGCCTGCCTGAAGACAAAAATGAATAGTGAAACTCTATTAAGTGGAGAGCCTGGAAGTCCTTATTCACCTGTGCAATCTCAGGTGTGTTTCAAATATTGTTCCCTGGATTTTTGCTGAGGTTTCCTTAGGAAGTTACAGCTACGCTTCTTTCGCTATAAATTTGCAAACAGAGTTTCTGCAGTTTCCTGTATTCCCTCACTTATTAAGACTAGAAAGAGGTTTTTTGTTTGTTTTGTGGGGTTTTTGGTGTTTTTTTGTTTTGTTGGGATTTTTTGTTTGGTTGGTTTTAGGTTTTTTGGGGTTTTTCTTGTACCACTGCCCAATGGACAGATCTGTTGAAAAGTGCCAGAGCACAGAGTCAGATTTTTATTGTCTGTCTTCCTTTCATGATTTTCTCCCAGTTCAGCAAGTGGAGATATTCAGAATAGCCTGGATTTGCTATTTGGTTGGAAGGAGGTTAGGAAACAGAATAAACAAAAACCAAAAATTTTGCTTGTTAAGGCCTCCTTAGTCTGCCTCCTTCATTAAAATACTGAGATGACTGACACATTTTATACACAACCTGTATTCTGGAATAAACAGACAATATCTCATGGATTAAAGTTGCAATATTGCATTTTCTGTATTAAATGGACCACAGTTAATAGGCTATGGTTGATGTTTTTGCTGTCAGAGGCTGCAGAGTGAGCCCTGCCACCCCAGTACCCACTTGATCCTGAGTCAGGGCATGGCCCATCTCTGAATTATTCATGTGTCTGATGCTCTGTAATAAAAAAAAGCTCCAACTTCACTTTCTGGACTCCTTATTTAGGTTTTGATGTCTGGAAGTGTGGAAAGGAGATTCTAAAATCAGGCAAAAACAGCTTTTAAGAGGTTTTTTTCTGTGTATCTCTTACAGTTTTCTGTAGACACATGGGGGACCCATTTTGCATTTGCTATCAAAAGAGATTATTCATACATAGTATGGAAATGTGTAAGAGTTTGCACGTTCAGGGTTGAGTAAGAGCTGTCTTGAGCAGAATAAAGCATATTGAATATTTAATACATTATGTTCAAATAGAAGGAATTAAGGTAATAACCAAAATTCTAAAGCTTTGATTCTTGTAATAAGAGCATCAAGGGTCATTTCATTTGTCCTCTTTCCCTCTCGCCTTTGGAAACTGTTTCTTATTCTTTTTATACCTAGAAGTAAAATTTCTCAAAATTGTTTTACATCTTTTCTAGCAGTTGCTTTCATGAGGGTTTTCAAAGGTAATGGTTGGTGATAATGAGGAAGTTAATGTAGGTAATGATGAACCCCTAATGAAGGATCTTTCTCTTTGAAGATAATCCTGTGATGAAAGTCCAAATATATTTTAGAGCCAAAAATACGTAATGCAAGTTACAAAAATACACAAGCATGCTTGATCTCCTTACATTAAAAAAAAAAGTTTAAAAAATGTAAGCAACTAATTGTTTTATTTTTCTAGCAAATTCCAAGTGCCATTGCAGGCACACTCAGTCCCCAAGGGATCGTGGTGCCAGCATCAGCATTGCAGCAGGGAAATGTAACTATGGCAACAGTGGCAGGTATGACACACTAAAAACAACTGGCACCTTGCTCTTCATCTTGGTTTCCTTTATGGTTGTTACAAGAAAACTACACAAATACTTTAAAAATGTGTTTTAGTACCTAAAAAGTTGTTGTAGTACAGTCAAGTGCTTTACTGGTTTATGAATGTTTTATTTATATGTTTTCCAATATGTCTATGGGAGTGGTAGTTACATATATAATATTAAGAGATCTTAATGTGCAACACTACATTTGTTAAAAGACATTTCCACAGACTGTGATGTTTTACTTTTTTTTTTTCCCCTTAAAAAAAGAATTTTATTTGATGAAAACATGCATTAGCTAAACCATTACACTTGGCTGCCTCATGCTCCTTGGAGTTTGGAACCACACCTGCAAGTCTGTGAAATCCTTGATGTCCTTGTTATAGGGAAATTACATTTCAGATGAAATGTTTAGTCTTGCTTCTCAGCAAGGTTTAAATAAAACCCAGCTGCCCTAAGCACTGGCCACACATAGGTGTGATTTTGGTGTGTGACCCTCATTGGTTGAAGACTCAGCTCAGTTAAAACAACATGAAAAACTGTTTTATAGCCTGCTAATCATTTTCCTTTGAAAATAGATTTAGAATCCCTAAAATACAGGGAAATGTGATCAAAATTTGTACAGTTTTTTGTGAATGGATGAAAATTTTAGTATAGCAGAATGCCCATCTTGCTGCTGACTAGAAAAGAATAATTGATACATTATCAAAAAGCCTTGTATGATGTGCAGTGCTGATTTGTTTAAAGAGAATAATACTTGAAGGGTTTTCTTCTTGCCCATAATCTGTGTTTCTGTTTTGCTTCAAGGGGGGACAGTGTATCAGCCAGTCACTGTGGTCACTCCACAAGGACAAGTGGTGACACAGGCACTGTCACCTGGGACTATTCGGATCCAGAACCCTCAGGTTTGTTTCATGAGCTCCCCTGAAGGGTGTTCTGGGTGGAAATGCATCTCAGTGGGTTTAGGAGTTTTGATTTGAATTTGTCACACTGGCAGAATGTGTACAGACAGAGTAATTAATTGTAAATTGGTGCAGCCACTGCTGTGGGAGTTACAGGTTGTATAATATGTCATAAAGTCCCCCTTGCCACAACAGATCACCAGAGTTCCTTCCTGTTAATTGTCTTCCTTTATTGGTGCCTGAAGAGTATAGGTACATGAAATTAAAAATAAAATTAATAAAAAACACCCCTAAATCCAATTAACAGGAAAAAACAAACAAACAAACAAAAAAAACAAAAACAAACGAAACAAAGGACTTGACCCAAATCAAAACACCACCAATGCAAACCAAAAACACCTCTGAATTAAATGAAAACTTTTTCAATGGTTATAACTTTTCTAATCATTGAATTATGTTTAATGTATTGCATTAAGATGCCACACTATTGTTAGAAATTTGACTTTTTATCACAGTGGCAAGCACTAGTACTGTGAAACTGTGTGCATTTCAGAGTTTATGTACTTTGAAAAGCATTTTTCTATAAAACCTTCAAAATATTTAGTTGAGACTCTGGGAGAGCCTCAATTTTGTCTCCTTATACCCTGAAACATAAGGAGCAGCACTCTTTTGTGGGAGGCTCTTAATCTGAAGAGTTCAAAGAAAAAGAAATATGAAAACTAGACCATCTTCTGGTCCAGAAAACCTTGCTAGCTTTTTCTGGAAGTGGTAAACCAAATCTTCCTGGAATCTGGGTTTAATTAGAAACATGAATGAGGAGCTCCCATCTCCACAGCATAAAATCTGTTGGTAATCACTGACTCACTGGCTCCTTTCCCCCCCTTATTCTGGCCTTCCAACCAAAAGAGTGTGCACAGAGTGTTCTCAGAATTGGCAGGAGCTGTCTGTGCTCAGCCATGCTCTCCCCTAGAACACTGACAGCTCTGTCCTCACACACCTCTCAGGCAGAAATGTGGAAAATCACCCTCCTGGACTGAAGGGATTTGGAAAAATTGGGGGTTTATTTTTACCTTTTATGAAAAAAAAAAATAAAACACTGAGAGGAAAATAACGCCTCTAGCCCATAAATAAAAAAAAAAAAAAAAGGACTTGACCTTCTGTATCCATCTGTGACTACTCCTGATGTTAGTAGGAGTGTCCAAACCCACCTATGCAAAGGTCACCCATAGAAAATCCTTCTTCAATGTCTTCTTTTTCATTGTTTCAGAATGCTGTGGAGGTAGAGAAAAGCACTGCAGAAAAGCTATTGAAAGTTCATTATAAAGCATCCATATGCAAGCAGGTTATTTCGAATGTAAGACATTACTTTGGAAATTAAAATGTGCTCCAAATATATATTTGTAGTGATTTGATAGCCTAAACCTTGTTTAAAACTCGTTTCCTACATATTGATTGGCTTAAGAAATTGTTCCAATTTGTCTGGAAAACCTGATTTAGAATTATTTTGGTTACAATTGTCTGAAATAGAATCTTACATGCAATTTAAGTGCTGTTTCTTTCGATGTCTGCATAAGCAATTAAGAATGTATTCCCAAATGTTCAGATAACCAATGTGCAAATGATTTGATGAATCCATGGGAAGTGAAAAACAAAGAGAAAAATATGAATATTTAGGAAGTAATATGAATGTTGTAAAGTGAATTACAGGTTCTACTGTATAGCTCTTAATGCTCTTTGAGAATTCAATGCATTTATTTAGCAGGACCTTTAGCAACTTTGTTTGCAACTGCAGCATAATAATTAATTTTATTTTATCCTTCATTTAAATCTTAAATCAGTAATATTTTACAGCTTCCAAAGTTGTTTATGTTTGCACACAGTGAGTATATTCAAGATATTCAAGCCTAATTTCTTTTTATTCCTTCTATAAATGAGTTGTTCATTCACTGATACAGAACTGCCATTACTATGTTAAGTGCCTTATTTCTCCTGAAATTACATGTGCAGCTCCAGTTGCAATTAAACCAAGATCTAGGCATCTTGCATCAAGATGATGGCTCATCAAAAAATAAGAGAGGAGTTCTTCCCAAGCACGCTACAAATGTGATGAGATCTTGGCTTTTTCAGCACATAGGGGTAAGGATTGAGCATGGTCAGTTTTTATGTAGCTCTTTTGTGTGGTCTCTTAACAATATTGCTTCATAAACAAGGTGAATTTATTGTGTTGTCAATTATGGAAGTTCGGTTTTCCCTGGGGTCATTTGGAGTAGTTCCACAGTCTAATGCTGGTTGACTTTTATTAATATTTTAATAAATATGTTGCATTTGTACTGCACGGTCTCAGTGAGTGTTGTTACCAGGAACCTTTCTTCATTTCACTGTGTTGAGAGCTTAGTGCTCTCTACACAAGGCAAGATAATTCCACCTATATTTTGTAGTGTTTTAGGGGCATTTTTGACCGAGGAAAATTTCAAATTTTCTATCTTTATCTCCTTTCCAATCCTTCTGATATGTACCTCACTATCTGCTTGTGCTTTCAGCTGCCTTCCCTTTGCCTGAATACTCTGAAAGGATAAGTGGCTCTCAAGCTGTTACAATGTTGAGTTGATTGATATTTTGCCTTTTACAACTATTTTGCAGCAGAGACCTGATCCAGGGAAGCTGCGTGTGCACTTCTTGTGTTACATGCCCCGTCCTCATCTGCTTAGAGCAGCTTTATTTAACTGCAGAGCGCTCCTCAGCTCTCTCATATGACACTGCCCTGGCCAGCAGAACTAATCAGAGCTGCTCACATGCTGTGCTGCCCAGGGATCACGCTCTTTAATAAACACTGTCAGCCATGAGAAGCTTTTTCTTCTGAATTACACAGCAGCAGCTTCGTGGTGCCGCAGACACTCTCAAGGATAAAATCGGTTTTTTGTGTAGTGGAGCGCTCTTTGTTGAATCATTTTCGTCTTACAAAGTTTGTGAGGTTTCTAAGGTTTGTGTTTTAATGAGTCAGATGGCCTTAATCCACCCTCTTTAATCAGATGTAATAAAGGGGTTCTTATTTTTGATGAGGAGATGAAAAGCAAGCTTATGCCTTTTTTGTTTGCTTTCCTGGCCTCTGTAGCATCCATATCCGACAGAGGATGAGAAGAAGCAGATTGCAGCACAAACAAATCTGACACTACTCCAGGTTAACAATTGGTAAGAGCAAAGCCCTTAATATCTGTCCTTGTCTCCACGTGCTTACAACTCAGAAATAGTGAGGAGGATAACTTGGACATCTGGAGTTGAACTTAAATATTCTACATATGTTACAGAACAAGTATAGAGATATAAGAGCTGTGCACTGGCACACAAGCACGTTATTTTTATAAGGTATAATAATACTCATGCCATTTAAATTATATAAGGGCTCCAGAAAACTTTGCAGCATTAAGGAGTTATGTTCTGATGGAATATGGAAGTACTCTCATGTCTCTTCTGCAAGTAAAGAAATTGAAGTCTAAAGGCATTTAGTGGCCTGGTGGCTGCAGATGTTTAAGAAATTATTGTTAACAGATTCTGTTCTTGTATCAAAGGATGCTCTCCTGAGCAGTCTGAATGGAGAGGCAGTTCCTCAGCAGCACCAGTTCATGGCTCAGCATGTTTTGTCATGTCTTATCTTTCCTGGAGGTGTAAGATAAGACACCTGCCCTGCAGAGGAGAGGAGGGAAGGTGCTGACACGTGTCCTGTTTGCCTTGTGGCATCGGTTCCTAAAATTGCTGCAGCAAATCCCACAGGGATCTGCCTCAGATTTCAAAGCTGACACTGGCTGTGAGGCTGTGGAGGGGTCCAGGGGGGAAATAGTCAGGATAGTGACAGAACACTGGTTCCAAAAGTGGGACATGGGACATGTGGCCATGGAGCTCTGTGCACTGGGATCTGACTGCTGTCTTTGCAGAGCATTGTATTACAACTTAAGAACCTGCCAGCTGCACCTGATTTCCTCCCACTGCAGGTAAACTTGGGGCCTGGATGGATTTTGTGATACTTAGGGATGATGTCTTCAGTCACAACTCCCTGCCATAGCTCACCATGTTGAAGTTGATTCAGTTCAAGTATTTTCTTGTTCACTAGCAGGAAGGGGAAGGGCAGCAATTTAGCATGCTAAAGTAAGCAAGTGAAAATCAGAAAACTAAAAGGAATCGGGATAGATCTGAAAAATGTGTCTGCTGTCATCTCCTGGATCAGGAGCCAGCCCTTGGAAAGCCAGGGAGCCTGTAAAATAAGTAATGCAGAAGCTTAAGGGAGTAAATGAAACCAGACCAAACAAAGCAGGTTAGGCAGGGGCTAGATTTTAGGTGAACCCTGATGAGAGGAGTATCAGCTTTCTGAGCTGGGCTGTCAGCAGGTTTTCTGGTGCTTAGTTTTTAATAAGATCCTGAAGTGTACATCTGTTGTGCTGTCTGGAGAATTTTTCCTTCTGAGGTGGGGGAAAACTGCTGCTAGCTGCAAAAGGATAGAAGTGCTTTCTTAGCTAGTTTGCCAAAATTGAAGGATGCTGGTGTTCTAAGAGTGGTTCTACACTTTAGAAACAATGTGAAGCCCAGCTGATAGAAGATTTTATATTCCTAATTTTTTTTTTCCCGCTGCATACTTTGTGAATGTGAGACGGAATTTACAGCCAATTGGTCCTAAGTTCACCTTACCTTTGATTGTATTTAGGTTTATCAATGCTAGAAGGCGAATTCTTCAGCCAATGCTGGATTCCAGTTGTTCTGAAACTCCAAAAACAAAGAAGAAAACAGCCCAGAACCGACCAGTCCAGAGGTTCTGGCCTGACTCCATTGCCTCAGGAGTTGCTCAGCAGCAATCGAACGAGCTCACGATGTCAGATGGTGAGGAGAGCTGCCTGAACATGGATAATAAACTTAATTCCTCTCTGACAGGGAAATGGAGGGTTTGATGCCTGTGGTGGGAGGGAAAACTTCTGGATATTTCAATATAAATGTGGTTTTAATCTGGGAAAGTGTAACAGAAATGTGTCACTTTTCCTCTCTTTAACACTTTTCTGTGGTTTAAGCAAGGGTATTACGTTGGAATTCATGTTGAGAAACCTGCTTTTGTTTCAAAAGTTATGAAATGGCAGAATAAAAGATGTAAAACTGGGATGTACAGCTGAGTTCTCTCTGTGTGCAGGACAGGAGTGTCCTGTTGGGATGAGCTGCACTTCGGCTACAATTCCACATCTGCCTCACGTGCTTCAAGCTGAACAATGAGAGGCAGAAAAATGTCATAGAGCCTCCATAGACTTTGAAATAACTTCTTCAGTGTCAGATCAAACAAAAAGATTTAATTTAAGAAAGATAAATAACTGCTTTAATGCCAGGATCATCCTTTCTGTCCTGCTGCCTGGTACTTTCATTTTTCCAGTTTGTAACAAATTTTCCCTCAGCCTCTGCTGGATCTGACAACAGCTTTATCCATTGAAGTTACCTTGAATCTGAACACTCCCCATTTTCTGCAATGAATTAAGCTGGAATACTTTGCAGAAATGGCCTTGTGGTGACTTGATTGGAGAATTGCTGTAGTGGGTGTCCATAGCACAGATTTAAGATTCACAACACAAAGTTTAAGATTCCCTATTCTGGCATTTCATGGTATTTAAGTATTTGATCACCTATATGTCTTCAATTTTAATGTGAAGTTTCCTAGATGTTGTTTAGCTCTGTTATGTACAAGCAGAAGGCAGGAGAGGTGCTGAAGTGTAGCCCTGGTTCCATGCCTGAGGCGTTTTGGTTTTCTGAAATTCTTTTCCCAGGCAAGTTGTGTAAACAGAAGGAATGTTTTCGTAACTGTACCTACGTTATTCATTCCTTCTCACAGGAGGGACTTCCTCTTGATGTCCCTCTGGTTTGACCAATGTGATTGAAGAGGTTTGCCTTCGTTTCACCAATCAAATTGGTCTGTGTAAAATAGGATATAAGAGAAGTGAATCCCTAAATTAAGAGTGATTTTTAGCCACCCGATGTCGGAGTTTGGTGTCACCGTGGTGTCACTGACCATCCCTGAAGCGCTGTGACTGTGCCCCTGCAGGTGCTGTCGTGACCATCACAGCTCCAGTGAACATGAACGTGGACAGTCTGCAGTCCTTGTCCTCGGATGGTGCCACCCTGGCCGTGCAGCAGGTGATGATGGCGGGGCAGAGCGAGGACGAGTCCGTGGACAGCGCCGAGGAGGACGCGGGGGATCTCTCCTCGGCAAACATCAGCGGGCTGGTCCTGGATAACAGCGACTCCCTGCAGTAGGAAGCAGGGGAGCCTGGAGGAAAAACAAACAAACAAAACAAAAAACACTTAGGGAAAACAAAAAACAAAAGAACGGACTGACTGACTGACTTTTTATAGTTTGCACAGCAAACGTTTTACACAAGTTTTATTTCTAATATGTTTTATATGTAGATATAGAAGGGTGCACTTTTTTGTATTTCATAGTAAGCTTAAAGAGTGTTTTTGCAGGTGCAGCAACTTCTTTCAAATGTGTTTTTGTTTGTTTGTTTTTTTTTTTAATTTCTTTTCCTTATTTCAGAAAATTATATCTAGTAATATAAAGAACCACATAAGCACCCCTTTGTTCTATGAATTGGAAGTGCTGCAGTTTCTGAAGAATTATGCAGTTTCAATTAGTGCTGTTATTTAACACAGCTTTTGGTGGGCAGGTGATGTAAATTTAAAGCATGTGACACTAGTGTGTGAAACTTGATTATTGAGTTAGATGCATATATTTGAAAGATGCTTCTGCACCTTAAAAACTGCTAGTCTGAGGTGGACAGCAACACACATAAAAAAGAAACTGTTGATGTGTGATCCAGTAGAGAATGTATGGCAATTTAAATAAGTTTAGTTTCTCTCATAGTCCGTGAGCCTGTTTATCATTTGCTATAAAAACTCCTATTTTTACCTTGCTGGGGTTATTGGATAAAAAAAAAATATTTTTATAAATTCACTAGAAATTGGGATGACAACTGTATTAAGCAGGAGGAAAAAAAAAAAAAAAAAAAGAATTTCCAGAGGGGAAAAATAAATGTTTAGTATTCCTATTTGGAAGGTCTGAAAATTGACCCAATTTAATAAACAAGCCTACAGTAGCATTGTATGATTCTCAGCTATCCCACAGTGATATACTATATTTGATAATAGCTTAAGAAGGGCCCACTGTTTGATGGGATTTTGATATTGTCAAACATTGATTTATATTATGTGTAAACTAATATTCAAATTGCATAACTCTGTATCTAGACTTGTATCTGAAAATATTTGCTAAATGAGTATTCAGGTAAGTAAGTTCAAATACCCACAAGTTTTCCAATTATTAGAGAAATTTAACAGTTTATAGTTTGTACAACTGAATCTAAAAAAATGAAAAGTTGCCTACTATACAGTCATGAATTCTGCTATTTTATTGCATTTGAAATATTTTCCCCTAATGCAAAAAGAAAAATATAACATGGATTTATATAAAATTTCTTCAGATCTGAAGTTTACTACCAGAATATACAGCAGGCTTTGTTAGAGTAGGAAATCCTTGTGTGTCATTTAAAAAACGAGGAGCTGGTGATGAAAACAGCTGGGTTTTGGTTTTGTTTTGGGATTTTTTTAGGAGTGGACAGTAATACCTATGAGGTCTCTANTTTTTGGTGTTGTGGTAACAGTTCATTTCCTTTATTTTCCCAAAGTTTGAAGTCTGTGATTGTCTATCCATGAACACTTGCTTTTGGAACTTTGTATTTCCCATTGCTGAGTACAAATAAGAGACTCAAGAGCCTCATGGTATGATCAACACCTTCTCTTGTCCCTGTCCATTTGTCACAGTGTTGGCTTAGATCAGAGCCAGAACTTCCTTCTGATTTCCACCAAATCTGGGTGTGTTTCTAACAGGGACACAGGTGGTAGCCTTTAAAACCCTCTGTATTTGAACAAAGCCCTTTGGCAGGTGCAAATATTTAATTGAATACTTAGTTTCTGCTTCTCAGAACACTCAGGCACATGCTTAGGTCCCCTTGATTTCAGGGAGATGAAGGAATGTACTGCTGGACATGCTTTAGTGGGTGGAAGCTGGTCATGGCAGATTGTCTTCCAAGAAAAGGTTGAGTTGGTAGGGAGAAAAGCTTCAGGAAGAAATATCAGTGGCATTGCCACACATACATGGAGAATAACTGGAGTTTTCAGTGACTGGAAGGTTTGTTTGTTGTTCTTTTTTTTTATGGTTTTTACTCAACACAAGAGGTGTTTCTGCTCTGGCTCTCACCAAGTCCTGGCTGAGATCTTCCTTAGTTCAAGTACTGTAATGATCTGCTCCACTGGACTGGTGATTTCTAAAGATTTTGTTTTCTTCTGACTTCTTTGTTTTGCCACTAAGGTGCCATGTTTGTTAAACAGCACAATAAATGAATGATGAAAGATGTAATTAGGAAGGCTTTGACATAGCATGGCCATCTCAAAGGCTGTTGTCAAATCCAGTTTGACCCCAGAACACTTTAAAAGACAAACCATGTACAAATCCTGCTCCTTTGGAGGCATTCAGCCTACTGCCCCTACAAAAGATAGATTACTGGAACTCAGATTCTGTGTTTTTGTTTTTAATTGTTTTAAACTCCAAGAGTGCTTCATCACCCCCACCATCTCCATTCAATAGCAGGTTCTATTTGTTGGTTTGTTTGGGGTTTTTATTGGAAACAGCCAGGCCTCAGGGGTTGAAAACTTCTGAAAGTTTATTTTTCAGAAAGAAGCCATTTTCTAGTTAGCTTTTTTTTAAAAAATTATTATTCCCCCCATCTCACATGCAGCAGAAGTTCTGTTTTTCCATAACATGACCTGGTCTTCAGTTACTTAATCAATTCCTGGAGTCTGAAGTTGACAGAGTTTACTGTGAAAGGGGAATATGGAATAGTTTCACTGTCAGATCAGAAACATTAAAAAAAAAAAAAATACAGGATCATGAATTCCTAAAATTGAAAAGGCTTCACTAATGTAAAAATATTGCTTAACATATGAAACATATGAAACCTTTTCTTTCAATTCTGTGAGAATTCTGTAGTGGGTGTGAACTGCAGGAAAGTGCTTGTTCTTCTTTTCATGATTTAAAAGAAGAAAAAACAAGTTTTCCTTTTTTTTTTTTTTTCATAATTTAAAAAAAAAAAAAACAAGTTTTCCTTTTTTTTTTTTTTTTTTTTTTTCTGTGTAGGAAAGACTGCTGGTTTCAGCAGAGCATCACCATTCAGGAAAGGTACATGTTTACATTAGTTAAAAGGTCTTTATAGGGGACCTAACTTCAAGTCTGTGTATAAATGCCCCCCTGCCCCCAATTAAAGTCATATTGGTATGCAATAGAAATAATTTTGTTTTCAAATCAATGTGATTCTTCTGCAAATACCATTATTGAAGCTTAATTTTTTTTTTTTCAATCTAACCCAAAACAGGGTTCTCAGTCCAATTTTTTTCAATATTCCTGGAACAGGCAAGGCAATTTTCTGGGTTGTTGTTTTTTTTTTAACTTTGGAAGCATTGCAGCTCAGTAAATCAATTCCAAAACGATCAGGATAAGTTTCTGAGTGACTGCTACAAAGAAATAATCACGTTAGAAAAGATTCAGAATGAACTCTGGCCCTGCAGGTTTTCTACATCTGGATATTGTATCTCAGTGGACTCCTGCTGACCTCAGGGAAGCTCCATACAGATCCATGTCAGGCTGCATTTACCTTTTCCTGGTACCTGATCTCTGTCAGGAGTCTTTTGGAGAGCCCTCCATCTCTACCTTGCCTGGCTCTTCTTCCAGTGGAAACCTGGGTATGGATGAAGGGTTTGGCAGGGCAGGATTTCATGGTGACCTGGGGTGCAACAAATGTTATTTTTGATGTTCAAAATGCAGCCAGGAGCCAGACCCACAGTGAGGAATTGCAGTTCCCAGTTCTTGTGCTTCCAAAGCAGCTTTAGATTTATGGATGTTGGAGTGGAATAGGAGCACACATGGCTCAAATCCCAGCTCCTGGACTGAGATTGGCTCAGTTGGTCAGAGCATGGTGCCAGTGACAGCCAGGGCACAGCTCTGATCCCCATCCACTGGGGACTTGGACTTGTGGGTCCCTTCCAGCTCAGGGTGTTCTGTGAAATACAACATGGATTTGTTTTCTGGAAGAATCAGAAGTCCACCTTCCTGACCTTAGGAACTTGGCAGCCCACGGGATAAAACAAAGCCTTTCCAAGGGATGATAGTTGCACTTAAACAAACAAAAAATCCAGAACACCCTGGTGTTTTGAAAAATTGGAACACATGTGCTTAATTGTAATTAAAGTTGATTTAACGTTTTATTTTCTGAAGTTGAGTTGTCTTGGGAGAAAAAAAAATGAATAAGTATTTGTCTATGCAAGACACAAATGTCAAAAATGTGTGAATTACCCATTTTTAGGTACTGTATTGTTATTGTCTTTCTGACTTCTGTTCCTTTGATTAGTCTCTTCAACCTTTCAGCCTTACATTTGGCTTAGAGTTGAATAGGCAAAGTGTAGTTTTGAAATCCTGTTGGAAATGTAACTAACCTTCGTTCCCTCATGAAAATCTCGCATGTGAAACAACTAAGTGAAATGTTTTGGTTTCCTAATAATAAATTCCAACTCTCACCACCTCCTGAAAACAGCATATCCATGAACATGCACGTTTAACTGTGGTGTGCAAACATCCAAACCATCAGCTGGATGCACTTTGCTCTTCACTCTGAGGCAGAGCTGAGGACAAAAACAGGTTCATTCTGCCAAACTCCAACTCAGCATGGATTCCTTCCCCCTCTCCCCTGCCCTTGGCATGCTAAACTCCTTCAAAGACCACCTGGGTTGTTTAATTTTCAAGTCCTACAGTAACCTGATGGTCCAGTGCAAGGTGCAGTGGAATTGGCACTGATGTGCTTTTTGGTGATGGCCCAAATCAGGTAATTTGTTCGTTCCTGTCACCTGGAAATACAAAATTCGTTCCTTTTCCTGTGACTTTGTTCTTTAGGACCTGCTGAGTGATCACAGTTGGTTTTGCCAGAGAAAAGCAAGGTATGAGAAGACAGAAAAATGCCTTTCCAACCCTGTAGACATCCATAAAGTTGGTGTTAATAAAATCCATTGTTTCAGGTCGTGATGGAAGCAGCCCATAACCTCCCCATGGATTAGCAGCACTGGGTCTGTACAATCGACAATCTTTCAAATCTGAACCCTGTAACTTTTCTTTCCTTGCTTGTTAAAGGATTTTGAAGCAACTGATCTGTCAAGGGATGAAATTAAAAATGAGAATATGCTTCATGGATGATTTATTTTTACGCTGCTGCTCTCTGTGAACAGAAAAAGCACATTTTGGAAGCAAAGCATTTACATTGCTTTAACAGTATTGTTTGGCTGAAAGACAAATATGTTTTCAAGAAATTTGAGCATAGTTTCAAACTATTTAACCAGTTCTTGGCCAGGGAAAGTCCTTGGCCCTTGTATTTGTTTGGGGTTTCTTGTTTATGCAAATGAAGAAAAATGTTTACTAGTTCTTACCAGTGTGGGGATTTTTATTACACTTTTGTAATGCAGGAGGAGCTTTGATGAAAGAAAGAATCAGCAGGTAAATAGCCCATAATGTTTGTGACTTTGGGTGGGGTTTTTTTTTGTTGTTGTTGTTTTGCAATAATTAATTAAAATGGCATGGACAACAAACCTCAAGTAATGGTTCCAAGCATATATGGTAGTGACTTATTTGAAAACATTTCCTCTCTGCAAATCCCATGTGTTAACTTGTTTAGCCAGATTGTAGTACATTTCTAAAATTACCATGTTCTACCAAATCAGAAATCTTCAGGAAATGAGCAGCTCCTTTATTGCAATATTCTTCTCAAACAAGAATCTCAAACTAATTTCATATCCAGCATGCTAGTCCTGCTCAGCAGAGATTAAATCAGACGTGGGTACCCTTGGATTTACTTCTGCTGAGTACTTGCTTTGAGCATTATTTATTCCTGCTGGAGCATTATTTATTCCTGCTGTCTTTTCCCCAGCATCTGGTGTGGTGACACCCACAATTGCCTCCAGAAGGGAAGAGGGCAAATTTTGGATCATATTTTGTGGTTAGAGGGTTAATCTGTGGAGAGCCAAGTAGTTTGTGTTCTAGACAAAGGAGTATTTATCATTTCCTTGTCTGGCACTAAAAGAGTGTCTGAGAGTAGTGCCAATAACTCCTGGTGATACAACTGGAAATAATTTTAACTCCACTGCTGCCAGGGACCAATTTTTTCCTTAATCTGAAATGAATAAACAAACAAACAAACAAACAAAATCCCTCACCTGTAAGGTACCAAGGGGAATGGCTTCAGACTGAAAGAGAGTAGGGTTAGATTTAGTATCTACTAAAAAAATTCTTCCCTGTGAGGGTGGTGAGGCCCTGGCACAGGTTTCCCAGAGAAGCTGTGGCTGCCCCATCCCTGGAAGTGTCCAAGGCCAGGCTGGATGAGGCTCTGAGCAACCTGGGATGGTGGAAGGTGTCCCTGCCCATGGCAGAGAATGTTGAATTGGGTGATCTTTAAGGTCCATTCCAACCTGTGATTATATGATTCTATCAACTAAATTAGGTCCCATATTGACTATTTTTAGTTGGATGGTTTCAGATTCCCTCTTCAAGAAGCCATCACAGGAATCAGAAGTTTAGTTGTAAATACTGGTGAGCTGGTTTGCTTTTGTGGAGCATCAGTTTGCAAAGTCCTTTAGTCTGCAACTTAGGGAACTCTCTTTGTAAAAACCAGAGCAATATCCTCAAAGGTAAAACAAGGGAAAATAAACTACACAGTGTGAAATACGGATTCTGCAAAAACAACCCAACAATATGACTGGGACACATATTAAGTATTTATTTATCCATATATAGATTCATGCAAGTTCAGAGTGTGTGAGGTACGTGGGATTACATCTGCTGTGTATTTAAAACACAAAATGAGAAATCACCATTTAGATGCCCTCCTAAAATCTGAAAACAACGTGACCTTTGCAGGTGAAGTTTGGTTTGTCTTCCTGATGCAACTGAGGTGTGATCCAGGGCTTGTGAAGTAATCAGGGAAAATCTGTGGGTATTTACCTTCTCTGTTGGACCTGGGTGTCACCACTGGCACAAAGCAGGAGCTGAGGCCCTTGGACCCACTCCTGAAAATTATTCCTTGCACATTTTTCATTAAGTTGATGCTGAATCCTAAATACAACTGATGCATACCCTAAATGTGACTGTGGTAATAAAAATTAATTTAGATAACTTTTTGCTAAGATTCATGAATTTTTCAAGTTAGATTTTTAGTAGTTGTGAAGAAATACACAGATCATGTTGGGTAGTGATTGTCCCTCTGTGCTGGACACTGCAATGCCTCCAGGGCTGTGTCCAGTCCTGGCTCCTGCAGGAGAGCCCTGGAGGGGCTGGAGCGTGTCCAGGGCAGGGCAGGGAGCTGGGAAGGGGCTGAGGGAGCTGGGAAGGGGCTGAGCCTGGAGAAAAGGAGGCTCAGGGGGGCCCTTGTGGCTCTGCACAAGTCCCTGCCAGGAGGGGACAGCCGGGGGGATCGGGCTCTGCTCCCAGGGAACAGGGACAGGAGGAGAGGGAAGGGGCTCAGGCTGGGCCAGGGGAGGCTCAGCTTGGCCAGCAGCAGGAATTTCCCCATGGAAAGGGGGCTCAGGCCTTGGAACTGCCCAGGGAGCTTTGGAGTGCCCATCCCTGCAGGTGTCACCTGGAGGTGGCACTCAGAGCTCTGGGCTGGGGACAAGGTGGGAAATGGACACAGGTTGGACTCAATCTCAGAGGGTTTTTCCAACCTTAGTGGTTCTGTGACTAAGAAACCAGGGATTGACTTCTCTGCCATTTTTATCTTGAGAGCTGTGTGTGTTCCTCCTGCAACCTCTCACCATGAGCTACAAACTATGGATATGTCCCTTAATTTCTTTCAAATTCTGTTTCCTCATGTCTCTGCACAGCTCAGTTCATGGCCCTGTTTGGTCTTGAAGATTTGGACTCCTTACTCTCAGCAGAGGCTGGCACATAGAAAAGACCAGGAGATGTACTGATATGTGCAATTACAATAATTACAAGTTCAATTACTGTGCAAGTACTGATTTTTCTAAGATACTCAGCAGTATATATGGTTCCATGGGCAGGATCCCAATTAAGGCCAGGAAGGAGAGAAGATATTTCTGTTGCTTTATTTTTAATACACAGAAGGACTATTTTGCTGATTCTGATTTAGTTTCTTAACTCAGCACTGTAGCTGGATCAAGACCTGAAAGCTCTTGAAAATTCTAAGCATCATCATCAAATGAAACTCAGAATGGCAGAATTCCAGAGATTTTGAGGAACTAGGTAGACATTTGTTAGGTAATGCCTATGCTGCTCTCCCAGCTTTTCAGATGCTGGGGGAAGGCAATGTTCCCAACTCACTTGTACACACAGGGACACTTTCAGCAGAAATACTACTACTACTACTACTACTACTAATAATAATAATAATAATAATTTCACTACAGAAATAATAATTTTCCTCTAAGATCCTCCATTCTGCTTTCAAACAACTGGGTTTGTATTCCTATCTTTCTTTTTTTCCTTCCTCCTTCCTTTCTTTGGAAACTGGCAACAATTAATCCTTGATTACATACCCTGGACTTTTTTTGTGTCTCTTGAACTTCTGAACTGTGAATAGCCATGAATAATGACTCTGCAAATCATGCCAGGATTCAAAGCCAGCTGCTGGAAAAAAGCCCAACAGATTGTGCTGATTCAGTCTTCTGAGATTTTTTGGGATATTTTGGGGGGATTTCAGGGAGCTGGGAAGGGGGGAGAGAGGCAGGACACAATTCAGATCCAGAAAATTCCTGTATAGCACAGGAAATGAGGAGAATGCAGTGGAAACAAGCACACAGGAACTGGGGAAAAAAAAAAAAGAGAATTTTTAAGAAGCAAATATAGGGAAAATCAAGGGAAAAATAAGGACAAAATTCCAAACAAATCCATTGAGAAAGTGGATTTGACACCCAGAATGATGTTATTCCATGGGAATTTGAGAGGGGAACTGGAAGATTCTAAATTCCCAATGTCTGGAATGCCATTATTACACGGGAATTTGAGAGGGGAACTGGAAGATTCTAAATTCCCAATGCCTGGAATGGTGTTATTCCATGAAAATTTGGGCAGGAAATGGGAGCATTTGATATTCCCAACACTAATAATTACATTATTCCATGGGTTTTGTGGGAATATGGGCATGGAACTGGAGGATTCAAAATTCACAGTGCCTGGAATGCTGTTATTCCATGGGGATCTGCAGGGGAGTTGGAGGATTCTAAATTTCCAATGCCTGGAATGCTGTTATTCCATGGGAATTTGGGAGGGGAACTGGAAGATTCTAAATTCCTGACACCCAGAATGTCGTTATTCCATGCAAAGTCTGGGAGGAAAGCTGAAGGATTCAAAATCCCTTACTCCAGGAATTCCT
The DNA here is from genome assembly GCA_013389925.1 of Aegithalos caudatus. NCBI lineage: Eukaryota > Metazoa > Chordata > Aves > Passeriformes > Aegithalidae > Aegithalos > Aegithalos caudatus. The sequence goes on from WEIU01014983.1 coordinate 481,885, forward strand.
TATTCAATGGATATCATGGGACTTTGGGAGAGGAACTGGAGGATTCTAAATTCCTAATGCCTCATATACTGTTATTCCATGGGAATTTGGGAGGGGAACTTGAGGATTCAAAATTCCCAATGCCTGGAATGCCATTATTCTGTGGGAATTTGGGAGAGGAATGGGAGTATTCAAAATTCCCAACGCCCAGAATGCTGGTATTCCATGGGAATTTGGGCAGGGAGTAGAATTTAAATTCCTGATGTCAGGAATGCCATTATTCCATGGTTTTGGTGGGACTTTGGGAGAGGAACAGGAGGATTCAAAATTCCCAATGCCCGGAATGCTGTTATTCCATGGGAATTTGTGAGGGGAGCTAGCTGGAAGATTCTGAATTTCTGACACCTGGAATGTTGTTATTCCATGCAAAATCTGGGAGGGGAGCTGGAGGATTCAGAATCCCTGATGCCAGGAATGCCAAATTCCATGGTTTTGGTGGGAACTAGTGAGGTTGATCCAGCTGATCCATTGTCTTCTGCTCCCTCCTGGGCATTGCCTTGGAGAACTGAGCTGTGGGTGCTGCTGTGGATGCAGTATCAGAATGGTTTAAAAAAAGCTGGTTTTAGTGCAGATGCACAATGTTGGAGCTAAATCACAGACCTGAATCACAGAATCAATTCAGCTGAAAATACCTCCTGGATCATGGAGCCCAAATTCCCACTTTGCCCAGAGCACTCCCTATTAAACCATAAAATCCCAAATGCCCTGGTGTGTGTGGCTCCCATCCTTGTGCCATTTGCTGGTTAATTAATGCACTGCACCTTTGGTGCATCAGCACAGCTTAATATTTCCTACAATGAACACATTCAAAAGTGTCACATGTTACCTCTCTCCCTTCCCCCAAGTTTCAAGGAAAACTATTCCCAGGGGGATGTAGTCAGTCTGTTACCAACACTGAGTATGTTCTCATCAAATTAGGGGCTCCTCTAGGAAACCTCTGTTCCCATCCTGATCAGAAATCACCAGTGCAGAACCTGCCATGGATCAAGATTTCTGATCAATTAAGAGCATAATAACTGGGAAAAATCCAAATGGCAGCCAGCCCCCCACACCTGGGCTCTGCAAATGTGGTCTGGGGTGCTAAAGCTGTTTGGGGAACCACACCTGAGGAATCCACTTCTGGCAGGCTCTTGGTAAAGGCAGAAGGACTTGGGCAAACACTTAACTTCTTGACATAGTTGTGGCCAAAGGAAGCCTCTTGATGGGCTTTAATTCATTAATATTTTAATGTTTTACAGCCTCAAGAGGCAGGAACTGAGAGGGCTCAGAAAAGGACTGAGGGCTAAAGCATGGTTCTATTTAAATCATTTTTGTGATTAACACAACAAAGAAAGGCCCTGTCCCTTCCACAAATAAATAAACATCAGCAATGATCTTTTACAAACAATCCCCCCAAACCTGATTGCTCTATGTGCAAAATGAGTTCTTTTTAGGAGCTGCAAATTTCAGCTTTTTTCAGGGCTCGTTTAGGGATGCACAGGAGTTTGTGTGTTGCTTTGCTCTTGAGAAGCATTTGCAATCCTTCCCTGCAAACACATGCCTGGCTGTGATGCAAAGTGACAGTGACCATGTGAAGGTGTCAAAACTACAAACAAAACTACAAAACTACAAACAAAACTACACCCCTGCCCAGACTGGGGAAAATCTGACCTGGAAAAATACAAATAATACAAATAATACCAGGCTGAGTGTGTCCAAACTGCAGACAAGCACATGGGTGATTAATATAGGATAATCCAGGACAACACCCATTCAAACAAAGCACGCCAAACCCCAGGACATTAAATTTAACTGAATAAATACTGAGGACTGATCATTCTGGGGTTTTAATTCTCTCCCTGTGCCGGTGCTATTCATGGCAAAACAATGCAGCTACTGCTTTCGATGTGATGAAATGCAGAGGGAGATCCTGGAGACAGAAGGTATCTTCACATCAGAGGTGGGGGCAGAGCACAGAACCTCGGCACCACCTCCAAGGAGCAGCTTGCAAAGGAGCCGACAGGGACCTTTTTGCAGAGATATTTGAACAATAACTCTTTCATTGTTCCCGTGCTGACACTGGGTAGAGAAGACATACCCAATATTATGCGGGGGCTGCCCATCTGTCGGTCATTCCCTCCCTGCTCCGAGGTTATCAGTCACACAAAGCAGGGAGCAGTGAGACAGATAAGATGTGTGACAAAGGATAAACAACCCTGGCAGCCCACCACCCTCCCCAGGCAGTGAGGAGTCTTTCCAAATCCCTCATGACTCCCTCTGAATAATCCCTGTGCTTGCAAAACCCATCACTGCGCTTGCGAACTCGTCCTGATCTCCTTAAATTCTCGGCAGACACAAAAGAGAGCCGACCCCATGGACTCAAACACCCTCACCTTGCAAGGGCATACAGGATGTGGATTCCTTCAGCAATTTGTTAATTCCTGGGCAGCATGTAATTAGAAACTTGTAATGGGAAGAATTTCTTGTGCTGCTGGTGGACACGGTGGCATGGGATGTCTGGTGTCTGTCTGGAAGGTGAATAGTGAGCTGTAACCTTATTAAAAACCAAAAATCCTTACACTGAATGGGGAAGGGCAGAGGGAGAAATGTTTTCAGGTCAAACCCCCTTCCCTGCAACAGAAACATGCAGCAGCTGTCCTGTGAGGAAAGGCTGAGAGAATTGGGATTGTTCACCCCAGAGAAGAGAAGGTTTTGGGGTGACCTCATTGTGGCCTTCCAGTACCTGAAAGGGCAGAACATGGTCAGAGACAATTTCCAAGGGTCTGGCGTGACAGGACAGGGGAATGGCTTCAAACTGAAAGAAGGGAAATTTAGCTTAGATATATGGAAAAAAATTCTTCCCTGTGAGGGTGGTGAGGCCCTGCCATAGAGAAGCTGTGGCTGTCCCATCCCTGGAAGTGTCCAAGGCCAGGTTGGATGGAGATCTGAGGAACCTGGGACAGTGGAAGATGTCCCTGCCCACGGCAGAGGAGTTGGAACTGGATGATCTTTAAGGTTCCTTCTCCAGTTGATGGACATCCCTGCTGCATCCCAAAAGCCAAATTCACCTGCTTCCTCAACCTTTTCCTGACCCTCCACCTGAATCCCACCTGCTCACTGGGTTTTTGGTGGGTTTTGGTTGTTTTTTTTTAAGTCAAACAGCATCAGACAGGGCAAGAGAGAAGAAAATTTTAAAAATCCAGGGGACACATTTCAAGTGTCGAGGTGTACCTAGAGCCAAGGTGGTTGGTGAGAGCCTTGTGTGGTCCATGTACCACTAGCTAACACAAGAGGAAATTATGTGTTCTTATCAGTAAAGTCTCCAAAAAGTTCTTTTGTAACACTGATTTTATTAAATCCTTAAACAATTAAAATTAATTGTTAATTAGTTAATGATTATAATAAATAATTGTAAAGCCTGATGAAGTTGTGGGGTTTATATACAGATATATATGTGTGTGTGTATTTTTATATATCAAAGCATTCAGAAGATGCAGTTCTCCTATGTCTGTATCCAGAGGACACAGTCACTGAGACACATTTTGGGGCATTCCTGCTAAACTGGGACTGACAGCGGGATAAGATCGAGGTGGCTGTGAAGGACTGAGCCTCGATTGCCCCCATCCTCATGTGAGGCAAGGCTTTGCTCCAGAGGATGGAGACAGGAGAGGGGTTTGCCTCCCAAGAACACAGACCGGTGCTAACCCACCTACTCCTCCCACCTCATGGAAAGGTTGGAGAGAAGCTGCCAGCTCCTCCTGATCGTGCTCCCGCCGCTTGGAACCCGATGGAATTATAGAAAGAAAAAGCCTGGCTTTTCCCGGGAGGAGGTTTATCCAGCAAGTTTAATACGAACAGCCTATATAAACACAAACACACACAAAAGCAGAATCATCTTCCAAATAAATAAATACCTGCGTTTGCTCCAGTTACACACTAGCAGCAGTCAGTCTAACTTCAGCCGCGTGGAACAAACCTCACAACCAAGCAAGCTCACCCCCCACAGACACTTTGCCCCGGCCTACAAACGACAGAGAACGTGGCGCGTCCCCCTCTCCGTGACACAAACACAACAACCCCCGAGTCCTTAAGGACGCTTGGGAAGCCTCTCAGCGAGGATGCCCCAAGCAGAGGCTGCCCTGCCCTCAGGGAGCTTCACTCCTCGCTTCCAGCAGGCCCGCACTGCAGCCGCCCGCCCCGGGCAGGGCAGCGGCACACCTGGGAGCCTCGGGCGGTGACGGTGCCGGCGGGCACTGCCATCTCCTCCTGGTCGTAGCAAACGCAGCGGGGACAGCCGTCGGCCACCGGGCTGCCCAGGGCCAGGCAGGCGGGGTCCGGGCG
>WEIU01014983.1:486352-546326 GCA_013389925.1 Aegithalos caudatus
GGGGGGCACGGGGGACAGCAGCCGCCTGCCCCGGGGGTGGCGGTGCCCTCCGGGGCTCCCTCAGGGCACGGGGGGCAGGCGCTGGGGTCGCAGCTGGGTTTGGGGGCCGCGGGGCTGAGCAGGAGGCAGGCGAGACACAGGCGAAGGGCGCCGCTGAGGGCCATGGTTCTGAGGGGAAAAAGGGGGAATGGGAGCGGGAGTGACAGCGGGCATGGGCACATGGCGGCCCCAGGCTCCGGGCTGGCCCCTCCGCGGGTTAAAGTGAAGGGGATGCAGCCCTGTGGGCCTGATTTTATGAATGTAAGAAATTTTAACCTGCTAGCAGCTTGCTGAACGTTCCCAAGGGAGAGCTTATTGGGAAGTTTTTTCTCAGGACAATCTTGTAAACAATTGTTCTTTTTCTCACAACAATTCTGTACGGCCTCTGTGTTTCTCTAAGCTTAACCAATGGAACTAGAGAGTTGTGGACCCTGTTTGCCAATCATGCTAAGTCTGTATCAGAACACCTTATAAAAGGTGTTAAAAAATAGACAGTAAAGCCTTCTAATTCTGTTCTGCCTTCTGATTCTGTGCTGCCTTCTGATTCTCTTTTGCCTTCTGACTGGAGTCAAGGTCTTTATTTCGTGTCCAGTTGCGACACAGCCCCATCTCCTTGACAAGCCCGTGGCTGGAGTTTGGATCACCCACAGCTGCCCGGGTGTGATCCAAACCAGAGGGGTTTGCTCTAAACCAGGATTTCTCATCCCCAAAAGCCCACCCTGGCTGCATCAGGGTGTGCTCCAGCCCGGGGTGCTCAGGCAGCAGCAGCCTGGGCACTGGAGAGCCAAGTCCACACTGCAGCACTCACTGAGCTTTGGTGTGCTTGCCCTGACAGCAAATGGGACTTCACCCTCATGTTGATGCTGATAATTTACATTTAAATGACTAATTAATTGTTCCTAGAAGGCATTCAGGCCTGGACAGAAGTAGCCTGTCCTGTGGCTACTCCAGGCTGCTCCAGGCACCAGGTGTGGGTGGCAGCTCCCAGCCTGTCCTGCTGTGCCACTCACTGCCTGCCTTTTCCAGCCACCTCACTCCTTCAGAGGAAGCCAAGAGGGTCACTCCATCTTTACATCATCTGGAAAAACCTTTTTTTTTCTTAAGGAAGATGTTTCTGACACTGGGCATTTCTGTGGGACTCTGCTCTTTGCCTTGTCCATTTCTTTGGCCAGCCTGTTTTCAGAGAATCAGTCCTGGCATGAAATTCCCTCCCTGTGCCTGCTCCCTCCTCCTTCTCCACTCATATCTTGGATGCACAGCACCAGGGAGCCCATGCTGAATTCTTTTCCTATTTAAAGGCTGAGGATTTTTTTTTTTTTTTCCCAGCTTTTCAAGGCCCAGTGTTTTCTTTAAGTGCATTTTTGGATCCCTTCCCTCTGTCTGAGTGCTCTTATGTCCTGGTGTATTAAATACAGCTTCTTTCTTCCTGCACTGTATCCCTCCAGGTCTGGCCTCATTGCCCCAGTGGCACCTTTGATTATATTTACATCATCACCCTTTGAAAATCCCAATTTCCTACTCTTGCAGGCATGCAACTACTCAGCAGTTATTTCTTAACATGTCTTTAAACAAAAACATTTGCAAATTGCATAAGCATAAAGAAAAAACTTGAAAGCATAGACTCCTTTATCAATTTGAAAAAAAAATAAAGACTTTGAAGCTTTTGCAGTTTAAGTTACTTACACCTGCTTTATCTTTGCTGAAGTTTACTCTTCTGCCCTTTCCTTTCATTCACACATTTTAATCTAGTGGTTATTTGACTGTCATTCCCAGAGGACTGGCACAGAACCCAGGCATGCTCCCCATGGAAAAGCTGCTGCTGGAAAGGATCTCCCTCCCTTCCCCAAGCCAAGAGCTCCCTCCTGGCTGCCCCAGCTTCAGCCACCCCACACAGACAGAGCAGGACAGCCCCACCAAACATCACTAAATCGAAGATTTCTCACACCCCAGCCTCACCAGTCCCATCCACTGCCCAAACATCTGATCCCACCCGGCAGTGAAATTGGGCACCTTCAATTCCCAGCAAAGCCGCGCCATGCGTCCGTCACTGAGCAGCATCGACAGCCTCCCGCTATCTCCTAGGGAAATGTCCATCCTCCCCCTGACTCCTGGGGATCCAGGCCGGCCCTGCCCCGTCCCCAGTTCCCCCGTGGTTCCCGGGTTACCTGCAGGGTGGCCGGGCAGGCGGGACGGGCGCTGGGATGCGCTGGAAGACCTTGGGAGTCTCCTGCCCCACAGCCCGCCCGGCACCTCTATTTATGCGGCTCCACGGTGAAACCCCGGCGGGGGAAAGGGGAGGTGGGGAAGCCTCCAAGGTGCTGGGCAGGGCCAGCAAGATCCTTATCTTGCTCGTGGTGTTGGTGCAGTCTGAGCGCAGGCTGATCCCGCGTGTCCAGCGGCTGCAGGTCTGTCCTCGCTCCCCACGCCCCTCTGGGAGAACTTCACCGGGGTTTCGGAAACATCAGCAGCCCCCTGTGCTTCACAGACTGCTGGGGACAGGGATCCCGGGCTCCACAGGGAGAGCAAAATGAGTTAAAAGCTCTGGCAAGGCAGCACAGCTGAAATGCAGCCAGCTCTGGGGTGATGCACCCCAAAAATGCAGGAGCCAGTGGTGAGCATGGACCTCCTCAGAGCACACATCCTTGTCTCCAGACATCTTCCCAGGACAGGGCAGCCTCTCGTGCCACACGTTTGACCTGCACACTTTAAAGCACTTGGGGTTTGTTTTCCTCTGGATTAAGCTGCAGGGAGCCAAGGCCATGGATCTCAGCACAGAAGGGGTGCACGAGTTTCAGGTGCCCTGACCAACACAGGCAGCTTGAGTTTCTTTCCCCCTTGAGCCATTTGGTGCCTGGTGTGGAAATGTCTTGCCCTGATGTACTCATTGGAAATGTGCCCCCCAGCCTTGCAGAACAGAAGGATGGAGAGCAGAGGCACCTTGGGGCAGATGGGACTGGAAAGCAGTGAGGGTTTTGGGAGCACACGCCTGCTCACCCTTTGGAGCAGGAGGTGCTGGGAGAAGAGCCTGAGCTGGAGCTGCAGGAGGACTGGAGCTGGGCACAGCACTCAGGACAGTGGGCTGGGATGCTGCCTGGCCTCCATCCACCTCCTGCTCCCCTCTCATGGCTCCTGGAAACCCCCATCCCTCTGCTCCAGCACCTCCATGCCCCACAGGGCTCCAGAGCACTGAGCTGTGCCAGGCTGGGCAGCTGCCTCTCACTGGAGACATAAAATATTGACAGGGTCTCAGTGGCAAGGGAAGGAAAAAGAACTCAAAGGACCATTTATCCAGAGGGAATCACCACTGTCAGAGGACAGGCCCAGGGATGTGTGGAGAAGGGACAGAGGGTGGTGGGAGGGACACTCAGACACGCTGCTCCTGCCACCCATGCTGTGTACAGGCACGTGTTCATAGGTCCTGCAGGGATTTCTGCACACAAGTCAAATGGAAACTCCTCCCTTGCTTCCTGAGGGCTTTTCCATGCCAGAGACAGAGTGGGCAGGATGCCACCAGCCAGTCCCTCTCACTCCTAACCCAGCACTCTGGGGTGGTGCTGGTGGGGCCGTGCCCTGTGGGACATCTTCAGGGTCCCAGCCTGGCAAGTGTCAGGACACACAGCACCAACCTCCCTGGGAAGGGTAATGCCACTGCCAGATGTGCCTGCAAAGAGCAGCCCCCAGGGACAGGCTGAGACAGACCTTGGGGAGCCTGGCTCCAGCCCAGGTGGAGCAATCCTGAAATATCTGGAGCTCACACCCAGCTTTATGAGGCTCCCACACTCATAGTTAACATACAGAAGAAGCTGTAAATATTCGAGGTTAATACTCAGTGGTTACTTCACTTTGCTGGAGTGCATCTGCCTGTTCTGGAGCCTGTCTGCAGCTGCAGCCCTGCATCCCTGCAACCCTGCAGCCCTGCAGCCCTGCAGCCCTCCTGCTGCTGCTGGAAGCACTGGGCTTTGGGTTAATCCATAACAGCCAGGCTGGTCCAGATTCAGACTCAGTTCTGGGCTTCATGGAATTATAGGGCACTTTTAGACTTACTCATGTGAGTTTGGAATACATGCATGGACTAACATGCTTAGCTTTGCAACAGAATTGCTAAAATAAATACCATAATATGAGGGTTGAGCTAATCAGTTTTTGTTTTTCTGGACAAATGTGGTTATTGCTCAAGCAAAAACTCTCAGAAAATCTGATAATAGCTCGTGCCACTCAGGAAACAACAGACAGCAGAGACACTTTTCCTAAATGTAAATACTTCAGCATTCTATAACTTAATAAAAGTCTCGTGCAAACTAGATTAGATTGGGAATATGGAGTAGCCACTTAGCAGCAAGCTGAAATTGAAATTGGGTTTTGCCATCTTGGAGCGGCTCCTGAAATTTATAGAAAGATTGTAAATCTCTCTGGGTCTGGAGAGCAGCTCCCCCAAACTGGGTTTCAATGGCCCTTCAGTTTGGTCCCACATCCCCCTTTTGACATTTGCTTTCATTTATGTTTTTGGTAGCCATGGCAAATGGCTCTTCTGACCTTTATTATCAGCTCCTGGAACACAATGGCCTGACAGCAAAATGGGGACCAAACCTTGCCTTCCCCTCCACCCCTTGATAAGGAGTTCTCAGGATGCAGATTCAGGGATGAAGCCATAGCCCCTCTCCAGTTACTGTCCTGTGAATAAATCTTTGCTTCTTGTTTGGGTTCCCTTCACTGTCCCCTCACGTGGCACCGTGCATAAGGCACCCAGTGCCACCAGCTCCCCCAGAGGTGAGGAAGGAGCTCCCCAAAGCCCAGCTGCCACCACAGGGGTGACAATTCACCACCAGCCCAGCACCTCATCCCCTCTGCTCATCACAGCCCTGTCTGCTGGCACCTTCCACATTCTGGGGCTCTGTGCCCCACCCATTCCTCCCTCCTTGTCAGACCTCTCCTGCTGCCTTCTTGGAGCCAAACATCCCCAGGGATGAGGAGGAATGGCTGCTGGGGGTGCCTGCAGCCCTGCCTGGGGTGGGCAGAGAGGGGCAGGAGGGTGCAGCAGTGACGTGGCTTGTCCCCAGCCCTGCTGCTCTTGTGGCAGAAATGGGATCTTGTTGGAACTCTGGAAGTTGAGAATTCTAGGCTTTCTGTTCTGACCCTCAAGCAAGCACTGCATTTGACCTGAGGCTCTGAAACAGGCTTCCAGAACTGAGAGACAGCACTGGGATTGTGGGTGTGTAGTTTAAATAGTATTGTGTGATCACAGGGTGAAAAACTTAGAATTTAAGGTTTTAGTGTATAGTAATATATATAGAGCAATATGGAGGATTTAGGGCATTGGTTAAGTCCTTCTTCACCTTCTTCTCCATGCTTTTGGGTGGTTTTCTGTAAGTGGGTGGAAAAGGTCTGCATTGCGGGCCTTGGGTGCTCAATTATTGGGTTAAAAGTATAAATAATATGTCTCATGTTATTGGATAATTAATACTTGGGGGTCCTTGGAAAGAGTTAGAGGCTCCTGTTTTCTACCTTGTTAGTTAGAACTCATGGCTTGTGAGATTATAATATAGATAAGCATTAATAAACACTGAGTCTAAACACAAACTGCAACTCCTGTGTATTAATCCCAGCTCTAACATGAAAAAAAGAAGATAAAAACCAACAGGGTCTGGGCCAGAGGGATCAGGATAACTCTTAGCAGCTGCAACACAGGCAGTGCACAGGTACCTGCAGCTGGCAAACTCACCAAACCTCCTCCTGCTAAAATCTGGGCAGTAACAACCATCCCCTTCCCATCCTCACCTTCCCACATTCCCAGCCCAGGAAGCTCCAAGATGACCACACACAGCTATGAAACACAATTTCTTTGGTTATCTCCTCTTTAGTGATACTGCAGGTGGCATTTGGCAGAGAAATACAACACATCACAGTTTTCATTTGGAGAAACTACTGTCTGGGCTGGGCCAGAGGCTCCCTTGAGCAGCTGGTTTGGGCTTGGGGACACAGCTGGACCTGCTGGAGGAGGGCAGCAGCTGAGCTGCTCTGCTGCTTCTTGTCGTTCCTGCTGACAAAGGTGAGGAGATCCATGGCTGTGACCACGCCAAACACCATCTGCTTCATGAAGGAGCTGCCGTTTCCACTGACTGCAAGCACAGAAAATTCCAGCTTAGTGGCAAAAAACACAAAACACCAGCCCCACCAGCCCCCTCACCACCTTCCAGCTGTGCAGAGGCTGCTGTTCATTTATTAAAAGAAAAGCTTAACAGGGACAGCGTCTGTCTGAGCTTTAACTCCACAGAAATGACTGATGGAGCCTCAGTCAGGTTACTGTGATCACACCAGAGAGGTTTTTTTGCTGCAAATAACACACCTTTCCCCAGAGCAGGAAACTTAATTTCCCAATTATTTTTAACCAACCTCTGTTCCAGTCCTGCTCCTGTCACCACAAAACATTTCAGAGCAAACTAATGAGACTCTCTAAAAGCAGCAGTCAGGCACTTTTCTACTCTGTTCTCATAACATCCTACACCACCATTAATGAAACAGCACTTCAATAATTGTTTTAACTGTCTGATAAATGTTTTCTTAAATAAAAATAAAACTAGCCACCAGAGTCCAAACACAAGATAAAATGCAAGCTCCAAAGGTGTGGGAAGAAAGTAATAAATAAGGGGGTAACTGTGACAGCATTAAAACTGCAGCCCTAGAAAAGCAAGTGGGTGTTGTTTGAAAATCAGAGCAAGAGGTGCTGCACACAGATGGCTGATATTTTTGGGTGGGTCATTTAATTTGGTGATACCATTTAATTTATATCAAAATGTGATACAAAAGAGATATTCCTTATTTTATGATGACACAGCTGAGATAGGAAATTCTGCCTGGCATTGATTTTGGTGACTGAATTGGAAATGAGCATCAAAGGCAATTTTGAGTAACAGATTTTTGTTTGCAACCTGGTGTGGGAACATGGATGGACGTGGAAGCTTTGGAGCTGATGGATCTCTGGGGAGCAGACCCTGGAGATGGAAGTTTTGGGATGTTTGGGCATGGTGGTTTTGAGTTTGGCAGGCAGCCCCTTGCTGGCAGTGTCACCCACTGATCACCTGAAGGAGGCTTTGCATGCTCAGTGTGTGATCCCATCAAATCAGCATAATTACACCAGTCAGCTGCAATCCCCAAGAACTAAACATGGCTAAACATGGCTCTTCTGGCTGCTTTTTTTTTTTTGTGTTGCTCACTTTTCCCAAGGTCAAATCTATACTAGAAGTCTTTTGGTCTAATTGTGCTGGAAAGATGTGTCAGGTCAGATGTGCTGAGCAGCACCTGCCAGCACATTTTTGGGTCAGAGGAGGCACAAGGGGTGATCCTTGCTGCCACTGATGTGTCAGCAATTCCAGATGCTGCAGGTGACTCTGCTGGATTGGTTTGCCACACCAAGGGGAAGGTGGCTGTGCAGTGGATTGAGAACAATCCAAACCTGCTTTAATGGTGCTCCCAGACTGGCACAGCATCCCCACACCCAGCCCTGGCCCAGGTAAGGCTCACACACAGCTCCACATCAGTGCCCCTCATCACCCGTGCCACAGGGTTTGCTCATGGCCCAACCTGATTTTTCTCAGCTCTCCCAACTTAGGTGCCTGAATTCCACCCAGGCTTTACCTAATGTGGCCAAATTCTCCTTCTGACCTTGCCCCTGGGTTACAGAAATCTACAGAGATCCCTGATTTCCCCCTGGCTTGCTTTGCCCCTCTCCCCTCTCATCTCTGTGGTGTCAGGAAGAGACTTGGGTGGAGAGTGGGCATTTCCAGGGCTTTGCAGAGCAGAATCCCCTGGTGCAGAGGCCCAGGGGCTGCACAGGTGCAGCAGCTGCACTGACACCTGCCACAATCTCCTTGGGAATTTCCCTTTCCCCTCGCAAACACTTGTGCCAAACCCATGGGGAGTTTTTGCAGATACCTACACTGCATTTGCTCATGTACAACAATAGCAAAGTGGTCGTTCTCCAGGATGCAGGAAAGCTTCCCCAGGCTGTCCTCCAGGCCGATCTAAACAGGACAAAATGTAACATTTAATGTTTCACTTCACCTGGCAGTGGTTGAGCTCTGATTTGGGAGGGTGATGATTCCCTAGCTGGATGAAATCCCCCTATTGGCTCCTGGTGTGAAAAGCTCCCATACCTGAACAGGTGCTTTTTACAGGTGCTTGTTCCTACCCTCATCTCCAAGATGTCACCATTGTCCTCCCCACTCCTTTCTGCCTCCTCACTGACCTCTTCTGTCAGCTCCTCTCACATACCAGGGTGGTGGAGCTGCACCTCTCCCTGTGCCCAGACAGAGCTGGCATCTCCCAGCCCCTCTCACAGCCCAGGGTGATGGAGCTGCACCTCTCCCTGTGCCCAGACAGAGCTGGCATCTCCCAGCCCCTCTCACAGCCCAGGGTGATGGAGCTGCACCTCTCCCTCCCTCCCTGTGCCCAGACAGAGCTGGCACCAGCCCCAGCCTCATGGTACCTTTGAGAACTGGTCGTAGGTGACTTTGGTGACAGGGTCTGAGAACTCCGCATTTCCAGCCAGCACGGAGCTGAGGGTGTTGCTGAGGGTCACCATTCCCAAAATAAGCCTGTAAGGGAACAGGGAGTTTTCCAGAAGCTCGGACCTGAGGCAGAACATGCATTTTATGTAGGGACAGAACTGCTCTGGTTGAAGTTAGTGACCAAATTGTTGCTGCAGTCCGTGGGAGGCACCAGGTTTCTCCTCACTTGGGCAGAACAAGGAAGACTTTGTCCTCACCAAGCTGTTGGTTTCACAGTAGTTAAAATCTGCTATTGCAGTCCAGGACTCAGCAGCTGGGAGAGGAAAAACCTGTGGGCTCTCCAGCTGCTTATATGTGTGGGTTTCCCCCCAGCTCTCACTCCCCTGGGCTCCCCTTGATCCAGCATCTTCTGAGTTTGGTGGGCACTGGATTGGGCTTTAACTGGATCTTTTACAGGAGTTTTATTGATGAGTCTTCACAAGGAGGCAGATGATCTTTTTATGCATCAGAGTCCAACACAGGAGCCCCAACTCCGAATGAGTAAATGGGACTTCAGCTCCATCATGACTGATTTTTCTGTATGAATGCCCATCTCTGTAGTGAGCAGAAATAGTTACCCTGACTCAGCAACAACAGGAGCTTGGTCATATCCCTTCTCCTGGAGGATCTCAATTGCCTTTTGACAGCTGACTTCAGGGAGGAGAATGAGAGGGGCCGAGAGATTGAGTTTCTGCACCTTGATGTTCCACCACCTGTTGAGAGACAAATGGCAGCGCCGAGCTGTGGCTGCTGCACAGCTGTGGCCCTGAGCAGGGGGGCAAGGCCAGAGGAGATGAGGGGTAGCCTGTGTGCCTCAAAAGCCAGCCCCACTCCTACACCCAAAGCAGAAATGCCACCACGGCCAGGTCTTGTTGAAGCCAAGCTTTCCCTACGCCCAGTGTTCATGCAGCTCCAGAGGCAGGGATGAGACCGGCAGCTGGCAAGGTGCTGAGCTGTCCTGAATCCAAGGAAGCTATTGGGGGCTTCACTTCAAGCTCATAAATGGGTGACCTACCAGTTTTACTCCTTTGTTCTGTATCCTTGGTCCTCACAAGGCAGCATTTGCAGCTCCTGCAGGAGAGAGCCTGGCAGAGATGCTCGTGTGACTTATGAGGGACAAGCTGAGCTTGTTTGTGGGGGAACACAAGCAGCTCCCAAACATCTCAGCCCTGAGTCCTTGCAGAAAAAGCAGGGCAATGCTGGAGCCTGGAAGGGCCAAGAGCAACTCAAACCAGACACAAGAGGCCTTGGAAATGTATTAAATTTTTAGGAAATACTTTACAATAACTTATGGTAAAGGAGAAGGTGACATCAGTAATACCTGCTGTCTTTAGGGTGAGACCAAGAGCTTTCCTAAACAACTGGCATTTGCCCAGCCACACATCCATTGGCATCAGCAGTTTCCCTGTGACTCCCTGCCTTGAGGGGACTCTTTCCCCATGGTGTCCAAGGGACAGCAGAGTTGGCCATCTCTTCTGGCCAGCAGCTCTGGAAGGTGAAATTTTCCTGTCCCCTGTCTGAAGAGCTGCAGTGCTGTTTGAAAGGGGGCTTGCTACAACAGGGACCCACCTCCAGAGCATCCTGATGGTCCTTTGAATTTCAGATGTGCAATAGAGAGAGGTTTTCAGAGGGTTTAGGTGGCCTGGGCTGCCACGTGGGAATGGATCAGCTACTTTGGGATAGAAATGGCTCCTTTATAGACTTTGATTGGAGAGCTGAGAGATAACCACTCAAAAGAGAGGAGCTGACATTACAGCCTCCCCTGGGGGAACTGGACTTCACTGTGTTTTTCCTAAACCCTAAAAGGGAACATTTTCCTTTGAAGATAATGATTTCCAGACTCAGAAAGCTGATTCCCTTAGCACAATTCATCCCAGCAGAAGTTGTCTTACCAAGGCTTGTGCTCCTGGACGTCATTTAGGAACCCATTTTTTATCATCCACTTATCATTCACAAATTTGGACCTAGAAATCACCAACAAAGAGCGAGTCTGTGAGGCTTCCAGAAGAAGAAGTCGTGCTTTGTTTCATGTACCAGACCACAGCACTGCCCCCGGGGCTCTCATGATTTTTGCAGCTGGCTGCTCTCAGCCCCTTTTAAGGTCAACAGGAGCATCGGGTGCTCAGTAACTCTTCGAAGCACGCCAGCTATTTGCCTTCCCAACTTTAGGCATGCAAGCTCAGAAAGTGTAGCTTGGCTGAGTCCTGCTCCGTGCAGTAAGTCAGTGACAAGAGGAAATAAATCCCAAGTGTCCCAACACCCATCCCCTGGTGATTGCCACACTGTGGTGTGCTGTTTCTCCCTGTTGTTTATTTTGCTTTTTTTCCTGTGATCTGCCTGAGGGAGACTCCCAGCTCTGGGCTCACTCCTTGCTATCAGATTTTATTGGGGTGGTTCTACAGAACCCCAAGCACCTGGGCTCAACTGCTGTCACAGAAGATGCTGGAAAGAGGTGAGGAGGCAGGACACTCACATGTAATTCCGCACGGAGTCGGGCAGGATGACAACGCAGCGCTGACCTTCCTTCAAATCCTTGGCAGCTCTCACAGCCACGGACATGGCACTGCCTGAGCTGCCACCTGGATGGGCACCAAGGAGAGGGAGACAAGTGTCAGGGCTGCCCAGGGCAAAGGGCCACTCCCCTGGTGTGGGAAGCACAGGCTGCCCCAGATAAAGGTGCAGAGGTGGCACTTGGCTGGGACGCTGGGATGGGAGGACAATCAATCCCAAAGCCTTGTAGGCTTAAGAGCCAGGCTGAGGTAGAGACTGATGGGACATGTTCATACGGTGGCTCTTGGGCTTTTGAGGCAGCATGAAAGTCACCTCATGAACTTCATGAACCATTTCTTGTGGTGGCTCTGTGGGCAGACCGAGGTCCCATGCAGGGACACTCAGAACATGCTGCCCACACCACGCCCTCCCTTTTCACGAGCAGAAGACCACGCCAGTTCTAGAGCTTCTGGCTGACATACTTGGCAGCCAAAGGCTGGCTTTAAATGCACTGTAAAGACCAAAAAAAAAAGCATAAACATTGCATTCATGCTTGGAATACCAAGCCAACATGATGGGAAGACTTGAACGCTCCCCGTGTCTGTGGGCACGCACGTGGTTTGCTGCACGTAGGGAAAGCTGGTCCCTGCTTTACAGAGGCAATTCTTCCACCACCAGTCTGAGTACTGGAAGTCAAACACATTCCACTATCTGTGTGCCAATTACACACTGCATTCAGGGCAGCACGTATTTTACAGCAGGTTAATTATCCCTGGGTCACATTTTTCAAACAAACGAGGAACGGCCCTGAAAAATGCAGTCCAGGGAACACAGAGCTGTTCACAAATTATGGTTGACTTCAAACAAGTGGTTTCTGTTGTAACACAGTGACTCCATGCCTGCTAGGTTAAATCAACATTTAAGTGTTTCATTACATATAGAGAGCCTGATCTTTCCCAAAACTCCCTGGATATGAGTGCTCAGGGCTTTTATCAGCTGTAACTACAAGCCTACGTAGTGTCTGGTCCTGGATGCAAACCTGTGTCTGTTTGCTCGGTGTCAGGGAAGGCTGAAAGCAGCACTGATGCTCTGTGGAGGCTCTTAGGGTACAGGCAGGGTCTGTCTGAGGGCACCTGTTCATTTTGGGAAGCCAGTGGGATCACTTACAGCTTGTTGGCACGGGGAGAAAATACTCAGTAAGAACATCTCACACTTTCTTTGCTTTCAAACCTTCCTGGTCCAAACCTGGCACCTCTGGTGTGGCAGTGACACTGAGCACGGCCTCGCAGAGCTGCTGGCAGAGCCCACCTGTCCTGCCAGAGCCCCACTAATCCTCCCCTCAGCCTGTGTAACTCTACACTGCCTGAAGATCCAGTTCCACTGCAAAAGTGCTCCAGTGAGGAGAGAATTATTGCTTCTATAATTATTGTGGCCCATGAGTCAGACCCCAGACCAGACTGAGGGACACACCTCTGAAGTCTGCAGTGACCTCTGCACAGCCCGAGGCTCAGCCTTTCAGCCCTGCTGACCCAGCAGACACAAAATACACAGGGCACCTACCCTGGGAGAATTTTTGGTCCCAAAAGGGTGAGGTTCAGAAGGTTTGTTAAGAGAACAAACGTCTGTGGCTGCATTGTGCTTACCACACAATAACCCCTCCTCTCTGATCAGCCTGCGGGACATGAGGAACGAGTCTCTGTCGTTGCTTTTGTACCACTGATCCACCACCTGGAAGGAAAGCAGGGAGGATGAATCTTAGAAATGCCATTTCAGGCTGCCCTGACCCTCTGAGGAACACCATGGTGCTGATGCCCACCACATCTGGCAGCTCTGAGCTGCCTTCCACACTTGTTGAGAGCATTTGTCAGAACATCCATGGTCTGGAGGGTGTGTTTTTGCTTGCAGACACTCACACCTTTACTTGGAGAGTTAGGGATGCCTGGCAGGTCCAGAGTTGGGATGTGGAAGAGTATTTATGATGTCCCAGGCCAGAGTACATTAATGGCTGAGATTTTGCCAAAATGAGATGCAGCTACAAGAATCAGTCAGGATTATTAAGGTGACAGCTCTACAGCCATGTGCTGACAGCAGGGATGTAGTTAACACCTGGAAGCAGAAAGAATCTGGGGTCTGAGGCTGTGAGGGACCTTTCCAGAACGAGGCCAGGGGAACACAGGCAGCTATTGTTAGGGATTTAAAGCTCTGTGGCAGCTGATGCACTGAGAGGGAACTTGACAACAAGAGCTATGAAGTTCACAATCTGCTGTCTTACAGAGTTTGGATCCTGTTGTCCAGCCTGTGCATGGTGCAGGATTTCTGTTCCCTGTGTGTGGTGCCTGAGACAGAGAAGGCTCAGGAAACAGTAGTGTGATGAGGAGCAGTCTCAGCACAGACACCTGTGTGATCACAGCAAAAGGGGCACACTGGACAACAGTGAGGCTGAGCAGAGGAGACTCACAGTGTTATTCATCTGCTTTTTACCTCTATTTACCTTCTCCTTGTGGGACAGTTACAATCACAGTTACTCAGAAAGCAACTGGGTGTCCCAATCCCCCCACAACAGCTTGTTCTGCACTGGGAAGATGTGTCAGGGCCACCACACCTCTGGCTGTAGGCTGGATGCAAAGCCAGAGATGAGGCAGAGGCCCCTCCTCACAGGGTTACTCACTGATCTGTCGAGCACAGTGGGGATGAAGTCGTGCCCAATGCCCTCCACCTCGATGGTTGTGGTGTTGCTCCTGTTCATCTCACTGGGCAGAGCAACGATGGAGCCATCAGGGTCCACGCCAATGATCTTGGAGGGAAAGACAGTTTGTCAGACCAAAATGGGGATTCAGAAACAGCCAAACACAAAACTCAAAGGAAAAGTTACCCCACACCCTTATCAGCAATGTTTCCTTCCCCTGATAGTTAATAATATTCCTAATCACAGGCAGCATGGAAAGCTTCCAGGATAAAAGGGTGCTGTTTTTCACTGTCTTTTTAAATAGATCCTAGGTAGTCCTCAGCTGTTGCAGGAGTGACTGGTGGCTTAAAATGTTATCACTCTCAAGGTGTTTGTCATCACCCCTTTGGCAGAGTCTGCCACTGCCTGCCACTTAGGACAGTGCCAGAACTCCTTAATCTGCTCTAGGTGAAGCCAACCAGTGAGCTCCAACCTGTGGAAACCCGTGGATACAGACATCCTTCCTGGATCTAGCTGTGCTGGCTGATGGTGACACCCCCCTGGTTATTTACAGCTTTGTGTCTGGGCTGAGGTGCCTCCCTCAGCTTAAGGAGGGATGGTGACACTGCTCCACACACACACAGCTGCACACTGCCAGGGAGGCAACCTCACATCCCACTCCTCCAGTGGTGTGTCCACACCTCTCTGGTGGATCAGGGATCAATCACACACTGACCAGGCCAGAGAGGCAGTGACTGTCACACCTCCAGCCTGCCTTGAAGCACGAGCTCTGCAGGATGAGCACTGTGACTGATGTTAACCCTAAAGCACAGAGGGTTTTGCAGTGGCAGAGGAGAAGCATTTGCAGTCTGTGCCCCTCAGAGTGTCCTGCACAGGGCAAGGCACCAGCCAGGGGGAGATTTTGGTGGGGCTGTAGAAACTTTGGTCTCTAAGGCACTTATGGGTCTAAATCAACCAAAACATCACCAAATTGCTTCCAACAAAAGCCACAATTGCTGTGAACAAACAAATAGGTGCAGACAACAACTACTCCCTCAGGTGAGCTGTGGGGTTAGGCAGGAAATGACATGCAGTGACAGGACAAGGGGGAATGGCTGTGAGCTGAAGAAGGATAGATTTATGTTGGATATTAGGAAGAAATTCCTTACTGTGAGGGTGGTGAGGCCCTGGCACAGGTTGCCCAGAGAAGCTGTGGGTGCCCCATCCCTGAAAGTGTCCAAGGCTAGCTCTGAGCACCCTGGTCTAGTGGAAGGTGTCCCTGCTGATGGCAGGAGGGTGGGATGGGATGACCTTCACGTCCCTTCCAACCCAAGCTGTCCTGTGATTCCATGAAAACCCCAGCAGTGCTGCCTCCCACCTTACCTTGCACTCCGGGCACTTCTCCTTCAGCTTCCTGGCCACACCAGTGATGGTGCCTCCTGTGCCAGACCCAATCACCACCATGTGCACCTTGCCTGCAGATCAGGGGGAGAGAGGCTTGCAAGGACTCAGCACAGCCCCCAGCACGATCTCCCATTTATTCAGACCCCTGTGCAAGTGCAGAGCCTCTGACCACCAGAACCCCAGGTGAGGAAAGGTCAAGCAGAGGCCCTGCTGGTGGCCAAAGCCTGGTCCTGTGCAGAAGCTCAGATGAGCTTGCAGGACCTGAGCACAGCTGATCCTGACTCCCTGCAGGGAGCTGAAGGTGATCTCCAGATCTCCCACTGCAGCTCTCCGTGATTTCTGCATCTTTGGCATCTACTGAGCACAAGGAACAGCATGAAGATGTGTCAGGGCAGGCTTAGGTTGGATATTAGGGAAAGGTTCTTCCCCCAGAGGGTGGCTGGGCACTGGAACAGGCTCCCCAGGGCAGTGGTCACAGCACCAGCCTGCCAGAGCTCAAGGAGTGTTTGAACAACACTCACACACATGGTGTGACTTTTTAGGTGTCCTGTGCAGGACCAGAAGTTTGACTTTGATGATCCTTGTGGGTCCTCTCCAGTTCAGGATATTCTGTGATTCTGTGGCTTAAGGGGAGGGAATATCTCAGCACCTCCATCCCTTTCAAACCACAGCATATCAAAGCAAATCCCACATGTGAATATCACTAACAGACACAACTTCTCAGCCTGTGCTGGCATCCACAGTGGAGGGAGGGCTGAGCTCTGCCCTGGCACCTGCCTCTGTCAGAAGCAGCCCCAGTGCCATCACTGAAATTATACCCATTTAGGACTGGTAGGAGCAGAACTGGAGTCTGGCCTTCAAAACCTGATCCTGCAGCTGCACTGGGAAAGGGGGACCTGCAATCCATGGCTGGCAGCCAGCTGGAGCAAATCCTAACACTGTAGTGGAGGGAAGGCTGGGACTCTCTTGTTCCCATTGATAACCTGACTGCTTTGCTGCTCTGATAACTGCTCTCCAGTTAAAATCCTCAAGTCCTGTTCACATTTTACAGTGCAATAAATTTCACTTCTATGTGCACAAACGTGGACTGGGATGGCCCTGTATCCACCCCCAGCCCTCACTTCCAATGTCACATTTGCAAATCAGACCAGACTGAAACGTCACAGTCTGTGAGGTTTCAGTCTGTTTGGATTTGCAAACGTGAGTGCTGGATCAAATGCAGCCTGCCAGTGCCCTGGTGGATTTTTATTCCCCTGTAAGGCCTCGTGGGACATCTTGTGTTCCCAGCTGGCAGGTCACAGAGGTGTTGTGTCCTTTCTGCTTTAGGTACAGCCTGAATTTCTGCCGGCTCTGGTCTCCTCCCCCAGGCTTTTGCGATGGGAGGGGACAGCCGGGAAGCCCTGCAGGCAGAGGTGGATCTGGAGTGGATTAGGAGAGGTTGCTACACCCTGCGTGTCGGTGCTATTAAGATAATACTGCCTGCCCCTACAGAGGCCCTTTGAGCTGTTTCTAGACATTCGGGTCAATAAATGATGTAAATTAAGCCTCTCAGAGAGGGTTACAGCCCTCTGCACGTAGAGGCAGCAGCACAGACCTTCACACTGCTCCAGGATCTCCTCGGCCGTGGTGTCGTAATGAGCCAGCGGGTTGCTCGGATTTCGGTACTGTTTATTCCAACAGAGAACAGCAGGAGTTACCGTGTGAGGAGCAGGTCAAATACCAAACCAGCAATAGCTCCTGACAGAGCTGTGCCCAAAGCCTGCAGCTGCCCCCTGCTCTCCTTGCCAAGGGGGAAACTACCAGCCTGTCAGAACAGGTCACAGGTGTTCCTCCTGTTTGTCCCTTTGGGACAGGTTTCCAAGCCCACTTGGGGTTTTTGCTCACTGGAAGGTTGAATGTGCCCACAGACACTCACTCTGCAGCACTGGGTGCCCATCAGGTGTGGGGATGGTTGAGAGGCTGGGAGCTGTGGGCTGGAGAAGCTGATTCTCACACTCAGAGGGATTTTGCAGCACTGATGTTTGTGCACCCCACGTTCACGCCCATGGACCAGGCTGCTTCTGAGAGCCTCTTCAGTCTTTGAGCTACTTTTTTCTTAGAAGGAAGGAGCTTGTCTGATTTCCTACACTGCAGGGGCTCCTTAGTCAGGGATCAGACCAAGTGCCCTCCTGTCCAAGACCCAGCACTGCAGGAACCTCTGGCATGAGTCACCAGGGTTTGCCCTTTACAGCATGAGGTTTATTTTTGAGGCAGAACACAGGCTGCTAGCTAGCCTTAAAAAGTGTTTGTTTGTTTGTTTGTTTGTTTTCCAGGTCAAAGTTAAGCCTGAAGCAATTTGAGGAGTCTCTGAATTGTGCAAGAAAACCCAGCCTCACCCACATGCAGATGTGTCACAGGTTTGGAGTGTCCCCTATTTTGTTTCTGTCCCCCTGTGCTTTGCAGAGGAGCTATTAAGTTTCAAATACCATAAAACACTGACGAGATCTGTCTGTGGTGCCAGCTTGAATGAAGCCCTCAAAGAAAGGGACACTTGGAGAACACCCTTTAAACTCTCTTGGGAAAGAGATTCAGCGTAGGGACGGCCTTTACCTGGTCCAGGATGTGAGAGTTTGGGATTTCACTTTTCAGCTTCCAGGCAACACGGATGTTGGACTCGGGGGCATCGAAGCGGGTGCACGGCGTCCTCACGATTTCAGCACCCAGTGCCTTCAGAATATCGACCTTTGGGAGGGAAAAGAGGAGATGCAACACAGCTGACCCCACTAGGGATGTAACCTGACCCTCTGGATGCCAGAGCAGCTCTGCATGGGGAGACATTTATCATTTGGAGATACAATGCCCAATTCTGGACTGTGCTATCTCTGACATGCTCCATGCCTCCTGCCTGAAGCTGGCACATGGATTCAAGCCTGGCCTCTTGCCCTGTCCTACTTGGAGGGCAGGCTGGGGACAGGGTGGAGGGAGGTGACAGTGTGTTGCTCCTTGGTGCCAGAGGAAAAGGGCACAGGGAGCTGGACAGGGAACAGTGTCTCCTGTGTGCTGGGACCAGAGCCCCAGCATGCAAAGGGGAGAGCAAAAAGCTGGTTTGGTCTAAGTCCCTTCTCTCCCCAAAGACAGGGAAGGAACAAATCAGCCCTAGGGTGTCTCCTCTGGGAGATGTGGCTGTCAGTGGGAGAGGGGGAGGGTTGGGACACCTAGAGATGAAGCCCATGGCAGCTGGAGGTGGCATCTGATCCAGACTGAGCTTAAGGGAGATATAGGTTGAAATGAGGGCAACACTTTGGAGAAGGGCTCATCCTTGAGCCAGGTCAGGGTCCAGGTCTGGCTTCCCTGGCACAAGTTCAGCAGAGCTGAGGCTCTTGGCTGACCAGGGAGGGATTTCTGCCATCTCCAGGACAGTGTGTTCACCTGAGCATCAGCTCTCGTGCAAGCGACTTGAGACACCACCTTGAGAAAGCAGCTCAGGCAACTCCAAGTGTCTCCAGGTTCAAGAAAGCCATAAACACACAGTGAGGCCAAGTGACCTGTCAGATGTCAGGGGGGAAGTGAGCAGGACTGGCAGGATAGCCCTGACACCTGCCTGCCTCTCCTGCTCTGTTTCTATGCAGCCACACACTGTGTTTGGCTATCCCACCCCCCCAGCTGCACTTCTGACACCAGACAGCCACCAGGCCATCACAGGATGCCTTTTTTCCCCTCAAGAGGCAACTTTCTGAATACCAGCTGTGGCAGTGGGTGTGCAAGGCTCGTTGGCCTTTAAAGGAGAGGGCTCCAGGAAGGGAGAGGCAGAGAGAGGGAGGAAGGAGGTGTTCCCTGGCTGTGGGGTAGAACTCTGACCTTCTCCATGCTCATTTTCTCTGGCAAGACGATGATGCAGCGGTAACCCTTCAGTGCAGCCACCAGTGCCAGCCCGATCCCTGCGTGGTGGGGAGCAAAGGGATTTGGTTGACAGCAGCATTTGGCAAGAGTGACCCACAAGCAGAACTTCTTGCATTCCTCTCTCCTGAATGGAACCATGGAATGGTCACTGACAAGCCACAGGTGAGGGCATCCTCCACGAGCCTCCTGGGATGAGATGGGAGCTCTGGGAAGTGTGGGAGGATGTGCTGGGAGGTGAGAGGAGCTGCAGCATCAGTCCTGCCCCCAGGGGTCTGCCAGTGTGGCACTGAGAGAATGGCAGGGATGGGGAGAGCTTTTCTCCCCTCACCGAGGCTCAGGCATCTTCCTGTGGTTTTGGAAACACAGGAGAGGGGTGGTATTGCTTCAGGAGTGCCTTCTGCTCCCCCTCAAGCACTGTCAGCTGTGAGGGGACAGACACAGAGGACGCTGCCATGGCCAGCAGGCAAAGGGCACCTCTGCTCCAGTTTCACTGGGGTGATGGATGGAGCCAGCTGCTCCCAGAACAGGAAGGTGAGGCAGAAGGAAGGAGCAGTGTGTCCCTGCCAGCAGCTGCAGGGAGCCTGGTGCCATTCCAGCTGCCCCAGGGAGCCAGCAGGATCCACGTGGGACACAGCTCTGGGGGAGCACAGATCCCCTTGGCTCCATGTCTGGTGACACAATATGGTGCGCTGACAAGTGACAGTGTCAAGGGCAAAAATCTCAGGAATTCTCTTCCAATCCATCAGGGGAAGGGTCTCTTGGAACCTCTGAAAATTCAAAAGCTTCCCAGCCTGAAAACACCCAGGGTTTCCCAAGCTGCTGATGCTGCCTTGCCAAAGGGAGACCTTCCAGGCACACCTGTGCAGCTGTGGGACCCTCACATGACCCTCAGGAATTTCAGCAAGGAGGCACCACAGCATCCCAGGAAGCCCATGGCCAGCAGGAGGGGAGCTGAGGGGAGGATGGAGCCAGAGCTCAAGTACAAGAACTCCTCAAATCCCTGCTCCTCAGAAATTCCACCCAGCCCAGTACCCAGGCAGAGGGAGCACCCCTGCCCTTCCCACCTGTGTTTCCTGAGGTGGGTTCAATCAGGGTGTCTCCTGGTTTGATAATCCCAGCTCTCTCTGCATCCTCCACCATCCTGAGGCCGATGCGGTCCTTCACGCTGCCCCCCGCGTTGAAGTACTCACATTTTGCCACTGGAAAGGGAAAGAAAAAGGAGATTTCCATCAGGCACCAGCTCCTTGCTCCCCCCAGGCCTCACTGCATTTTCAGGACACCTATTTCTCCTCTTCAGGATGGTCCTTTACTCAAGGGAATTTGCTTTTCTGGGATTATCCATCAGCATAACCTTTGCAGAGCCCTTCTTTCCCCCATGTTTCCTCCACCCTGGATGGGTTTGAAGTCAGCCTGAACAGCTTAGGATGAGTTTAAAATCAGCTGGATGGGTTTAAAATAGTCATTGCAAAGTGGGAAGTCCCACACAGGCACAAAACTCCTTGTTGCCATGCCTTGAGAACTCTTCTGTGGGCAAGAGTTAGCAGCAATGTCTCAGTGTCCATCCATTGAGGTTTTTAATAGATATCTAAAAAGGTCCCTTTTTGCAGGAGTGATTTGTAGTCCTGACTGAGGTGCAATAAAAATTCCCAAACAATAGAGTGAACATTTTTAAGTGTCAGACAAAATTACACTTTGGTTTTTTTTTTCAACAAACCAAGTGACTATCCCAGGCACGTTCAAATGGCAAGGCACATCTCAGTCCTCACTGGGGCCTCCACACCACAGGATTCTTCTTACCAAGCTTTGATGAAAATCTGCATCAAAACTGGTGCTACTGAGCCCTATTTTATGGACAACAGGGAGAAATGGGGAATTCCAGGGGTCATTCACTTCATCCTAGCAGAGACAGATACCTGAGGCTGGGAAATCAGCCCTGCACCTGAGCAGCCTGAAGAAAATAAATCCTCTGCTCATCTTTACATTTTATAATGTAAATTGCCACAACTCCAGCTGCACGAGGATCCCTGGGAGCACAGAAAACAGCAGGCAATCCCATCCAGCTGCAGCTGCTTCCCTGAGGCAGCTGTGCTGCAGGCATTCCCGTGTTTGCTGGGGAAGGGGCTCTGAGCTGACACATGGCTCAGACAGGAGCGTGTGGCTGCTCTGCTCTCCTTCCCCTCCTGTGCCAGGGGAGGGAGACACCATCCCAGAAAATGGGATCTGCCTGGCTTTCCCAGCACCTAAAGCACCAGCCAGACATCCTCCAAGGGACAGGCTGCTCCAGAGGGGCACCAGGCACCGCAGAGCTGTCCTACACCTCCAGCAGCTCCCTCCCATGATCTCCTCATGTCCCCTCAGCTCTCATTTCAGGCAGGGTGGAGGTTGCAGGGTTGGTGGCCCAAAGATCCCAGTTCCTGAGAAGGGATCAGGTGGGAAAGCTCCATGTGTCCTGTGCTCAGTGGGGTCTGGTTGTCCTGTGGGTTCCCAGCTGCCCCACAGCACTGCAAGGTCCTGCTGTGCCATTTCATTAAGGGTGAGTGCTCAGCAAGTCTCTCCTTACTCAGCTGTGTGGCACTCCTGGCACTTTCTGCCTCTGAGAATCTTTCTGCCCAATTTGGATGAAATTAATTATTAGAGTTAGGAGTTACAGGAAAGGAGACTGAAAAGTCCACGTGCACACATCTGATTTTATCATCCTTGTGGTTGTAGGGGGACAGCCTAAAGCCAACCCTTACATGAGACAGCACCAGAGCTATGTTAACATCTCCTTAGGGAGAGGACTTCGATCCATCCCCAGATTTAGGCTCACTACCATGACCCCCCTGCTCATTGCTGCCTGAAACCTCCTGTTTGGTCCCAGAAATTACTGCCTAAAAAGCAGGAGAGCCCAACAGGAGCCACATCTGCTCCTCCCCATCTGTGTTTCCCCTCACAGAGCCTCTCCTGAAGCCCCCTCCAGCCCCACCCCTCACCCTCACCTCGTGCCATGCAAAAACCCCGTGGGAAGGGGACACTCACAGAGCTCACACTTGAGCCCATAGGACTTCCCAATCTTGTTGATTCGGACCATTGGGGTGCAGCCAATTTTCTTGAGGATGTTGGGCAAGATCTTCTTTTCTTCTGTCCTGAAATAATGCAGGGAAAAAAAAAAAAAAAAAAAAAAAGTCATATCAAAGCTACTGTTGTGCAACATAAACCAAGAAAAAAATCTGAATAAGGTTTTAGTAACTTCACCAAGGCCACCAAAAGACACCCCAGCTCCAAGAGAAAAGGTCCCCATCAACAATAAGTGGCACCAGGAGTTACAGTTCTCCATCATGAGTCCTTAGCTCTTTTACATTAGAAGTAAGGTAATTAATTTTCAGAGCTGTTATGAAGTGCCTTGTTCTGCAAGGCCCTAGGCCAGGTCTAGAATAAATGAGAAGATGCTGGCAAGGCGTAGGATTTTATGCTGTGGGTGAGAAAACCAGGAGACACAGCATAAGGCTCCTCCTCTTTTTCCCATCCTACCCAGCCCCATCCCTGCTCCCCACATTTCCAGCTGCCTCTGGGCCAAGTGTTGCTGGCCAGGACGCCCAAACTTGTAAGGCTGGCTCCAAGACGTCAGAGAAACCACAGAGGGTTCTGGAGGGTATTTTGCAAACAATCAAACCCAGCTCTGTGACAAGTGAAACCCAGATTTGCCAGATTTTGCCTGGATTTGCCAGTCCCTGTCAGACTCCAGCAGAAGCCAAGAACCACAGCAACTGCAGCCTGAAGCAGACCAGTTTTCCCAACACCCCCTGCCAGGGAGTTCACAACCTTGGGCTCTTTCAGACAGAAGGAACAGATTGAAGAGAGCTGTGTTTGTTAGGGCCTATTGCCCCTGGTGACAAGCCAAGCACATCTCTCTGCCAGGGGGGTGACAACCCCCCATTCCCTCACTGCTCAGCTCTGCTCTGCACAGCCCTCACTCCTTATCATCCCTGACCCTTGAACTGGAGCTGTTCTGTCCCTGCCACAGGTGGCTGTGTGCTGGCAGGGGGCCCATGGGTGCAGGGGTGACACTCAGAGACCTCACCCCCTTCCCTGCAGGTTTTGCAAGTGTGATATAAACACCTCTTGCCCTTCAGGAGTACAAGGGTTTGCTGAAGGTCTCTACTATCAAGAGGATCCAGCCTCCTTGCAGCTCAAGCCCAGAAATGCTGGGATGTGCTGCGACCTCTCCCTCTGTGGGAAGCTTTTGCAGAGGCTCCACTGAGTGCTGGCAAATGTGAGGCAATAACACAACAAATGAGCTTCCCCCACAGCTGCAGGCATTGCCCACCTGCTCCAAAAGCCACTGAAGTGCTCAGGGGTTTCAGTGGGGCTGAGCCATGGCACGAGGAGGCTGCAGCTCCTTCAGGTAATGTTTAACTCGAGCCTGGCTCTCTTGAGAGTGACCTGTGTTACTGCATTACACATCTGGACTGCATCCTGCAGATGCTGATGTCAGCTCAGGATAGTGGGCAAGGGTGGTTTTTCCCTAAGATTCCAGCTCTCAGTCATAGCTTGATATTCCTTAAGATGTCCAGGGAAAACCAGTCCTGGCAAAGCTGAGGTTATAGTGGGTCAGAACCAGCTTGAGGGATATCAGAACTAGGCTACCTCTCTCAAAAAAATTAAATATTTAATATTCCTAACTAAAATAACATCTTGTCTCCTCCCTCTGCTTCTCAATCCCAAAACTCAATCAGATTGCACCTGGAATCTCAGGAAGTCCAGAGATTCTTGCTACATTGGCTGCCAGCTGTGGTTTACTCAGAGCAGGGAAACCAAACCACACCTCCCTCCACACACTGCTGCAAAGGTGTGGTGTGTCCCAGGGTATTTTCCTCCCTGCTGCACAGTGGGTTATGTGTCAGCTCCTGCCCCAGCAGTGCTGTGTGGGCCCCCTCAGCCAGACTCCATTCCCAGAGCAGTGCTGGATGCCCAGGGTTGGGGAATCTCTCTCCATCTCCTGTCTGGGGGTGGGATGGGCCCAGCCACTGGCACCACCATGCCACCCTGATGCCAAATTGTTAAAAAACAAGAATGCTATCCTGCTCAGAATGATAATTGAGGGGAAAAAAATTTAATTTTGACTGAAAAGAGCTGATTCTATCCTTGGGCACCAGCTGCAGGGGTTGCACTGGGCGAGTGCCTGGATGCACAGCTTGCTGGAGCAGCTCCAGGGCTCTGCTTTCCACTCCTCCCTCCTTCATGGGCCTGACCCAGAGGCTGCTCTGGGCTACCCACATGCTGCTGGCTGTGCCCTGGCCTTGTCCTGCCTGGCATGTGGTCAGGCACGGCCATGCAGGGCAGTGCTGCACCTCCCATGGGCTCCAGTTCCTCACAGCTGGAGCTGGATTCCTGTTTTACATCCCTGCACTGCAGGGACGTGCCTGCAGTTCCCCTGACATTTATGGGAGAGCCTTATCTTTAGTAGCTTGTCTGTGTCTGGTTTGCAGGGTCATTAAAGCACCTCTTGTCAAGTCTAGTCTAGGCCCTCACGTCACCTGGGAAGGGAACCTGCTGCTGTGAGGGCAAGAACAGCTCAGGGCAAGCACCTTGCTCTGCACTGTGGCCATTTGCTACTGATCTAAAAGCCCCAGGCCCTGGTAAATCCATTTTTGTGAAGGTCTCTCAGCCATCTGAAATAAGATGCCCCAAACAAGCAGATGTTATCAAAAACACAGAGCTGAGACTCAAGCCAGCCACATCTTCCTGCAAAATAAAAGGGAATGAAAAATCTCTTCTTGGAGAGGAGCTCCTAAGCTGGTTTTGCCATCTGGAAAATAAACCATCATTAACACAACATCTGGCTTCTGGCCATGGCCACCCTGATGTAACAACAGTATTTCACCTCCAGGAAAAGGTGCTGAACTGCACCCTGAAACCAGCAGCACGGAGGAATTACTTACAAGGGAATACAGGAGTGTGGAGACTTGCTGGCAGGTGTTGTGGCTGTCCATGTGCACTTACTGGGCAAGTTGGGAAGGGTCCATGTGCTGTCCTGACTTCCTGCACCACTGCCATTCACAAAGGGACACGTTTTACTCAGCTCCTGCATGGTGGAAATAGGGGTCACATAGACACCTGGGAGAAAAACAGCTGTAGAAGGGGGGAAAAAATGGCATTTGGGTGTGAGGGAAGGGTGGCCAGGCTGCTTGGAGCATCCTGCTGGCATTTCAACCACATGGATCTAGGTGGATAAGGAGGTTGTAGTGATGGAGGGAGGTTGGAAGGAGATGAAGAGATGAAAGGATGTTGTAGTCAGGTGAGTGTCAGTCCCTTCTCCCAGGGAGCAAGTGGTGTGACAAGAGGAAATGGACTCAAGTTGCCCCAGGGGAGATTATACATTAGAAAAAAAATTATACTTTTTTAGGAAAAAATAATGGAAAGGGTTGTAAAGCATTTGAATAGAATTCCCAGTGAAGTGGTGTAGTCACCATCCCTGGGAGTGTTCAAAACTCGTGTGGATGTGGCACTTGAGGGCACAGACTAATGGTGAACGTGGTGATGATGGTGGTGGGCTCATGGTTCATGGCCCTGATGATCATAACAGTCTTTTCCATCCTTAGCAATTGCATGATTCCATGATTCCATGACAAAATTGCTCTTTTGGAGTGGTGTGCTACACCCCATACATCATCTGGGCATCCTCTCCAGTACATCGTCTTCCCCATCTCAAAACCATCACCTCCTCTAGAAAAT
The DNA here is from genome assembly GCA_013389925.1 of Aegithalos caudatus. NCBI lineage: Eukaryota > Metazoa > Chordata > Aves > Passeriformes > Aegithalidae > Aegithalos > Aegithalos caudatus. The sequence goes on from WEIU01014983.1 coordinate 512,087, forward strand.
TTTTTGCTCCTAATTTAATTATTTGGTCAAGAACAGCTTTTTTCACCCTAGCAGTGAAGAACCTGCAGGTAAATCCATCCAGCAATAATTGGAGAATACTTTTATGGTGATGGTGGGACTTAGAGGTCACCTCTGCTCTGGCATCCAAGTGTATTAAAACTGAGAAAAAAATAAACAACCAAAAATAAAACAGCAAAGGTCAGCAAAGGTGTCCAGGATACTCAGCAACTCCCACAGCAAAGCAGCTTAAAGAGAGGAGGATTCATCAGGCTGGAAATGAGACGAGAGGCTGAGAGCAGGCTGTAAATCCTGGGGAACTGGAGAAGATGCATCAAATAATGAGCAGTAAATAATAAGGTTGAATGGAATTATAAAGAACAACTACAGGGGCCAAGCAGATTTAAAAAATGGAATGAGAAAAGGGTTAAACAAGTTTGGAAAGATTGAGTTCAGTAGCAGATTTTAAGCACCCAAGCCCTGTTAGCATCAGTGCTCTGTAGGAAGGCAATTTTCTGTGCTGTTCTCTCTGTATTGCTGGTGCATATACAAAAGAGGAGTCTGGGCTTAAAGTTTATTTTCAGCATCTGCTAGTGAACAATAGCAGAAACAAGGGTTACATGCAGGTTTGGTGTGACCTTTCTGCTCTGATCCTCTCTGCAATCCATCCACCACCCTCTGTGCTAAGGAAACAAACCACATGGAGAAAAAACATGGGTTTTGGTATCTGTACGTTCATTTTCTGGCTTGTTCACAGAATGAATTTACCTTGATTCAACCATTAGTGAATAAAGGGACCTAGAAACTCCATAGGGTCATGGATGAGACTTGTGTCTCACTTCAGCTGATGTGAAGCTGCTTGGGCTGCCCTGTCTCCTTACACCTCTGTGGAGGTGCCTTTTGCACTTAGAGTAAGTGTAAGGCTTTCTCCACCCTTACTGCAGCAGAAATGGTCACAGACACGGTGTTGGACATTCCTTCTGCACTAAACTTCCAGACTGAGAACAGAGACAGCATTTTGCCAGCTGACAGAACCAAACCAGTGACTCAAAGAAGAAACATCCCATTTCTAAACACAGAGAACTGCCTGCAGCAGGGCTGGACCTGCTGCCACGTGGAGGGGCCATGGGAAATCCAGTTTAGTTGGGGAGCATCATCTTCCCCCCAGGCCACAAAGCCACAGCCTTGCCCCTCCTCACTCCCTGGGAGTGGCTGTGACTCAGTGGTCAGCACTCTGTCCTGGCTAAGCCCACACATAATGATCTGAATTATTTGTGGCTTGACATCTGAGCCCAAGGACAGCCTTAATTACCATTTCTGCCATCCTCCTCCTGCTTGGCCTCTTGTTTCACCCTGCTGGTGGGAGTTTCTTTGCTCTGGCGTGGCAGGACAGCCCGAAGTCTGTGATTCCCAGGTATTTTCCACGCTGGCCAGGAGGATGGGGATGGGCTTTGGCCCCTGAGGGCTGGGCAGTGTCTGGAACACAGAAATACGCCACACCATTACTCCAGCAACAGCAGGGGGGATGGAACACCCCCTGGTGTGTGGCTGAACCTTCTCCTTATCCAGAGCATCTCTGAAGATGGAGGTCAGCAACCTTGTGTTCCAACTTGGCCCCACAACTAAAGCAGACAGGGAACTCTGGTCCACCCCACCACCAGGCCCTCAGCCACCTTTTCTTCTCCAGAGACACCACATCCAGCCTCAGCAGCAGGAAACCAGGAGGGTGCAGGGCAGTCACTCCAAAATGCCTTGGATCCTGCAGCCTACACAAGCATTCCCAGCGAACTTTGCTTCCCAGTGCTCTTCCCCACCACTGATGAACCTGCTGCTCATTGGAAGGGATTAAAGAGAAAAAAAAATGGCTCATTTCCTTTGCAAGCCAGAATTTATGTTGGCCTTGAGTGTATCTCCCAAAGCAAATCTGTGTTTTCCTAACTAATTGGCTGAGAAGGAGCAAAAGTCACCTGTGGGTAAAGAAGAGATAATCCACGGTGTATCAGAGGTGGTCAGCACGCTTTCACAATTGAACTCAGCAGTTACCACCCAAAATGCTGCCAAAATAGATTTTCTTTTTCTCCCTTTTCCTGGTGATGCCCATCTCTACTATAATTGTGATGGGATTAAATGGGACAAGGCTGCTAAACCTTCTAAAATAAGATTGCATTCTCCTCACTGTGTTCAGTTTCCCTGATATATGATACAAAATGGGGTTTTCACTCACCCAAAGTGCATACAGACATATTTTCTAGACACCCAAGGAACAAAGAAACAAGAGTTAGCCCTTGAGTAGGTCAACATCTATATTCCTCTCTGCTGGAGAATTCCTCATGTGTCTCCTCAAGGGCTGGTGCTGCAGGATGAAGGATGTCCTCCTTCCACTTAAAACATACTCTCAAATCACTGCATTTCTGTGTCCAGAGTCAGGATTCATATTTATATTAATATACATCAAAACCCCCACAGTGGCTCTGAAGGTAGCTTTAAAAACTGCCTGAAGTGTAGGACCCCCAAAATGAGACAGCAGGTGGCCTAAAATGGCACAAAAGGATGGGAAGAATCTGGGACTTTTGGAGGCCTTAACACAACACTGGTTAAGCTGCTCCCTTGCTGCCAGCCTCAGTCACATCCATCAGCAGGGGCTGGGTGGGGTATGAGGAAAAAGGAAAGCCATGGGCAGACAGCCTGACTGCAGCCAAGGATGCCTGAGAGGAGCAATGTCCAGTGCAAGCATGGATCACATGCCTCCAGTGCAGTTTTGGACCACAAACTGAAGATACATCCTCTCTGGATTGCCAAGACTCTTCCCTGTGTCCCAGTACTGCTCCCAACCCCTGGCTGAAGCCTCAGGTGTGATCTGCTCAGCCACCAAATACACCTGAGCCACTGCAGGCTGTCCTGCCACAGCCCCGTTACTTGCTGCTGAATGGAGGATCTTGAGAGGGCACAAGGCTGGGCAAAGGATAAATGGAAATCTCCACTGGAACTGGGAAGCAGGCCAAGAGACCAGGAATAGTAACATCCAGCTGCTGCCATTTAATGAAAATATATGACAAGGAGCACAGGCTAATGTTTACAGAGCACTCTGGAGATAGGAGATTGCAGGTATCAGGTTATCAGACTGCTCTGATAACTTCAAGGGGAAGAAAATCAGATGCTCATTAAGTAAAGTGAGGGAAAAATTAGCAAGGCAGAAGGAGCTCCATGAGAAGCGAAATGCCCTTTTCTTGCCTTATTCCAAAGAAACAGCGTTGCTGCCATTGAGCAAGACAAATGTAACATCAGCTTAACAGAAGGATGGAGTGATCCAGGGTGGAAGGGACCTCGGGAGGTCCCAGTCCAGCCTCTGCCCAAAGCTGGGGCACCACCAAATTCAGCCCAAGCTGCTCAGGGCTTTGCCTTCCTTGGATCTCGAAAACCTCCGAGGATGGAGTTGTACAAGCTCTCCACAAGACCCCCTCCAGCACCCCACCGACCTCGCAGTGCGCAGCCAAATCCTCCCTGCTTGCCTGATTTATTCAGCACTCACTGACAGCGCAGCCACTCCCCAGGTGAGGATCAGCCTTTGCACGGGATGGGGAGCAGGGGCTGCCGAATCCCATCCTCCCCACGACACTGAGAGCCCCCAGAGTCTGCCAGGAGGTAAGTGATGAGCCGATACTCACCCCTGCAGCCCGTCAGCCAAGTGTGTGAGCTGAGCTCGGCCCCAGTTAATAAGTGGTGGTGGCAGGGGACAGCCACGAGCTCCGGCAGGGACGCGATTGGGTCCTGCCCCACACCTCGCTGTGCCCAGCACCTGATTGCTCTGCGAGGGGAGGTGACTGGGGTATAAGGAGATAAGCAATTTATTGTTTGTTTCGATACGTACTTATCTTCAGGAGTGCTCTGAACCCTTCCCCCAGCCAGCAGTTTGGTGCTGGTTGTGGAATTTCGCTGGTGTTTTGGTTTCGTGTCTCGCGCTGGAACTTAACCCCAGCTCACCCGTGTCAGCCTTGCTGAATCAGGCAGAAGTAGGGACAGAAATGACATCTTGTGTTAGGTGTGTCTGCTGGGGACTCCTCTGGGATCCTAGGGTCAGTCTCTGCACCACCTCCAGCCCTAAACCTCGGTCTCCTGCTTCTCATGCGACTGCTTTACTGCTAAATCAGCTGAGAGCACTGAACAGCCTCTGCTCCACGGTGATTCCCAAACACCAGCCCGGCATCAGGAAATTACATGGATGCAGATTTTGCTTGAAGAGGCAGATCCCATGAGAATTTCAGTCCCTTTATTCCCCATTCCTCCCCAGAGCCAGGGTAGCACACAGAGCCTGCCTGGTCCATGCTGGGGCCGTGCTCCTCCAAAACACAGCACTGCTGACATGATCGGGCAAGAATAAGCCTTGTCAGAATGCTTATTTTGGAACCAAACTTTTGAAGACAAGACTGGTGGGTGTAGGTGTTAGCACAGGGATGACTTTACCTTTGCTCTTTTTGCAATAAATGGACTCTCTGGAAAACATTGCCAGAGGTAATCCATCACAGAAAACTCTTGTGGGCTATCTGATGTGACAGAGAACATGTAGCTCTCCTGTGAAGAGGCTGCAAATAAACCCAACCCCAGCAAGAATTGTGTTTTCTGGGCACTGCAGTTACAGAATAACCCAGCCACCCCTTCCTGGTTGTCTCCTGCAGCAGCAGGAGTGTGCACAAAAATAAGATTCCTCCCTTCAGTGACCAAATTGCAAGAAATGGGGATCTTTTCAACCTGAAGGGAAACAAGATTTAGATGGGTTTTGGAGGGAGAGAAGACAAGTTCGAAATAAAATGCTTCCTTTAGAGAAATCATTTTTTAAAATTGAATACTTTTATTAAAGAAAGAAAAAGGTCTAAATGGCAAGTTTGAAAGAAAAAAGTTCCCTTTTTTGGGGGCAAGGTTAAAGGTTTCATTGCATCTGACCAGAATGCTCAGGCTTAGTTGCTGGCTGGGTTTAAAACATGATATTTTCACAACACCACCATCCCCAGAGCTGCTGTGCACTCAGGCTCTTCAGCATCACCAGTCCTACAGTCACACACACAATTGGGTTTTTTGGGGACAGTATTTTGACTGTGGGTTTTCCTACTTTGCCTGTGCCTGGGTTAGGAGCAGAGGAGGAGCTGGGCTGGGGTCTGCACTGGAATCTTTGCCGTGCTTCCACCCACACAGGAACACCAGGTATTCCACAGCCTGTACACGTAATAAAATCTAATTTTACCCTGCTGTTCTGCAGTGCTGGTGTTACTAAGTTTAAAAGAGACAGAAAACAAGACAGCCCAGGGCACATGTGGTCCCTCCCCAGCAGGCTTGCACTGCCCCATCCTCTACCTGAACAGTTGCCTTGCAGAGTTTAACCTGCACAATTCCACTGGCTAAACATCAGCATCCCCAGACTGGAGAGAGCAAAAAACTGGGGGGAGGCAGCTGAGAGCACTGGGATGGCTCTGGGCTTTCACCAGAAGGTGTGACACAAAAGTCCATGCCCAGGGAGAGGGACTCTGCTTTAAAACACCATTAAAAGGCTCCTTGCAGAGAGATTTTTATAGTTCTCACCTCATCTTTACTGTGAGGATGGGCAGGCCCTGGCACAGGTGCCCAGAGAAGCTGTGGCTGCCCCTGGATCCCTGGAAGTGTCCAAGGCCAGGTTGGATGGAGATCTGAGCAATCTGGGATAGTGGAGGGTGTCCCTGCCCATGGCAGGGGATTGGAATGAGATCATCTTTAATGTCCCTTCCAACCCAAACCATCCTGTAATTCTGTGACCCCTGTGGGGATGCAGCACTCAGGTTCTACTTTAGGGCACTTGGGAGGAAAGATGTCTCATGAACACAGCCACCCTCCACCAGTGATTTTTTTTTTTTCCTAGAAGAGATAACCTGGTTTTAAAATGTTCCTGATTCTGCTGTCCCAAGTGGGAAGGAATCCATGTTTTCCCTCCCATGTAATTTAATATTCAAAATGGCTTTATCACTACAGTTGAAGCTCCACATCAGGGCTTGAGAATATGTCAGGAGAAGGGTTAGCAATGTTTTGGGAGGGCCTAGCAAATAATTCAGGGCAGAACAGGCTTTCCTTGGTTCTTGGCTTATTTTTGGCCAGCAGAGAAAAAAATACATCTTGCTGTGAGGGCATAAGGTTAAAACTGCTTCTGGTTGAGCTGAATTGGCCTGTGAGCTGGAGTACTGGTGATGGTACCTGCTATCTGAATTATGTGGGTAAACTGGGAAAAAGGGAGGCTGTCACTTGCTGTTAAAAATATTTTTTTTTATCCTGTTCAATGCACTTGGTGTAGAAGCCTTACTGCAGTGCAAAATGGTGCCAGCTGAAACACAATTCCAGCTGCCACAGGCCAAGGCAGGAATAGGTTAGAAAAGTTACATTTTTGTTACTGTTGAAGCAGCCCTTCACACCCACCTGTTTCAGGATCACCATTTGCTTGTACTGATGCCTTAGGATTTTAGCTTTTATATTTTTCATATATTTTTAATCCTGCAATTCTTTAGTGTATAGCTCTAAACTCCATACACAGTGTTAGCTGCTGCTTTTCCTTTCTGGTCAGACAACACAATTCCTCTCCAGGCCTGGGAATGAAGGACACCTCACTGTGCCAGGCCTCCAGAAATATAAACAAAAGTGAATTAGGGGGAGCAAACTGAGGGTAAATGACTTCATTACCTGAAGCTGTAATTGAAAGATTAACCCCCAATATGCAAATGGACCAAACTTACAAAAGTATGAAGATCTCTGACCTGTCATCCCTTTTGGGTGTAACCATGGGGGGCTTTGTCTGCCCCAAGTGTACCTGAAGGCCCTTCAATAAATAGAACTGCTTTCTATTCCCTTAATTTTATCTGGCCTCTGTTTTTAGACAGCCCCAAAAAGGCATCAGTACAACCACAGATATTCAGTACAGGAGCCTCCTTTGATGCTGCATCTGCTGCTGGAGGCAGTGGGGAGCGAGGCTCCAGAGACATCCAGGGAAGAGCAGGCCTGCAGCTTTTCCTGGAAGGAACACAAGGCATGAGCAGCTCCAAACACACCCTTCACAAATCACACCTGCTCTGCTTGTCCCGTGGGGAAGATCAGCTCCTTCCTGTGTCCTGCTGCATCCAGAAGGCTCTGGCTGAGTCAGGACATTGCCTGCAGTGCCTGTGACAGGGAGAACAGGGCCAGGTGCTGCTTGCCCCGTTTGTTTGGGCACACAAACCCAGCTGGCTGCCACTGGAGGAGGCAGTGACCTCCCCAAGCAGCTGTGAGAGAAGCCATGGTGTGTTTTTAACTCCTGAAAGAGCACTGAAACCTGCAGTGATAACAGCACTTGGCTTTTCCTCTGACTAGAGGTGGATTTTTCCACAGGACGGGGTGGTGGCAGGTGAGTTGGCTGCTCTGCCCTCACCCACCATCCTCCAGCACGTGACAAAAGGTACCAGCACCTCCATCAGCACGAGTGTGGATTACTGCTTCTGCCTTTTTATTTTTTTTTGTCCCCCAAAGGGAATTTATTGCTTTCACAAGGCAGCTTCCTGGACTGAAGTCCTCCCTTTATCTGCAGAGCCAGCACAGCTGATTGTACCCAGTAATTTTCCTGCTGGTGACGAGGAGGGGCAGCTCCTCAGCTGGGGACAGCTCGGTCCCAGGGCTGTGACTCAGCTGGTAGAAAATCTTGCAAAAAATGGGGTTTGGGCAGTGCCCTGCTCTCAGCTCCAGCCTGGGGGTGCTGCTAAGGAGGTGCTGAGGAGCCCTGACCTCTCAAAAGCTGCTCTGGCTGAAAGCAGAGGCCTGGGTTAGAGCCTGATGTACCTCAGCAGGGTATTCCTTAACCTGTGCAGCTCCGTGCTCAGCCTGCTGGAAGGTGGAACTTGATCCCTCAGGCTTCCTGCAGCTCTCTGTGCCTGGGCAGCCTTTGGCCTCTTGCTGGAATGGTCCCTCTGTGCACGGGAGCGATGCTGGCCTTCTGCCCCTGTCAGGGTCTGCAAATGTATGTGGAGACCTGATGGTTTGTTTTATAGATCTCAAAGCACAAATGACACAGCAGGGGATAGATCAGTTTGCTTAACCAAAAATGCATCTTTATTTAGTGCCAACCAATGTGATAGAGGGAGAGAGAGAAAGAGAGAGAATAGAGAGAGAGAGGGGAATAGCTACTGACGAGATCCTCGTGGTCCTCTCGTGGTCCAACAGATTCGTCTTCTGTGGGGAGATCTCAAGTTGGGGTAACTTGGGGAGTCTCTTTATAGGCCTTTTCAGAGCAGGAGGCACCGGGCCAAAAAGGAGGTGGGGGTCTCAGGCAGTGTAGAAACAGGTGCAGAACGAAGGCAAAGCAAATGTCCACTCAGGGAACAGGCACAGAACACACAGCAGGACAGGCAGACCCTGAATCAGCCTGGCGTGGTGTGCTCATTGTTTTCTTGCATGAGTTCCCATGGGGATGCATCAATCCAGCAGGTGCACCTGTAGGCCATGGTTGGCACAAATCCACCTCAGCCAAGCCAGGATTCCTGGGTGGGGGTTTCAGAGTTTTCAGTCCAAGTCCTGGGGGTCGTCAGTCATTGTCCTTGGTGATGGTCGTGAGGCAAATTCGAGGGACTTTTGGGACCGACTCTTACAGCCCCCCAGGCTGTGACCTCAGGATCCCTCTTTCCCCCTCTGAGGGAAAAAAAAAAAAGCCAAAAGCCAAAGGGAAGGTGGGGACCTGCATTTGCTGCCAGCAGCATTTCAGGTGTCACAGGAGGTGCAGGATGAAGTCACCCCATGCTGCTGGATCAGGGGTGAGAGGGTGAGGCTGAGGACAGAGCACTGTGTGTGTGTGGGGAGGCACCTGAACACCCAGCATGGGAGCAAAGAGTTCATGCTGGCCTTCCTCTGGAGACATGGAAAGAGCTGCAGAGCCTCACAGACCTCACACTGACAGCCAGGGGATCTTCTGCATGAATTTCTTGCAGTCTAACACACTGACAAGCTTGAACTGGCATTAAAAGAGCAACAACCCAGAGCCATTCTGCAATCAAACAGCTTTTATTCAACTCTCTGGTATTGTACATTTGTGAACATCTGTGCAATAAATACAGCTCATAGTGTTGATTTTTCCCAGCTCCTTGAAGCTTAAGAAATCTTCCCTTTCCCTTAGTTGACACTACACAGTAAGAAAAGCTGTTGGATGATGGGGGCAATGTCAGGAAACTTCTGACAGTCAGCCTTGTGTGAGATTTGTAACAGCAAGCAGAAGTTTTCAGAAATGAGCTTGGTGAGCAGATAAGATTGGTCTGGCTGCTTAGAGGAGCCCCTGCTAGCCAGAGTTCTGGAGTCAGCTAGAGTTTGTACAAGAAATGGAAAATAACATTGGACATGACAACATGAAAATGAACCTTAAGTCATTGCCTGGTAACTGCTTGCAAAATATTGTCCAGATTTTACTGAATAGATGTCTTCAGGTGAGAAAATAAAAACTATTTTTGCAGAGCCAACATTAGGACTGATAATCTCTTACAGTGACAGACAAATACAGCATAAATTGTTGATAAAAATATCCATGTGCAAAATAGTTTTCAGGTTTAGTCAGCGCCTGCATAAGCAGCAAAGGTAAACAAGATGCAGGCACTCACTTCAGAAAAAAAAATATACAGTTCTGTTCAGGCTCTGGCCTTCAATTTCAGGTGAAAGACTGAACAAACTGCAGTGTCTTTCTTGGTCTTCAGAGCATTTGAAACAAAGATAAGCCCAGTTTTAATCAGCCCTACCACAACTAACCAGGACCAGGCCAGCAATGAGGTTCTCAGACATATAAAAAAGCATCACATTTACAACCTTTTGCAGAGGAACTTCAGCCCTGCTGGATTCCCTGTCCTCCTCTCTTTGCTGCCTTCATCCCTACTGTGGGAAAGAGCTCTGGAAAGTTTCTCAGTTGTGCAGCAAGTCCCTTTATTTGCCCAATTCCTCTGGTCTCACCAAGTTGCTGCTATGGATAAGAAAGGCCTTTTCCTCCCTGTGCCAGTGCAGAACAGGAGACAGCTCCTGTTCTTAGCAAACCCCAGGGGAGCAGGTGAATTTCTTTGGATCCTTTGGCTTGCTTGGAATGCTTTAGACTCCCATCCCATGCTCCCCACCATTTCTAACCACTCTCTATGCCTCAGTCCACAATACTGCCAGTTTTCATGGCACTACAGGGATTAATGTATGAACAGTGAACTGGAAAAAACATTTAAATATTTACACTTCTTTGTAACTGACTAATTTGCTGCCCTACCTTTGACTCCTCTCTTGTGCTGCTCTGAAAAGCAGCTTTGGGCATCTTTTTCTACTATTTTTGTATTTCTGGCTGAATTCAGTCAGGTCAGGACATGGAGCTTTTACAAGGGATAAGGACAAACATCAGTGACTCAAGCACCTCCCTCCCTGCTGCTGTCAGCAAAGGTCAGATGGAAAATGGGGAAAAAACATCAGATAAAAGCTAGTAAAGTAAATATTCAAAGTAATGCCAAAATCTAGCAGCAGTAACATCTACCCTTAACATTAATCCCCCTTTAGAACCTTTCAATTACTATTGAATTTGTACATTTTTAGATTTATAGTATTTTCTTTTTTTCCAGAACTTTGGGAAAAGTTGTCTTAAATCCTAAAGAAGTGTGTGAATTTAATGGCAAACCACAATTTAAGGTAAGGATGGGTCATTTTCCTCCAGCAATAACCCTAATCTGAAGGGGTAGCCAATGCAGGGCTTTTCTCCTGGAATAAGGCACTACAGGGTAGGAGTACCTGAACAAGACTTGGAAATGTTCACAGCTCTTGACAAATTATCTTTGGCTCTCCTGAAACAGGCACAGAAAAGGCACTCTGAGATAATTAAGAGGGTGGGGAGGGAAGAGGAAGGTAACAGATGAAACAGCATGATTTTAAAAAACCTTCAGGCAAGATGCTCTATCTTACCTTTTAAATCTTTCCACTTGTGCTTACTTATCAGGATACCATTGGGAAAAAAAAATAGGTCTGTCATGGCAGGGAAAGCTGGTGCACTGTGTAAAACAGTGTCACTGGTTTGTGTTTGTCACTTCACTGCCATGCTTCTACTCCAACCAGCTTTTCCTACGAGCAGATGGTTGGAGCAAGCCTCAGCTTCAGCCCTGAGGATTTTCTCTTGTTTTACAATGATCCCATCAAAAGGGAAACCCCTCCTTTCTTCTCCCCATGCCCCAGTCCCAATTTTGTCTCCACATAGGTAGTATCTAACTTAACACCCCCTTGAATAGGGGTAAAAATAAAAAATCCAGAACTTTCCAGAGCTCTCTTGGGCCTCTGCTTCAGTAACTCTTTATTTCAACACATTTTGTAATTCTGAAACAACATTTTGGAAAGCCAGCCTTCAGATATAACAAGTAAGGAACAAACCAGTTAATTTAGGCAATATTTTTTACAAACACACACACATATATATATCTAGGTAAAAAAATAAATTGTCTTGATAAGAAATATTGCTTAACCTGATTAAGAAACAAGTCCCAGAAGCTGGGCAATGCAGCAAGACACATTGGCTGGATAGCTGACAGCAGGATAGCTAACTGCTTATTTTCAAAATTTAAAAAAAAAAAAAACCAAAACCAACAAAAAAACAAACAAACAAACAAAAAAAACCCTACTTTTAAGCAATGTGGGTATCTTCACACCTTTTATTNTTCTCCTTAAGACATAAACCTGATTCTTTGCTTGAGACTGGAAAATCTGAGGAGGCTCCAGGCTGGTGCCTGGCTTTAGTTGGATTTCCTCTCCCGCTCCCGTGCGGTCACGAAGTTCAGGAGGTCGATGGCTGTCACGATGCCAAACACCATCTGCCTCTTGCTGGAGGAGCCATCCGTGTGATCTGCACAGGAAAAAATGGGAGTTCAGGCTCCAGGAGGCACAAGCACACCCCCTCCTGCTTGGTTTTTGTAAAATTGGGGGCTGAGCAATCCCAGCTCCATGAGCCCGGAGCACACGGAGGGGGAGCGCAAAAGGCACCTTTGGGCAAAAGTCACGGAGCAGGTGACAGGGATTTTCAGCTCAGAAAAGCTCCTCATCAAAAGGGACACTGAGACTTTATGGAAGGAAGGATAAGGATGCACTAGATTTGCTTTTCTTGACACAAAAATTCAAACCAGGCCCTCTTGTTATAAAGTGTATTTTCCTCAAACATTAATTACTTGGAACAGCTGGAAGTGGAATTACCCTACTGGAACCAGGGGCCACTTGAATGGCCCAATGGAACCATGTTTTGAGGAGGAAATGTGACACAACCATCTTCCTGCATCCCTGTCAAACACAGAATCAGTGTAAAAGCTACAATACTCCATTTATATTCAAAAAAATGTACTAACCATTTAATCTTTGCTGCATTGAGAGCACAGGTTCAAGTGATTTTCTCATTGTGAGCCTAAGCCTTGACTTGGGAATCAAGTGACCACATGACCTCTTGTGGGCCTGATGTTTCTGAGTCTGAAAGGTTTTCAGACTGTCATTGGCTGATTTTCTTCCCAAGGGAAGATTTCTTGGGAGAATTTTCTTTCAAGGACAATTTCTGTAAATAACTATTTTCTTCTCATAACATTTCTAAGTAAACAATATTTTTCTCATAACAACCCCTCTCCCAGGTGTTGTTTCTGTTACTTAACCAGTGAAGAGAGGTGCCAATTCTATGGACCAATAATGTGCCTTTTTTAGCACATCATGTTATAAAAAGGCTGGATGAATTGCAAATAAAGCCTTCTGATGTTCTGCCTGCTGACTGGAGTCAAGCATCTTTATTTCGTGTCCAGTTGTGACAAACTCTGGCCCTTTCTCAATTTTCTAAATTCCAGTTCCTAAAATCTGCCTGTGCTGAGGTGTTTAGTCTATTTCTATACTCAGTTTTTTTTTCAGTCAGCTGGACTGTCCTAGACTTTTTGTTTACTGAGTTTCACTGCAAGCTTCCAGTGAGATTCCAGGTTTATAAACAGACAGCTCAGAGCCAAGAGCACATCCTCATGGAGATTATCAGGAACAACCCCACAATTGAAGGCTCTTCTTCTTCTTCTAGTTATAATTGAGAAGTTAAAGATAAAATTATCTGGCACAACTTATTACTGTTCTGACTCTCAATTCTTAGAGTTTGCAACTTTGCAAAGTTGTCTGCTATTAGGAAGATTAACCAGGACAAATATTATTCACATGTAAGAGTGATATGAAGATTTATTTAGTCTTACTAATCCTAGAATGATTTGGGTTGGAAGGGACCTTAAAATCACCTTGTTCCACCCCTGCCACAGGCAGGGACACCTTCCACTACCCCAGGTTGCTCCAAGCCCTGTCCAGCCTGGCCTTGAACACTTCCAGGGATGGAAATTAGGCTTAGTAGCACAAAGTTAGACCCAGAATGAGGATTTTGCTTCTTCAGATCTCACTTTACACATTCACTCTTGCTTTTTGTTACCACTCAAAGATTTGCTCTCACAAGATGTAGTGCTTTTTACTCACATTGAATTTGTTCATGAACCACCAGAGCAAAGTGGTCTATTTCCAGGATGTGAGAGAGTTTCCCCAGGTTGTCTTTCAGGTTAATCTGAGGAGAAAGTTACAAAACTTGATTAAAACAGCCCTTTCTATGTTTAGCAGTCAATAATCCCCATACACTTTGTACAGAGCTGTGTAATCAATACATCAGTATCTGTGTACTGTTCCCACCTGAAGCACTAGAAAATACCAACAAATCAAGGCCAATTTAAAAGACCAGTTTTCTTTGTAATTTCCAAAAAAAAAAAAACCTAAGCACCACATGAAGTTATTCCTTCTGGTTCTGTAAACATAATGAATATAATGAAGAGCTGAAAAATGCTAACAATCAAAGAAGGTCAAGTGTTCCATGTGTCTCAACAAAAGAAGTTACCATATTTGGTGATTTTATTCCAAAAAGACTGAAAAAGTGAACAAATCAGGCTGCAAATCATTGTGGAAGTGAATATGATCTGGAAATGCAGAAAAGCCCAAACAAACAAGCCAAAAACAAAACCAAGGGTGAAAGATTGCTCAGCTAACACTGGATTCAGGTGCAAATCAAGGAACTGAGATTTAATAATTCATTTTTTTGGTGAAGTTCAATTTTGCTAAGACTGAACAAGAAAGCACCCCGTGTCAACTCTGAAAAAATACAGATATTTCCAAAACACTTCAGCAATCACCTGCTGCAATCATTTAAAAAATGCCTAAAACTGCTCAAACATGAGTTAACAGATGAAGCAGCAGCCCCAGCTCCATTTAGCAGGTGACTCTCCCCAGCACCCACCATCTGACATACTTTTATTAAAGGAATTCACAGCAAAGAAGAGTCTTGCACTGCAGATTCAAAAAGCCTCTCTGTGAGAAATAAATGCCACAGCATGAACAGCTGGGCTGCACTGGAACACAGAGCTCTGTCTCCAAACTGGGAGTCAGAGGATTCCCAGCAGCCTGTGTTTAAGGGACCAGTTATAGTCCAGGCTGAGGAAACAATCCTTGAGTCCAGGAAAGGAAGGAGGTGGGGAGTCTGGATCTGCTGCCACATGGAGTCACCCAGCAGTCCCAAATGTGCCTTCAGGGAATGGCAGGCTACAGATAACCAGGACAAGCAGTCCCCTGGCAGCACTGGGACAACCATGAAGGCATTACCATGCCTAGAGATGCTCAGTGGAAATTTAACAGAACCCCAAGGGAGTTTTCACCTGTCTCACTACTGCTGGTTCAAGCTTCTCAAACATTTTGCCCATGGGTTTTCCCACATTTAGGCTTTGTTTTTAAGCTTACTATGTCTCTAGGCAGTGAGTACTGCACTACACATGACTGGGAACACAAACCACAGGAACTAACACCTGACTCCACAAGGATGGATCCTCCCTCCATGAGCACTTTTTTGGGATGGCAAATTATCCTGTGACTGGTGTTTCAAATCCCTGGAGCACAGTTGTACCAGGGACTCTCAAAAAAAAAGCTCTCACCATTCTGCTTCCATTCTAAGAGATTATCATAGAATAATTGTGGTGATCCTACCAAAGCAGGCTGCCCAGGTTCTAAAATCACAGAATGATTTGGGGTGGGAGGGACCTTAAGGATCATCCAGTTCCAACCCCTTGCCATGGGCACCTTCCACTGTCTCAGGTTGTTCAGGGCCCCATCTGACCTGGCCTTGAACACCTCCAGGGATGGGAAATCCAAAACCTCTCTAAGCAATCTCAAAAAGCCAAAAGATCCATCTTTCCAAAATGTAGCTTTGCCCGGGTTTACAGGCTAAGCCTCTTATTTGATGCAGGCTGTGGCATCCCGTGTGGGATACCAGAAGTGATTTTGGTGACACAGATGATTCATTTTACCAATTTCACCCATAAAGAAGTCAAATCAGCTTGACTAAAGTGCTAAGAGAAGCAAAATCCACAATACTTCTGAGGTTATGTGCATTCCACCACGTTTCTCCATTAACCCATCAATTCAAATGGAAAATAACCATTTTTAGTTGACATGTCAGCAGCACCACAGCTTGTGCCACTCCCCTTCCAGCCTCCACCAAGAAAACATCAGAAACAAAGGGAAAATAAATGGTTAAGCTGTTCTTTACTGAAAAAGCCCTCAAGCTGCCCATGGAAAGAGCCACAACCTCAGAAGTGCAGAGAATTGGCTGATGCAGCCAACACCAGAGCAGCCACAGAAACCATCACACACCACCAGAACCTCTCAAGGTGTCCAGGTGAGGGAGAACATGAATTAAGCAATTGTGCTACGCACCACATTTCCCCATGATGCTGGATTATCTGTCTGGGGAAGAAAAAAACACATTTACATTTGTCCATAAAGAGCCAGCACCCTTGGGTGGCTCACAGGTTGAACAGAAGCATTGAACACACTTCCAGAAACACAGCACTTAATCCACTTTGGGACAGTTTTGGAACTTAAATCCTGGTGAAAACTTAGTCAAGTATTCCAAGTATTTAAAAGAAAATTCTGTGCTCAGTAACAGCTGCTGACACAGTCCCAGGTAAACCTCAGTCAGCCTGAGTAGTGTTAGCACACCTACTCTGGTATTTGCAACCAGAGAACCAGGAGCTGCAGAATATACCTGCCTACCTGTTGAAATTGCTTGTAGATTACTTTTCTGACTTCATCAGAAGGTTTAACTTTTCCAGCAAGCAGTGAGGAAAGCATGTTACCCAGGGTAACCATGCCCAGGATCACCCTGGGGAAGGAGAGACAACAGGGATAAACAACACAAAAGCCTCAGGTGCTCCTGTAGAAAAAAGCATCCACTCTCAGCCAGCCTGGAGGAGTCAGTTCAGCTACTTCATGGTAATAATGCAGCATTGTTGATGGTGTACTTGGATTCTGTGTGTCTGCAGGAGACAGAGTGCAGTTCTCAGAGGTTCTGGGGACTCACACACAAGGCAGCAGCTCCCTCTGAGCACCAAGACCTTTTCATCTCTGCTCCTTGAACTGGAGAGAGCTACCTGCAATCTCAAGAGAGCTTTTGGAAAGCACAAACTACTTCATTTTTCACACTCTCGTCTGTCCTTTTGAAAGGTGTGACAGGCAGAGACAAGTTCACCCCAGTTTGGCTCATTTCCCTGCTCCCTGTGAGGATCTACAACAATTCACCCCTCAGGTCAGCACAACTGAGCACCTCTTCAGTACCCAGCCTGTCTGCAGGAGAGCTGCAGGGTGATAAGGGAGATTCCAGCTTCCAACCCTGTTTTATAGGGGTTTCTGCAGCTTTGCACTATAACACAGTGTGCTGAAGAAACTCTGTGAAAGCTCTTATAGAGGTGGGCACGTTTAGGGTTGGTTGTTTTAAACAGGAATTTTTGCCTTTTTTTAAAGTTAATCTGGTATTATTACAAGGAATTAAATTATCCTGCAGAGACACAATGAGTAAGTATATCATAATAATCATTAGAATCATGTGAAGGGCAGGACAATCCTGGCATGAAAACACAAAGTCCAGCACTGGTGTGTTCAAGGCAACATTTCTGAACTGTGTTAATAAATGAAAAAGGATGAGTGAGAAGACATTTAAAAGACAGCAAGCATTTAAAAGACATCCCTGAGGACCTGGTGAGGGAAGTGACAGATATGGATGAAGAGTGATATATGTGGACATACCCAGATTCATCAACAACTGGTACCTGGTCGAATCCCTTCTCCCGGAGAATTTCCACAGTCTTTGCACAGGTAACAGTTGGAAGCACAGTCAGGGGGGCAGAGAGGCTCAGTTCCTGAATACTGATGTTCCACCACCTGGGAAGGGAGTGAAAAACAAACCCATGCAAGTCTTGTGGAGAGCACAGAGCAGGTCCTTCATGCACAGTGGCCTCCAGCACCACTGGAATGACAGAAGGCTGCAGGGAAGAGCCAGGATGCAGCCAGAGTCAGTAAAGCTTCAGGGCTCTCAGGTGTTATTCCCAGTACCAGAAAGTCACTGAAGTGTGAGAAGGCTTGAAAATCAAAACCCTTTTCCACATTTCACCTGCTTTCTATGGTTGCAGATAGTCAGTGGAGAGCACTAATCTCCCCAGTTTCATTATTTGTCTCTCACACAGAAAAATTTCCACTCCTCCTCAAAGACCTATCTGTATTTACAGTCATTACAGGCAACAATTCAGGGAGGATTCCCTTCTACCTATGTAGACTTGCAGTGCTCTGCACTCAAGAACTCTGATTTTGGAACAATTCTTTGCATATTCCCTTTTCTTTTTTAAATTCCAAATATAACGCTTTTCATTAAAAAACCAGTCATTATGTACCAAATTTTCTCCAGCTGCCATACAACTCAAGGAAGGATATTGACTAATTAAAGCAGATTTGATTAATAGCTGAAATTATACATCAAGACAATAGCATGGAAGATCAGCTAAATCAAAGGAGAAGTGCAAATTAAAATGAGCTTTAAATTAGCGACTGCCATAAACTCGATTGAACAGGATGATGGAAATCCAAATGGATCTGAAGGCTTACCAAGGTTTATTGCCAAGGTCTTCTTCTTTCATGAACCCTTTCTGAATCATCCATTTGTCACTCAAGAACTTGGACCTGCAGAGCACCAGGAAGTGAAAAGTTCATTAGCAGGGGCTGAACATCTGACAGCAAACAGAGGCAACTGTTCCCAGCTCACTGTCACCAACAACTACAGTGTAATTGGAAATAGAGCATCATTTGCCATCCAAGCTTAGCAGCCAGGGGCATGGAGAGGAAATGCTCATGGCAATAGAAAGGAATCCCACAGGGAACAAAGCTCCAACTGCATCAGCCCCTTGCAATATCATGGAGACACAGCTTGGAATGGAGATGTGTCTTGTCTGCAGCTTCTGTCTGTCTAGTATTGAGCTGGATGCAACATGGGTCAGGAAAGTCAGCTAAAAATACCATGTTTTGGGGTATGTTTCAATGTGATTGGAGAAAAACTTCTCAGCACAGCTCAAATCCCTGACACTTCCACCTGCAGACTCACCCTGAGCATGGCTGCTGCTGCTGCAGGACTGCTGGATCCTGCTGTGGGCACAGGAGCCCTCCAGGCTTAAGATAACCAGTGATCCCCCACAAATAATACAGTGAATGCAAGGCCTTTGTTGTGAAAAATGCTAACCAGTGATGATTATCTACTGAAATCAGAGCTCAGCTTTAAAGGGAAAAAAAATCCTCCCTGCTTAGACAGCTCAGAGTGCCCCAAAGACATTCCTTGCTGGGATAAGGTCTGAGGGACTCCCTCAGCCCTCTCCCAAAGAGAAAGCCAGCAGGTCCTTACATGTAGTTCCTGATGGAGTCAGGGCAGATGACAACACAGCGCTGACCCTCCTTGAGCTCCTTGGCTGCCTTCACAGCCACGGACATGGCACTGCCCGAGCTGCCACCTGCCAGGGCACACAGCAGGGAAAAAACATCAAACCACGAGGTGAAGGCACCAAAAGAGAGGAGGAGAAGGCACAGAGGAGCCCAGAGGCAGGAAGATGAGTTGTGAAGTGGAGGGAGGTCTCTGTGATGTGCACAAGGCTTCACCCCCTGCAGAGTGCTCCGAGAAAGGCAGAGGGTTCCTGCTCTTACCACACAGCAGCCCCTCCTCGCGGATCATCATCCGTGCCAAGGCAAAGGAATCCTCATCATTGCTCTTGTACCACTGGTCTACTGCCTGGGGAGGGCCAGGAGACAGAAACAAAGCTCTGTTTAAATGAGGGGGGACAGGGGAACTGCACAACCAGCGTGAATCCAGCCCCAGCTCTCTGAGGGAACAGCTGCCCTGCTGAGCCCTGGGGTTTCCATCCTCCTCCAAATGCCAAGTGGGGGGTTTTGCCAAGGTAAGATGATCACAGCAGCACAAAAGGCTCCTTATTGGAACCTTCCTGTGAGAGCAGGCTGCTGTGAGTCAGCCTCAGACAGCATCAGCTTCCTCCCCTCTTGGAGGGCTTCCCAGGGACACAGGCTCTGCTCAGGACACACTCACACCACTTTGTCCAGGAGGGGCTGGGATGCTCTGCTGGAAGGTTTGGTTTTGTTGTTTTGTGGGTTTTCTGTGATTGTTAAGTTGGTTGTGAGTCTGTTTTATTTTTATTGTGTGTATTTCATGATCGATTTTTTTCAGGTGTGCTTTGGGGTTTCTTTAAGCACAAAAGTAAGTGTGTGTTGTAGGAAAATGTTACCTACTCACAGTGTTTTGCCCTGGCATTGTAAAACTAATGTGGCCAGTTCAGAAGCCTTCCAAGGGCTGTTTATGCTGATGGAAAGAACAGGAATTGTTCTGTCTGCCAGCCCATCCATTTCAGTTCAAAGAAACACTTCCCCAAGTTTGCCTTTAACCTCAGTCCTGCATCCCAGCAGAGGGCAAAGGGCAGTAAACCAAGCAGCGTGACTTACAGATCTATCCAACACTGTGGGGACAAAATCATATCCAATTCCTTCCACTTCATACATTGTCTTGTCAGTCTTGTTCAGTTCTTCTGGTTGAGCAAGGATGGAGCCTTCAGGATCCACACCTATAATCTGGAGAAGCAGTTTCCCCTCAGGCCACTGAGGCACACAGCTTTTGGGAGCACAGTCCCTGTGAGCACTGGCCTTGTCACACAGCCAACCTGCTCTCCTGTTCATTCCCTGCTGGCAACATTCCCCTCCCCTGGGAGCAAAATGCTTTGCTGCTTCTGGCCCCCTTGGAAACCCATCCCACCTCCTCAGGCTGTGGACACTGATGGCACCACTTGTTCTGCATGGGTTTTGCTTGGTTTAAATAGGAAACAGGGATTCCCTGAGACAAGGTTGTCCTCACTCACGTGCCAGGCATCACTAAAGGAAACTCATTTTGTGCCAAGTGCAAGCAGTCAGTTTTATTTTCTGTACCACTCCCTGCCTGTGTAGGAAAATTATCATGGTTGAAGCAGGATCCCAAGTTCTGTGAGGAAATCTAACACATCACACAGGAAAACACACAGGCTGGTGTGTGCAGAGACAATTCCACTGGGCAAAACCTCAGCAGCTCCAGAGCACTGGGGAAGGCAGAGCCAGGGAGGAAACTCAAGGAGCAGAGCACACAGCAGAGAAGGAAGCTCCCAGGCACCCCATGGAGGGATCTGAGGGTCAGTGGCCATCAGCTGAGCCAAACCTGAGCTCTGGTCACCAGTAGGACCAGAGCATGGAGATTCCAGACACTCTGAAACCCTCTCTGCAGCCACAACTACCTTTTAACTGAGAACACCCAGGAGCTTCCCACAGAGACCCAGGGCAGGCTCACAAGGAGTGGGATGTGCCAAGGGGAGCAGTTTGAGGAGACACTGAAAAGCAGTGGGCTTGTCACTTACTTTGCACCCTGGACACTTCTCCTTCAGCTTCCTGGAGATGCCAGTGATGGTACCTCCTGTGCCAGCTGTGGCCACCACCATGTCCACCTTTCCTGTTTAAGGGAGAGGAGTGTGAAATCTCCAGCAGAATGATGGATTGAAAGCTCACTTACACCTAAGGATGGACTTTCTTCAACAAAAATGCACAAAGTGGCTGAAAAGGGCAAGGGAGGGCTGTGCTTCCCAGGAGCTGTTTTGAGAGCTGCCTTGAAACTGCATTGCTCAATCATAATTTTCTCTGACAAGGGTTTTGAAATGTCCACCAGAGGCCTGGCAAGGCACCAATCTGTGGCACTTTGGGCACAGCTGGAGGTGGCCCACACAGCTGACAGCTGCACTTTTCCTCTTATTGTATTTGCTGATACAGACAATTCATTCTCTAAGTTAAACTGAGAAGCCCATTATGTTTGTTAATTAACTGAGTGAGTGCCAAGAGCATGG
This sequence comes from Aegithalos caudatus, assembly GCA_013389925.1. Lineage (NCBI taxonomy): Eukaryota > Metazoa > Chordata > Aves > Passeriformes > Aegithalidae > Aegithalos > Aegithalos caudatus. The sequence continues at coordinate 533,380 of WEIU01014983.1, forward strand.
GATAGGCATCCCTGGAGAGAAATGTTAACACAACTATTCCCTCATTTTCATGTGAAAAAGACTGTTTTGGTCACTAGCACTTAGAGTGAGTGTGGATGTGATAGTTCATCCCTGTGTCACCACCTACAGCTCCTCTGGTGCATCCATGTGACAGCTTTGTTAATTAAAAAACAAAAAGGATTTTCAGAAGGCCACCAATTCACACACAAAATCAATTGCTTACCAGCCAAAAGAATAACACCCCACCAGGCAGGGGTAACTGAACAGTGCCTGGGCTGTATGGGGAAGTAAATAGAAACAAGAATCCTAAATCTGGAACTCCTCTGGACTCTCAGTTTGTGGGATGGCAGCTTGTAAAAGGGTACTCACTTAAAGTTTGTCACAGGAAGACAACCCAAATCCTCTGAAAAACTAGAGTTTTAGGAAGGAGGAGAACCTTTCATGTGGTCTTCACCTTAATGTGAATGGATTTAATTGCTGATTTTCTTATCAGAGGGTCCAATCAGAAGCTGCACTGCTTAATAAGGCAGGTGTGGAGCCTTCTATCCCCTATGGAAATGCCCACGTGGCTGCAGCATCCCAGGGAATGTTTCCAGCAGCTCTCAAAGCAACCCCTGAGCTGAGGAATGAACCCAGCTGAAGCTCTGCTGCCACAGCTCAGCCCCTCCTGGTGCTCAGCTGCCCAGAGCCAGCACTGGAGAGAGCCCTGCAGGGTCCTGTGGGGACAGCTGTGACACAGAGCACTTTGTGCTCCTGAGGACTCCTAAGAGAAGATGTTTCCAGTGTGTTGGAGTATTTGCTCTGGGAATGTTACAACACCTATTTCTGTATTTGTGATCAAAGTGTATATTTGTTTATTGTGTATTTGTGATCTGTGTCTGTGACCCTATTCCATACCATTCTACCTATGGGGTTTTTTTTAAGGTAACTTAAACACCCCTGCTTTCTCCACCTGCTCACAGGCAGAGAATTCTTCTTGAATGGAAAAAGAAAATAATCATTGCTAAGACTGCTGAAATAAGGTAACTCTCTAATGACACACAGCACTTGTCTGGGGTTTGCTCTATCAGAATCCATGCTTTTCTCATCTGAGGCCTCCTTCTCCAAGGATATAACAACAGAGCACCAGCAGGGGCTCTCTGAAGGGGTTCAGCAGCAGAGCAGACCTACCCTCACACTGCTGCAGGATCTCCTCAGCTGTGGTGTCGTAGTGTGTCAGGGGGTTGCTGGCATTGCGGTACTAAAGTGAAAGAGATCAGCCATAAAATAGATCAGAAACACAAAAATCACATTTTGAGGGAGTTCAAAAATGTTTCAAACAATCCCCAGGCCCCACAGCACCTAAAGATACTCTCTGCAGAATGTTTCATTGTGTATTATCTGGAATTAAGTCTCCTAAGTGACCTAATTTATGGGCAGTCCTAAGGTGCCAGCTCCCTCCCATGCCAAAATCAGTCCTGTCTGTGGGACAGCAGCACTCTTAGCAACATGACCCCTGTGTCCACTCTTCCTCAAAGGATTGCCAACTCAGTGGAAATAGAAACCATAAGTGTTGTGGTTCTGGCAAACTCCAGCTCATTGCTGCTCTCTAGTGACTGTAAAAACTTCCTTTCCCACAGTTTGGTGACTGCTCAGCTCTAGCTCCAGATTTGGGGCATCTTCTCCTCCAGAGACACATGGAGAGTGCTGAACAGGCAACCCAGAACACCACAGAGCCTCCTCCATGCCACACCTGCACCTCTGACACCTTGGCTCTCACCTGGTCCAGGATGTGTGCATTGGGGATTTCATTCTTCAGTCTCCAGGCCACTCCCACGTGAGATTCGGGAGAATCAAACCTGGCTGTAGTTGGGGTCCTCACAATCTCAGCACCCAGAGCTCTCAGGACATCCACCTGCAGCAAATAGAGGTGGTCACAAAACCCCAGAACCCCTTCCCTTCACACTTAGCCCCGAGGGCAGAATATTTGCAGAATATCTGCAGAATATTCAAAGCTTCAGCACTGTCTTCCTTCACCCTCTGCTCAGCGAGGGACAGCTCACCTGGGGCACACTTCAATGTGCCAGACAAACCTCAGGTTGTCCTGACATCTGTATTTAAAACAATTATGGGAGTTTTCCAAGCGGCAGTGCCATGGGGATGGGTCCTAAAGACATTTCCTATCCATGGACAGCCAGCCTGGATTTCTCTGGGCACTGCCAAAAGCACCTCAGCAGATTTTTTCCCTGGCCAGGAGCCTGCACCTCAGTTGCTGAAGCCCCAGCACACATCTGCAGCAGGTGCAAACACGTTTATCTTTCAATCCCTGGGAAGAGAGGCAGCTCTGACCTTCTCCATGCTCATTTTCTCTGGCATGACGATGATGCAGCGGTAACCCTTCACTGCCGCCGCCAGCGCCAGCCCGATCCCTGCAAGCAAGCAGAGGCACGCAGAGCACTCAGTGAGCAGCAGAACAGCACAAAAACCACACTGCCAGCTGGGCCACGCCCTGCCTTTCATCACATTTGCACCACAGGCTCCAGGGCAGTGTCTCCAGAGGGGTGGCAAAGTGGAGTTTCTGCGGGTTGGGTTTACAGATGCTGGTATTTGTTTGAGGTTCGCAGCCCAGAGGAAGTTTAGCCGAGGGTGGGGAAACTTGATGTGTGCAAACTGCTAGCTTTACCACATCACCTTCCTCCTGTCTCACCCACTTCATTTTTCCAGAATTTGGGAAAGAAATGTGCTTTAAGCTGGAGAAGACTAGAGGAATCACTTTGATTCTGCCAGAAGATCTGTAAAGCCTCTATTGGCTCACTTCTGCATAAATCCTTATTTGCAATGTGCTGAAACCAAGTCCTGTCCAAAAATAAATTATTTGGATGCTGTTGGTGATTGAGGTTCTAACACACTGTGGCAGCTTGCTACCACAGTGATGCACCCTGGCTGTTGGAGACAAAGATCTCACTCCTACTCTGAAAATCTCTGTCCCCAGCCTGGTTCCTGCCTGGTCAGTGCCTGCACCTGAAGAGCTGAGCTCAGGAGTGCTGTCCCTGTGGAACAGAAGCTGACTCCTGCTGTCAGATCACCTCTCTGCTGGGCAGGCTGAGCTGATCATGTTGGCTGAGAGGTGGGAGAGGTCAGGCTGCAGCTCCCCTGGGCACCAGCACAGGACCAACACAAGCAGCTCACCCTACACAGAGACTTGCTTGTTCAAAGCTGGCTCTGCTTCTGTGTGGACTGCATAGAGGAGAAAAAACCACCACCCTAATAATCTTTAGCTGTTCCTGTAAGAGGATAACTCACACCTCAAACAATTCAAGTAGTGTTTAATATATTGGGAAAGTTTTCAGTATATTATAGATAAATATGGATACCCGAATACAAAATAAATAAGACAGCAGCAGGCTCATGAAGGCCAAAGGCTGAAGAGAAGTGATCCAGATCTTTCTTATGGTCTGTGATGAGGAAAGGATTTTGAGAACTGAACTCTAATGCTTTGTACTTTCTGCTACTGACCTGGAAATGCAGCAGAGATCAAAACAGGACTTTGGCTGAGGGAGAACTGGGATGCAGAGAGGATAAAAATATAACCAATTACCTCTCACATTCAACATAGTCTGAGCTCTGAACAGTAGAGAGCAAAAACCAATTCTCTCAGGTTACTTTGTGCCCTGGTCTTTGCTCTTATGTGACAAAACAAAACAAAAAAAAAATCAGCTTTCTGTAGTTGTCCTGTGTCTCCTTCAGTTCTGCCTTTCTGGATTCTGTGGCAAGGAGAATCATTTATCAGGTACTGACCCAGAGAGAGGGATGTCGTGGTAAGACCTTGGACACTGGAGGAATGCAACACACAAGGATATTTTCCACCCCATGCCACTGCTCAGGCAGGAGGTGCAGCCACACTCACAAAGGCTTCAGCTGCCCTGAGTGCCCCCAGAATCCCCTGATCACCCCCAGAACAGAGCTGAGCACACAGCAAGAGATGAGAATTCCCAGTTGTCTGCTGCAGGCTGGGGAGCTGGTCACAGATCAGCTCATCCCCCCAGTCCCTCCAGAATAAAGATCTGCCTGCTCTGTCTGTCAGAAAGCAGCAGTGGGTGGAAGTCCTGAGAAGAGGAACAGGACCAGAAACCTCTCCTGAACACATCAGGCAGGAGGGCAGCTTGCAGCTCACCCCCTGAACCTCCTTAGATATTTGACTATTTCTATTTAACTATATCATGTATTTTGTATTTGACTAAAGGGGGATATTCCAGGTGTGTTTGACTCCCCATGAGTAGAGCAGCTTAACACAATTACAGCTTTGACACAGGAGCCCAGAGTCAACTCCAGACTGCTCAGAACATCAGATGCTCTGCTCTGGCCCCTGATTTAGGGGGACCTGTTCCTTCCTCCAGCCCTCCAAGGAGGAAATGTGAACCCAGGCTGGGTCTGCTGGCAATCCAGGCATGCAGGGGCTCTGCCAGGCAGTGCTGTAAGGATGCAGCTCATCTCCCATCTCAACTGCATCAGCATGGAAAGGGCTGTTCCTCAAACATGACACAGAAACCATGGCACTTCCCCAGCAGAAAGGAGGGGAAGATCCAGACCCAAACCAGTCTTATGGGTGCTTTTTTCCCCAATAATTTAATTCAGACTTGAATTCCTAAAGATTCTTATGAGTCTGGCCTAGCACTTCTTTTCTGTTAAAGCAAAGAGGCTCTGCAATTTAGCAGAACTCCTTCCCACCTGCTGTGGCCAGCACAGGACACTGCAGAATTGTTCCCTGTGTGAGATGGAAGAGGCGCTGCTCCCTGCACCACGCAGGCAGGAAGAGATTCCCTTTCTCAAACCTGCCTTTTCCAGGGAGACCACCACAGCGTTTCCCCCAGGCTTCCCTCAGCCTCTCCATGCCCTACCTGTGTTCCCAGAGGTTGGCTCGATGATGGTGTCCCCAGGTTTGAGGATCCCAGCCCTCTCAGCATCCTCCACCATCCTGAGGCTGATGCGGTCCTTCACGCTGCCCCCGGCGTTGAAGTATTCACACTTGGCCACTGCAAACACACAACCAGCAGGGCTGGGAGGGGTTCCAGAGCTCATCCAGCTCCTGTCCTGGGCAGGGACACCTTCCATCCCATCCAACCTGGCCTTAAAACCTGGTCTTGTCCCTTTCCTCGTAAGTTCTCCAGCCAAAAAGAAGTTCTGATCAAGCTGGAGTTTCTCCCCATGCTCAGCTGCACTTTCACTCCAGTATTCCCAGCATTAATCCCCTCACCACCTTCCAGGACTCTGATCAGAGCTTCCTAATATCTACTGTATGGCTGGGTCTAAAAACACAACCAAACAAAAAAAATAATTCACTGACAGTTTCACCCCTCTGATCATTTTCAGTGATCTTTAGTGACAACTGCAGAGCTGCATTTTGCCCACACTCTGAATAGGAGAAGCATCAAAAGCTTCACACAACTTCTTTAAATTAAAAAAATATATTTTCTACAAAAATCATTTTGTGTTTTCTAGAGAAATGGAAAAAGCTGCAGGAATTGTTCTCCTGAGGTACAAACTGAAAGATGTTCCAGGTGACCAAATCCTAAAACACAGAAAATCTGCCAAGGAAAACCAGGAATTTTTCCTCACCATTTCCTGCCAATTACCTGCACTCCTATGGCCAGGTTATGTGACACTACTAACCCAAACTACCCAAGTTTCTGCTTGTTAGTTTGTTCTGTGCCTGCAGCAACTCACAGAGTTCACACTTGAGCCCAAAGTGCTTCCCAATCTTGTTGATCCGCACCAAAGGGGTATTGCCAACTTTATTCAGGATGTTTGGCAGGATCTTCGGAGGCTCTGGCCTGGAACAAACACAAAGAAAGTCAAAGTATTCACAGAAAGGTCACACAACAACCACACAGCATTTATTGCTTTTTATTTCAACCAGCTTTCTCCTTCTCCTTTACCAGGCTGGTTATTTTAGTGCAAAGGAATATCCATTGGATACAAACACACAACAACATCAAGTCCTTGATCCAGAACATGGATTAATCAGACCTGGATTTGTGCTGAAAACCAGCAAAGAACACTTACAGGGTGGCATGATGGTGGGGGGAGGCAGAGGGGGGCTTCCCAAGCTTCCAGGTGCATTTGCTGGGTGTATCAGGGCGGATCCACTGCCTCTCCTTCTCATTCTTGCAGTTCTCAGCATCCACCCCACCAGGGAGAAAATTTTTGGCAGGTGCATGAGGGCAAGAGTTCGTATCTGGCTTCTTCTGGGAAGGAAGAGTAGGGATTTCATTCTTGGGAGAGGGAGAAGGAAGAGAAAATTAAAAATAAATTTAAAAAAAAGGAGTTGATGTTTCCATAGCACTGTGAGGATGGGGAACTGTTTCAGGATCATCTTGATTTGCCAAATCCTTATCACCAACAGGAGAATCTTGCACTGCAAGTTTGGGAGCAAAAGCTCACCACAGTGCTCTACACAAAGATAATTTAAACACACCTGTGCTCACTGTAACAAGCCTCCACAGACACAGAAACCACCAGGACTGTTCTCTCCCCTCCCACACCAAAAGCTCTCTGAAATAAAACCTCCCCATCCCAAGCAGACTGGAATACAGTGAGACTGCTTGGTGACTAATTACAAACTGTGCCAGAAGACTCTGCACTGCTGCTGGTGGTCACAGAATTCTTCCAGAAAGGTTTCAACATCACTGAGCAGCTCAGAGCTCCATCCAACTTGGCTTTGGCACCTCTTGGTTTTGGCCCTTCCCTGAAAAGTTCTCCAGGCAAAGAGCTTCTGATAAAACTGGAAGTTTCTCCCCTTGTTCAGCCTGCACTTTCACTCCAGTACTCCCAGCATTAACCCCTTCAGTTTATTTTATTTCTTTTTATTTATTAATCCCTTGCCTCCACAGAATTTCAGCAAAACAGCCAATGAATTTCCCTGGAAACAGACAGGGCTCTCCCAAATCCTGGTGATGGAAAAGATGGAAAGATGGGCAGGCAATATTCCCTAAAGACCTGTGAATGAGTACCTTAGACACAGGAACAGGCCTTTCTGATACAAACTTCTCCATGGTTTTTGGTGGGGGTGGTGGCACAGGAAACTGGATTTTCTTCTGGAGAACGACTGCTGTGGGTCACAAGACTGGAATCCTCTTCAAAGCTGCAGATCATACAAGATAGAAGAAAAAAAACCCAAAAAAACAGAAAAACAAACTATCAGGAAACTCTCACAGGGATAAAACACACATCTTTTTCACAGGGAAAAAAAAAAAAAGCTGCAAAACAAAGTGAAGATGACTTCTATAAACAGGATTGAAGATAAATCATGCAGCAGAGATAGTGTGCAAGATTGATGGAGGGTCCCCTGGCCCTGGCCCTCCTGCATTACCTAATCCTCCCTCTGCCCCATCCTCCACAGCTCAGAGCCAGAAAGTAAGCACAAAACATCTTTTATCAGGCCTTCTGCAATTCCAGGAGCTTGAAAGCCACAAAAAGCAACAGGAAATATTTCATTTCATAGGAAATACAGTCTTAGAGACACAAAGGGTGAAAGGGTTTCATGGTGCTGTCCCCAAAAGACCCTGTACACAACTTTGGAAAAGGATTTATCCATGAACAGAGGCCTCTCCACCCTCAAGGAGAGCAAAATCTCACAAGTTCCAACCCAAAATTAATTAGGATTGCATGCACAGCCACAGTGAGGCTGCATATAACACACACAGCAAACAGTTCATGCTTCTAGCAGCTTTTTGCTGCAGAAATTAGTAAATACAAAATAGTAAGTTCATTTCTCCCACCAGTTGTTCACAGTGCCTGGCTGTTTCCTAGCAATTAAAGACAAAACTCTGGCTGAAATCTTGGAAAGTATGAGAGGGTTTGCCCTCTAATATTTGTTTTCTTCATCACTGTTTTGCAGCAAGGTTCAGCTCTTTTCATTCCTGGGTTGTGCTGGAAAGGGTCCCTGGCCTCATCCTCCTTCTGACAGATGCACACAGAACACAAATTTCAGATCTCACAGAGTTGATTGTCTGGTGAGAAAACTGGGAAAAACAATCTGGATCACAGCATCAGTGACCTTTGGTATTTGATCCTGCAAGTTAACACAGGGCACTGCCTCAGGCTCAGCAATGCCCTTCCTGCAGGCTGGTTTGAAGAAAATGCCTAAAGCATTTCAACTGCTCTCCTCTAGGAAAAAAAAAAAACAAAAAACAAAAAAACCCACAAAAAATACAAAAATAAAACAAACAAACAAACAGAAAAAAATAAAAAACCCAAAACCAAAAAAACACCAAACCCAAAACCAACCAAACAAAAACCAAACCAAACAAGCAAAAAAGACCCAATCCCCTGCCAAAAAAAACCCCTCTGAAAAGATCAACTTTCCAGACTAAGACTTGAAATAATTTTCCTTCAAGATAAAAGGATTTCCATGCTGCCAAAATGATACCATTCTATTTCATCAGGTTAATGCATACCCAAGAGCCAGGATGGACTACAACCTGTCACAGACTACTGACCAGGGTTAGAATGAGAGACACCACTCTAAAAAAAGCAAAGATCCCATAAATAATTAAAATCTAACACCAGCCTGTCTTTGCTGCCAGAAATCAGCTTATTTCCAGTTCCAGAGCAAAACCCAGCCTTCATTTTTCTTTCTAGGATACTCTGGTGCACAGCCCAGAGTATCTGTGGGGTTTTTTTGGGAAAAGAAAAAAAAACTGGAGAAATTTCAAGGTTTCCTATGAGGCACATGCTCCCTCAGCTGCAGGAAACACTGGACACAGACAGAGACTGCCTCTGCCACAGGTAACACTGACAATGCTGACAAAGCCCAGCTAAAAAGGGAGCTTTGCTGCCAAAGGATCAAATCATTTCAAAATGCAGGAGAAAAGCAGCAAGGGTTTAGCGACAGGAAACTGCAAATTTTGTTCTGCTTCCAAGTTATCATAAAATAGGAGCACAAAACTTTTAAAAGCTTTAAAACACCAGCTCTCATTGTCTTTCAGGAGTGTCCAAAAACTGAGATGAAAAAGGGAGAAGTTCATTGCAGTAAAAAAAAATGTAAAAATTAGGAAGTTTACAGTATTTGTTCTTTGTATTGATGGCAGGAAAAAAATTAATGTGGCTCTCAAAAAGCTGCCTTCTGGAGGATTCCCTCTGGAGTGGGCAAGGCAAGAGCATCTCATTTCCTTTATTGTAAGACAGAAAATTTTAATAATTTACTAACAGCAATTCTCATTACTTCTTGAACAGCAGAAACTGAGAAATTACTGTATTTACTGCCCTCAAATAAGCTGTGAGATTCTCTCATGTTTTTATAATGGCAATACTTGATGTTTGATCAAAGCTTCATTAATGGGGCTTCAACTCTGAACAAAAATAAGGAGAGGGACTAAAAAAGCTAAACACAAGCAGTGCCAAAAAAAAAACCCCTCTCATTAAATAATTAATTGCTTACAGCCCTTAGGTGACAGCCCCAGCAAAACAAGGGGCAGAGGTGGTTTAGGAGATCCAAATTCCCACCCTGAACCTCCCTGCAGGCCCAAAATAGCCTTTTTTTTTTTTTTTTTTCTGGGGAGGCAGGACAGGAGGATGGCAACACTGCTCAGCAGAGGCCAAGGGAAGATAAGCTGCAGGAAGAGCTGCCCATCTTTAGGAAAAAAAAAAAATATTCTGCCAGCCTGAATTTAATTTTCCTGTAATGGGGAACACTCCCAAAACTAGTTGGGGATGTGGGCAGAGTCTAACTAGAAAAGCCTGACTAGCTCCTGCCATTATATCTGCAGATCACACAAGGAAAAAAAAAAAATAATCAGAAAGGCAATTTACAAAGCCACTTAAAATTAAGTCATGAAGGGGAGTGGGACTCAGAGATCCAGAAAGTCTCATGGGCAAGGCTCACAGCTCTGGATCCATCTCCACAGGGAGCCCAAGTCTCCTAAGGTATTTCTCAGCTCCTAGAGAACAGGACTGGAGGCCAGTGGGTGAAATGCATCCCTGGGCAGCCTGAGCTGAACTCACTGCACAGATGAGCCAGGAGCTCCAGTTTCTATGCAGTGTGTGAGATCAGCACTAATGTACTGTACTATTTAAACAACCAAATTAACTGGAGTCAGGTGAAGCTGTCTGAAAGGCAGGTGTAAGAGTGGAATCAGGAGATGGCCCCAGGGGGGACTGCTCAGGGAGGGAGGAGATGCAGAATTACATTATGCTGCAGCCTGATGGTGTTAAGCAGGTACAAATAAACCACTGCAGAACAGTTGTGCTGCTCAGCCTGAGCACCACAGGGCCTTACAGGGCTGTAGGATCTTTGCAGATAACCAGAAGCAGCAGTACCCATCCGGCCTTTGGAAACACCACAGCTGTAACAGATGAAGGAGGAAGTCAAACATTTGGGTTGTTCTGCTGCTGTGGTTTTTCTGTCAGTGTGTATGGGTGTGTGTGTCCTTGCTACCTCCTCAGGAGCAGCCATCCCTCCTGTGCCAGGAGATATCAAGTGACCTGAAATAACAGGGGAATTAAATTAACACCTGGCTCTAGGAAGGGATCCTAGAGCAAAGTCTTATTTCCATTTTCTCTACAGAGCAGGTGAGCACATGCACGTCCTCTCCATGATCACACTTGAAAAGCCAGACTGGCACACTAAAAACCTTCTGAAAGGAAAGGGGCAGTTCTTTAATGCCCTCACCTCTGTAACATTGCAAAGTTTAAAGTCTGGCAGCAAAGCCACTTCCACTGCTGTGGCAATTGTTATTCTAGAAGTCAGCCAGGGAGAACAGGGGAGTGTTCAGTTTGCTGTGCCTGCAGCTCTCACACAGGTGTCTGGCAGCTGCATTTCCTGAGTTCAACCCTGCCTGGACTCATCTGATAAATGTTCTGAGTGAAAACTGATGTCTTCAGGAGCACAGCAGCACAGAGAAAAGACTGGAGAATGCTTCATCTGTGTTTTTACCTACTGCAGTCAGAAGCTTTCAGTATTTCTCTCCCTGCTTCTCATTGCTCCTTCTTAGCCCACAGAGATGGACCAACAGTGCAGCAGTGCTCCTGATGAGCCCAGCTCACCAAGCACAGGGAGAGGAGGATTCCAGGTGGGGTGACAGAGGCTCAGACATTAAACAAATTGCCCAGCATGACAAAAAGAAGGATCAGCTCTCAGTTTTTGACCAGTTCTGCAAGACAGGCAGAAGCCCAGCACCCCTTCCCAGCATTACGGTGCCTCCTGCAAGGCTTCACAGCTTTTGCTAGCCCAGGAACCTCTGACAAAGGCTGGCACAGGGCTGGGCAGGAAGGCAGCTCTTTGGCTGATGCATGTTTTGTGGCACTCTGGCTGCACCTGTGGAGCTTTCAGCAGGATCCCAGAGCAGCCAGGAGCAGGGCACTGCTGTGTAAATGGTTTCTGTGCTCACACACAGGCCAGTAGCCAGAGGCCAGCCCATGCCAGCCACCCTGGCAGGCTGCCCTGCCCTGCTGCCAGCCCAGCTCGGTGATGTCCCTGAGCCTGCACGCTGCAGGACACGGGTCACTCGTGACCCTGGCTGCCACCACCCTCCTCAGAAGCAGGCTCTGGCTTCAGGAAAGCTGGGGAACACACACAGAGGGCATGGCAGGATACCAAGAGCCAGCAGTTCATATGGAAAAGGATGCTGAGTGCAAATGCCCCAGTACTGGGCCTGCACTGGCACCTAAACCACCCTTCTCAGTGGTGATCACACTGCAGAAGAGAAGAGGTTCTGAGCAGGTCCCAGTTTCCCAGGAAATAGCTTTTCTCCCTCACACAAGATCCCCACGTTTCACCTGCCTCCTTGCTCTGTGTTTTTCCACCTTTCCACAGCGCAAGTGTTGCAGAACACGGAGCTCCCGTGCCTCAAATCTGCAAACAAACTCCTGGCAAGGGTAAACAGAGTGAGCAACTCTGCTGGAGCAGGGCCCAGCACTCCAAAACCTCCATGGTCAAAGGCTTTAGGATTACAGAGATACACAGCAGACGAGGTGCTCGACCACAATCAGAAGAATCACTCGTGTTTCAACCTGTGGTTGGTTAAAGACACCGGGAGCATTATTAACACTGCTACTGAACAGCTCCCTCAGGTCCTAGGAAAGTTCAGATCCCTCCCAACTGTGGAGGGGTAATATATGAAATCGAATGTAAAAAATAAGCTTCATGGTCCGGCGCATCAGCCAGACTTGATAAAAAAAAAACCTTGCAGGAGAACCTCATGGCACCCACGGGAACAATGGGCAACGAGCCAAAACCAGCTGGAGAGGGAATGCCAAACCCCGGGGGAAACCCAAACGGCACAAAGTCATCTTGTGAACCTGTACGAAAAGCAGAGAGCCCACCTCTGCTCCGGGCTCACAGGAGGTGCTCCCGGGCATCCTCCGGCCCGTCCTGGGCATCCGCAGCGGCGGCAGCAGCGCCCGGGGCGGCTCCGGGGCTCCCCTCACCCGCAGCTGCCTCTCCCCGTCATCCCAACACCAAAGCAGAAGCCCAGCCGTGTGGGACAGAATCACAGAACGGCTCAGGATGGAAGGGACCACAGCGCGGCACCTGGTCCAAACTCCCTGCGCAAGCAGAGCCATCCCGGAGCACATGGCACGGGACCGCATCCAGACGCTTCTGGAATATCTCCACCTAGGGAGGCTCCACAGCCTCTGTGGGCAACCCGCCCCAGCCCGCAGCCCTCCATCCCCTCTGGGGTGTGGGGCTCCTCCGGCCGCAGCTCTCTCTGTCCCCCACATCCCGCTCCCGGGGATGATGCAACGTGCGGCCACCGGGATGCGGCGGCCCCCGCCCAACCTGCGCTACGGCCGCCACCTCACCCGCGCGATCCGGACGCTGTCCAGCACACCGCCGCTGTGGGATGGTGGGGATGGTGACTGTGAGGAAGATGAGGATGATGAAGATGATGATGAGGAGGATGAGGATGATGAAGGTGCGGAGGATGCGCGGAGGTTTAAGAGGAGCCCGCGAGCCGCCGGCCCCGCCC
>WEIU01014983.1:557801-570219 GCA_013389925.1 Aegithalos caudatus
TATTTTTGAAGGAACTGCCATCTGTCCATTAGCTTTCATCACACTCCAGACCATGAGAAAGGTGGAAAAAAGCTTCATTTTCCACTGGCATCCAATTAGTTTTCTATGACCTTGAATGCTAACAAAAAGCTTTTTTTAAAATGACAGGTGAGAGAGCATAGATTAGAAAAAAAAAATCTGTTAAACTTGATCCTTGCATTCAGGACCTTGCATTTCCTTCAACAGCACTTCTCTATCACATTGTATGGAGCACAATTTTGGTGGGTTTTTTTTTTCACAAAACCCTCACCTGCCTATTATGAATCACTGCAATAAAAATATTTTTTTTTCTCCACACTGCAATAGGCAGCTTTCTTTCCAGCTAAAGAAAGGAATTTAGTCAAGAATTATAAAAACCTGAACTACAAACTCTGGCACAGCCAGGAGCAGCCACTCAACTATGCCAGAGTGCTTAGAAAATAGGCAGCCAGGAGTAGCAACTCAACTACTCGGAGTGCTTAGAAAATAGGCTTTAGATTTTACACCAAGAAATTGGATTTATTGTAAATGCCACAGTCACATTGATAGACAGAGCACAGACTTCTGGTAACAAACAAACATACATTTTTGTAACTAAGCGTTTCTACTCAGTAAATAAATGCATTTCGCACAGCCTTCCTCTTAAATGTGCCTAAACTAACCTAAATAAGCAGACAGCATAGCAGAAAAGGGAAACTTATGTGAGTAACTGTTTCTTAAGCAGTATATTATTTTTACTATGTATATAATATTTTATATTATATACACACACATTTTCATCAACAGTTCAAATTATACCCAAGTAAAATGAAGGAAAAAAAAAAAAAACCCAAACCAAAACTGGCGCTCCTCCAATACATTTACCACCTTTCCCTCAGGCAGACTTAATCCAGGTAATTTGTCAAGATAGAGGAATGACAGTTAAAAAGACTCCCCCCACAAGAAACAAGTTACACAAAGAATACTGTATCACTACAAATTTTTTATTCAGAAGCCCATCTTTTAAAAAAAACGTCATTATGAACTTGTTTGGTCAAACTACAACACTTTCTAGCAGACATACAGTAAAAATGGCATGGCTCAGAATCGACCGGATCGCTCGCGGTCCCTCGACCGCCTCCTGTCGCGCTCGCGGCCTCCTCCTCCTCCGCCGCCGCCGCGGCCGCGATCTCTGGATCTAGACCGGCGTTCACGGGACCTCGACCTGGATCTATGCCTTCAAAGAAAGGTTGGACGTTTTATTGTTTCATCCCAGGCAGTGATTTAGTATAGTTCCACATGGCAGAACAGGGAATTAACAATGGGAGTGATGAGGGGGAAGAAAGGCAGAGTGTTATTAGAAGGATTGGTTAATTGGCACTTGGGCTGCAAATCCCGATGTATTTACAAACTGCCTGCATTTCCTACTGAGGAGGAGCACAAACAGGTACAGGAATTGGCTGTTCCCTGCAGTCATCTGTTCCAATGGATGTGCAAACCCTAAGGGAAGGCATGGCTACACTGCTGTAATTTAAAGCAGGAGGGGACACCTGCTTTTGACAGGAACAGCTCTTAGCAACACACACCAAAAGCCTACTGCTGATTCCAAGTCCACTTATATTAAATCAATTGCACTAATTAGCAATCACAACCCAGTTCTCTGTTGTTGTTCCCTCTACATGATTTCTTACCCCCCTGGGACATCAGCACTGGTAAATCACCTTCCCTGCCTCTTAGGTTGATAAATTCAGCTAAACCCACCCAGAACATATTGCTGTCACAGCTACCACCAATCAGCATTACTGAATATGCGAGTTCCAGATTTGTAACAGTGGCCAAAAGGTTAATATAAAAAGCACACTTGGTCTTTTTCATAAAGCATTCAAGTATCTGAAAAATTTACTTAGCCACAAATACATGTGGCTAAGCAACACAATCTGTTTTTCAAGTTAAATTCATCCTCACAGATTCTGAAACACTGCCAATTAGAGATTTTATAGGAAAAACACATTCCCAGTCCCAGGCTCCTTCTGCGATTGACAGAAATCTACAAAAATCATATTCTATATTAAAGCAAGCTCAAAAATTTTATAAGCCTATCCCAAATAGCAAGGTCTTAAATGCAAGCAGATTGAATCCAGTTCCAAGTGAACCATCATAGTAACAGCAGTGGTAAAAGCCTTTCTGCAAGGTACCTCACTAAATGAATACTTTAATATATAATAAAATGTATTTATCGATTTTTTTTTTTTACCATTAAGCAAAATGACTTCTCCTTTCTCCTACTGGGAATTCCTATCAAGAAGGGACACACTGCGAAGCTAAAAGTGAGCTCCATACAGTGACTGGCAGGTATTAACAGTAAGAAATGAATACAGGCTACAACATCGCACCATTAACAGTTAAAAGCAAGTATAATCTGCAGATATGCTTGACTGCACATTGTGCTGAAAGCTGCCAATCTGATGCTGCCAAAATGCCCCACTGGCCAGGCAGCCTCCATCTAGCAAAGGCCATGAGCAAACACTTTTAGAAGAGAGTAAAACAGAAGAAGCATAGAGCAGCTTCTCCCAAATAATGTCCATCTGTACACTTCACAGTTTGGACATCTGAACAGGTAGGGCTTATCTACTCAGTAACTCTTCCCACAGCAACCTTCAGAATCCACAGTTACAAGAGCAAGAAGCACTGTACTTTCAGAGCCCTACTTTTGTTCTGAACTGGCCACTTGCCAGTTTGACTTGATGCCCTTTGGCACGTGCCAGAAACGCATCACAAAAAACAAGAGGACTTGGCATAAGTTTAAAGATTTGCCTTCAGGTTTTTTAGCAACTGATCCTTAAATTACTTGTTTTAGTGGTGTTTAAAAACAAACTTACTTTTTACGACGACGCCCATACAACTCGCGCCTTAGCTCTCGAGAAATGGGCTTCAAATGCATAAAGTTGCAGAAACCTCCTCGTGTACACTCTCTGAAACAGAATTCAAGGGGCACAGTTAAGAATTCCCAGCTCTGCACGATCTGCTAAGACCTCTAACACCTCTAATATTAAACACAGCAAACTGCAAGCATCATTTACTGACACTGCCTCACTTCTACAAGAAAATCCCCAAAAGATGGCACAAGTCAAGAGGTTCACTACTGCAGGTTTTGCTCCTGCGCTCAGCTGCACAGCACCCACGCCCAGCCCCGTCCCAGGCTGGCAGGGCAGGGGGAAGGAAGGGCCCTCACCCCATCTCGTATTGACGGCAGCAGGCCTCTCTGAAGTCAGTCACAGGGGAGAGCTCGGCATGGATGGGCTGCCCGTTAAACCAGCGGTTGTTCAGGTCGATCACGGCCTTTTCTGCATCCTCTTCACGGCGGAACTGAAAGCGAAAGCAACATTTTCCTTACAGCACAGAGAACAAAACAGGAAGAGAGAAAAGATTCCTATCAAATCGAGTTGTGTGTATCTGAGGCTCAGGGCTGGTAATGAAACCAGAAGCTGTTTTGGATTTCTTGGACAATCCATCAAATCAAGGGTCAATGCGCCAGCTTTTCATTAGCTGGGACTCAAGGGCTGATCAAAACATTGATTTTCCTCTTCATTACACTCTGTTTGGTCTTTTAAGTGGGAAAGATAGTCAATAGAAGATACTGTGTTTTCTTAGTACAGCTTTAAATCAAGGGAATACTTATAAATACTTTCTGGAGCACCAACAGTCCTGATGTAATGCATTTTTTTCAAATATTTAAGGGAAATTTATATAAAAACTGGAGCTTGCATTCATTTAAAAGAGCATTTAGAAAATTCAGATCCTGTTTTACGTTTAATGTAAAACTTAAATTTGAAATGCTTTTGCACAGATCATTTTTTTAAAACAACTTTTTTTTTCTGATTATGACCTGCACAGTCAAGAATTTCAGGTGTGAAAACACTTTCCAGCTGAGGGGATGTACAGCCAAAATATTCAAAGGAACTCTCACACCTCACCCACGCTGTGAACACACAGTAAAATTTCTGCAGGTGACAACTTTGTACTTGTTATTCAAGAGATACCAATGACTTTTAAAGTTAAACCTAAGTGCTCCAGTTTGCACCTTGAACCACCCAGCTACTGCCAAATCTGACTTGGTCACAGATATTGTGTTTAACTGGGAAGTTAGAAAATTAATGCACCTGTGGCATATAAACCTCTCTCATACTGATGTGCTTAAAGGGCAGCATGATGCTAAGACAGATCCCAAATTAATCCTGCCAAACTGAACAGCCCAGCAGTGGTGACTGTTTATATAAAAGATTAAAAAAAAGTGCTAATGTTTCTAAAAATTCCATAGATTTTAGCTATCAAGAAAGCTTCCCAAAATTCATTAAAATTTCTTTTGAATTCCTTTAACATTTTTACTTCAAATTGTGAAGTTGGAGAGCAGCTTATATACTGAAGAGCTTCCCTTGCAAAATAAAATCTACACAATAGATTTTAAAATTCTAAATCAATAAATACCATCCCCCTGACTGCAGGAACACCTGTCCATCCTACCTTTACGTATACATTTCCAACTAGATGATCTCCAAGGTTATCACAAACGTTCATCTCCTCAACTTCGCCGTATTTCTCCTCCATTTCTGTGAAGACCTCCTAAGCACAAAGCAACCCAGCAGAAATTTGTAGCATGTTATTTGTGAGTACAGAAATATTGCATCTAGCTCTAAGTAAGAATAAAAAAGACCTTCCTTGGAAAAAAGCAAGACCAATCGATTATTTTTTTAATATAATTTTGGGTTTAAAGTTAGTACTTGCTTGGCTATCAGTAAGCACAGTATTACCAAGATACAATAAAAACCTACAGAAAAAACATTTACAGAATACACAGGATGAAAACACAACACAGAAACCTTGATGCTAGCTTCAAGGACTTTGTTTCTAAACAAATAATTAACAATATTTTAAATTTAATTAAAAAAGAGGTTATACAATCAAAATGCTACATCACTTAAGCTGCTGATGTTAAAGCAAGCCTATTTCAAGCAGTCAAATTAAGGCCAACTAACCAATGCCAGGAAATATTTAATACAAAGTTGTATGCTTTATATGAACACCTGAGGAAATAAGTGTGGTTGTGGGTTTTTTTTTTTCCCTAAATCCACCTAATTGTGCTATCCACTACATCCATTTAACTAATTGGTGATGACAAATCCAGTGACACTGCAATGCACCTTTACATACCTCAAAGAACTCATCATAATGTTCCTGCATCTCAACATCGCTCACAGCACCTGCAAAAGTCAAAGAGTCAGATCGATTAGAGCCTGCCAGTGTGGAGGAGGATTTTGATCAAACTACAAAACAATCTAGAGAGGCCCTCTGGAGCATAAGAGACACCATATAGCATGGAGCTAACTAACAGGAATATTGCAAAATAAGGATGTGTGAAGAGCTTTGAGTCCCCAAAGTATCTGTCGAAACATTACATTGATATGATCAAATCAAAGCAAATTTTAATCAGAGCCAAACTTGTATGCCACGAATTTAAAGGGGAAAAGAATTACTTTGAAGTATCACTTAAAATTTAATGTACAGTCCCACTCTCTAACTACCAACAGTTTTACCTAAACAGGAGGCAAGTGCTTTGTTATAATTCCACATCATAAAATATTATAATTTAGTATTACTCTTCCTAAAGGAAGAAATTTATGTCCACTTCTCCAGCATATCCACTAGAATTTGAGAGTTCACAATGTGAAATAGCCCAGGAATTTTTTTTATATTTGCCAAAAATAGTCACTGAAATGACAAACTTTTCTCAGTGCCCCCAATGCTTTGCAACAGAGAGCCATTTTCTAGCTGAAGTTTGAGTGCCACTTCATTCTTCTGTAGTCCTGCAGAACATCTTTCAGTGCAAGACAAGCCAGCCTTATATTCAAGTTAAAATTATTTTCAAGTTACAAGCTGGACTTCAAAAATGAGTGCTGCTTGCCTGCTGCTACAAAACCCAATGTAAGTGTGGCTTATTTTTCCAAGCATTATAAGTATAAAACTGAGTTTCATTTATTTCTTCCAGTCTACAGCACTTTAAACAAGCTGTATACATTGAAGCCATTAGATTAGCTCTTCAGCAGTTACGTGGTTTATTAGGATCAAGCGGAGCAGTTTTACAACAAACCCTGCCTTTTAGGCTACAAAAATATGCTAGTGTTTAAAATTACAAACTAGGCTGGTTTAGTTCACAGAATGTGAAAGAAACTGAGCCAATAAAGCTGAGTTTATTCATTTTCAGGCTGCTATGAAAAAAATTTTGGCTAGTATTACCACTTGGACAAACTTTATGTTTTTCTTCAAAGGCTCTAATATTAACCAGCCAGGCTCTCTGGAACTGCAGTTCCTGTTCTTCCACCCAGCTCACCTCCAGAAGAGGCTAAGGGGCATTTGGTTTATAGTTTAGGCTAACAACGTTTCTGCATTCGAGACATGTTTGCTTTGAAGAAATTCCTTTTCCCCTGTGGTTATAGCAAATTAAGGAATATCAAACATTAAACCAGTAATTCTAGGTAGTTTAATACTTAACTATATTCCCAAGCTTCTGCCAACACCACTGATAACAGCTTACTAACACCTAAGGATTTTTTTGTTTTGTTTTCAAAGGTCTCAGACAGGGGCTCTGTGAGGCTCAGTGGGAATAACTACTTTTTACCAGATGGACCAGTGCTAAAAACTTTTTTGCCAAATTAGGAGATCACAAACAACAGTTAGTTAATAACTACTTCAATGACCTTCTAAAGTGGGAAGCATACATATGCACAGGCTTTACAAACATCCATATTCCAGGGCTACTGGTATCTGAACCATGAGAAGCCCAGTTACTAATTAATTCATTAAAATAACTCAGGAAAACTATTGCTGTTCCAAACTAAGGTTAATCCTCTACGACGGCAATAGAAAGGAAGACAGTTAAGCAACAACGACAAGGCATTAAATAGCTACCCAAGTTATCCATTTAAAATACATGCAAATACTTAAGTAGGGAGAAATATCAAAAACCAAGGAGCCAGGAGTTCCAGCAAACCTACTGCTTGCAGAGCTCCAGCTCTACCCCAGGAGGTACAGTCAGGCTCTGGCACACAGCTACTCGCTTGTCACGACAAACTAGAGTTGGATACCAGCATTTACAACACTGGAGGATCTGTGCAGGACTCTTGCAGCTGTAAATCTAAACAGCTCCACAGACCAAACTGCTGTAACTCTGTGCAAATTAGTTACCAGCGCATTGAGAGCTCAGGGAGAGAGTGGGAACACCCAACTGGAAACGTTTTGGTCTACTGAAACAGCGTTAACTACTAAGCATCTGCAAGGAGAGAGCCTACAAACCAATGGAACTGGTCAAGCATCTAGACAAAATGACACAGCTCATTTACATGTCCAGCTTGATTGTGTGACAAAAACACAAATTACATAATCGAGCCATTATTCCTTTTAGAAGCAACAGAGGCAGTGTTGACTTTCAAGTTAGTGGCTGATTCACAAAGCACTTCTAATCAAATGCTGGTAACTAATCTGAACTAGTCTATAAACCAACAGTCAAAAAAAAAAAAAAAAAAAAAAAAAAAAAAAAAAAAACACAAAAANAAAAAAAGATAGCCAAACAAAGCTTTATTACCACACAATCAATACTCACTCCAACAAGAAATATTAGTTAGAAAAGAACACCGACCCTTTTTTGGTTCTAAAACTTTTTTTTTTAAATCTTATTCTAATATTGATGATTCAATTACAATGATAAATCAGTTAATCGCCGATCAACAATCCTGGGCATTAACTGCTGCCAGTCTCACAGGAGGTGTGTTTGCTTATGCCCATTTGTATCTCAGGAGGAGTCATTAAATTACTCCATGACCATACCCAAATGCCTTCCCCTCCTCAAAAGTACTTAAAAAAATACTTGTCTTAGGTAAACATGCCAAATGGCATTGGAATTTGAATTTTCAAAGCATAGAAAGAATTTTAAGCATGCACCCATCCAAAAAGGACAGCTGCTAGAAGGGGTTAGTCTGTCATGGTGTGTTCTTCCAAAGTGCACTCCCTAAATAGAAGCTGCATTAACCTAGGACAAATTTATGCATGCAGTCTGAAAAGTTTCAGTTCAAGTTCTCTTAACATTTACAGAGCAGGACATTTGTTCTGGATGAAGTCAATGTGTCACTGTCCTGCTCTTTTCGACAGTGGAACCTAATGGATAGCACAAAACATACAGAAAACCATTCCTAGGATTCAGGCAACTGGCAGGGAGAGAGGTGACAGGAAGAAAGCAGTGCAACCAACACTGCTTCACAGGGGAAATACAATTTCAACCCTTTTTGATTTAATAGTTGGTATTCAGATTCCCCTCACAGTTTTGGAAGCAGGGAGGAAGGTAGCAGGACAAAAAAAATTTTTTTGGATTTTTTTTTTTTTTTTTTTTTGTTTTTTTTTTTNTTTTTTTTTTTTTTTTGTGTTTGTTTTGAACACATGTAACGAAACGTGGTCAGTTTGATCTGTTAAACTAAAATGGCAGACCAGCTTAAGTCGACACTGAGCTCTGACAATCAAGCCCAGGGAACCAGTGAAGGAACTTGTATGAACTTACAGCGCAAACCGTCAGCAGACTGGGAAGAGTTTTGAGGGTTACGGTAAATGTTCAAGAGGGCAATGGTCTGAAATACAAAACGCAACAACTTTATATTATGGAAAATAATTTTAACAAGAAACTGGTTTCCTTTAGGGTCGCTTTAGCCGAGTCTGTGCTGAAAGAGAGGTGGTTATTCTCTCCCAAGCAGGAGAACTTGCACTTAGCTGGTGACCTTTCTATATCAACCTAACACTGTAAAATAATAGAGATCTCATGATACTCCATTATTGTATTCTTAATTTCACTCCATTCATCTGTATTACTATAGAGGGGCTTTGCACGATTTCAGACAGCTCTGAAAAGAGGTGGCATCCAAACACAGCGGTCACATTGCGAGCACAATAATTTGATTTTGGTCTTACTGAACGGCGTTTTAGCAGCAAAATCCCAGGAAAGGAAGCAATACAATAATGAGAGCATAACATGAAATCTCCATTTTCCTAAAAATGTTAAGATGAAAGAAAACCCAGTTCTGGGACTTACCGTACTTCACATATATACCTATTTGTTTTTTTTGGGGGAGTGTTAGATCAAGAGTTTGAGAAATGTCTGCAGTTTAACCCTTTCAAAAGAATGCAGTGTTATTAAGTAACTAAGTTTCTCTTTGCAACACAGAAGGGAACCTGCATCAAGTCCAATCTGTGCAGCCCTTTCTGCATTCAGAACCGCACACGTTCCACAAACTCTTGATGTGTGCGCAAGAAGAGTTCCGTCACTTGTCCTGTTTGCAACAGCTTTATGTCAGCAGCTCAGAAGCCAACATTATTTTCTCATAATTAGGAGTGGGCTCTTTAACACCATTCTTTAAAAAAATTTCTCCAACTGTGGGACTTACAGTGTGAGCCGTCAGCCGTCTGTGCACTGTTTTGGGGGTTACGATAGATGTTTTGAATCAAGATGGTCTGCGGGGAAAAAAAATAAAAAGGGGAATTCTACTGGCTGCTGTGCATATAATAGACAATTGCAAAGAGACAACTTGCTTGCAAACAGCTAAAAGTAATATTTTATCCTTAAGACTTCCTTTTGTATTTGCAGAGTATCTTCCAAAATTGCATACAGACCATCATATTATGAAAACAGTTTTAATTAACCACCAAGAAAGAGCTGCGTTTGTCTCAACAGCTATCCTCAAAATGGGAGGTGTGAGGCCCAGAAACCTAAAATGTCACACGGGGTAAGCTGGAGAAGCCTAAACTTTCGAGACCAGATTCACTACTGCAAGTCTAGGGGGGGAAAAAAATAAGTGTTACGTGCACAGCATGTAATACGTAATGCCACAGTGTCCAAAATGCTACACCAGACCATAAGGCCTTTAGGCAACTGCTACGTCTTGTTTTGTGCATCAGGATTTTCTTGGTGGAATTTCTGTTTAAATAATATAATAGCATCATAGGTTCACATGATTCCGATCCTTCAAATAAGGACAATATCCTTTTAGCCCTTCTGCTTTTTACTTGAAGAATTAGCCCAGGCAGACTTGAAACCTTACATTTGTACCGTTCTTCTTAAAATCAAGTTGTCTGAAAAAACAAACCATGTTTAAGTTAGTAAACTAATATTACAAAAAAATTCCAAACGTCCATATCACTGTAAGCAGCTCAAAAACTGAGATTTGATTACTTAAAATACAAGCTCAATGTTAGTCAGTATGAATGGCAATCCCCAAGTAACTTTAGCTTAGACATTATTATTATTAGTCACAGTAAGAATTCAGAGCTTAAAGAAGTCACAGGACCAGCAATGTCACACCTAAATCCACTACCCATTTAACATGTAAAAAAACCACATCCAACTGTAACATCACATTTAAAATCACACACTTCTTTCATTATGGGTCCAGCCATACCAACCAAAGCTTTGTGCTTCCGTGGCCCAGGTTTAAACTACCTGTGCTTTAGCCTACAACTGGAGAGTGACAGAAACAGGCATCTGGTATGGGTGTTTCTGCTGATTGGGGGTAATTTGATCACCCTGGATTGTGTGACCTTTCCTAACACAGCTCTTCTGTAAAGTAGCTGCACCAGCAAGAGCTGCACAAGGTTAAAACGTGGTGCTGGTAACTTCCCATTAGCAAGATCTCTGTTTTCTATCACAGCTGATTGTCAACCTGCACACAAATGTAACATTTCTGCAGACCCCACACGCTGCCAGGGATCTGGGAGCTGTCACTGTGCAGTCCCAGAAATCCCTGGATGAATGGGATGTGTCCTGCTGACCCACTTCAGCTGGCATTGCTAACCAGGGCCTAAAGCACAGCTAAAGGCTGCTCTCACAGAAAGCTGTAGTTGCATACAAACTTTTTTTAGTAAAATAAAGATGTAAAGGTTGTGGGAGGATTTTGTTAGGTTTTTGGGGATTTTTTAACTTAATATACAACTACTGTGGAAGCTGTCTGCTTTGGAAATATTATTTTGTAGCCAATGACCTAAATTTAGGTCTTTAAATAACCAACTGCACATCAACTTGTGCTCCATGTAGGTCAGGAACATGGGATGATTTAAAAAATGGACAATACTCTTTTGAAATACAGTATCTCCATTAAAAAAATTAAAATCCCAGAAGCAAAGAGGTGTTTTTGTTGCCAGAAGTCCCCATCCACCAGTAACCTTGATATTCTCCCCTAGAAGTCCCCCTGCCCACTCACAGTTTAACTTGATCATAGCTCTGAACCTCCCCTCCCCAATTTCTCCCCCAAACCAACATCAGCCCACATTTCTCATCAACTCTGCTCCTAAGTTGATTAAATGAACTTGCAGAAGACTTTGCTGTTATGTGAACTTTGTCTCTGTAGTTAAAACCACTGCAGTTAAAATGCAGCAACTTCCAAAGGCCCTACTGCTCATGTACAAGATGCCCAAAGAAATTAATTTCTGTGCCTTGACAATCAGCATTGATAGAAAGAGGGAAAACATCCATTTCTCCAGGAATGTAATTTGTGAATACTGTACAGCTCATAATAACAATAATGAAAGCCCTGTCGCTCCCTGCACCTTATCAAATTTATTTTTATTTCTGGCAGACATGCAGTCATTCCCTGAGCAAAAGACTAAATAATCTGTCATGCCAATTGACAATTCACCCTCAGCAACCAGGCAAGTTGTTTTCAATAAACCATTTACTTTCAAGGGAAATGTGCAAACCACTCTTGAAACTTAAGAGCCTGGGTCAGAG
This sequence comes from Aegithalos caudatus, assembly GCA_013389925.1. Classification (NCBI taxonomy): domain Eukaryota; kingdom Metazoa; phylum Chordata; class Aves; order Passeriformes; family Aegithalidae; genus Aegithalos; species Aegithalos caudatus. The sequence continues at coordinate 569,614 of WEIU01014983.1, forward strand.
AGCAAATGTGATGACAGATGAATCTCTTTTATTCATTCATTAGTTTTCTTCTATCATATGCATAAGATTGAAGCTCCCACCTTTGGGACAGGTGGGATGTGCTGCCATTGTCTGGGATTTAACAACTCTGGGATGGTTTAAGTGCCTGAACACCACTGAGAAGGCACACTCACCTGAGAGTTAGCACTGGTTGGTCTCTACTACAGGCAAGCTTACAACAGCATCGCTTCCTGCAGCCATTAAGGGTGACAGGAGATAATTAGAAATGCTGGGAGAAGTAAATGGAATACCCCCAAAAAAGCAAAGACCCAGATAAACTGGGGCTAAAACTGAACTAATTAATCTGGAGTTTGGTAATTATTCACTTGTATCTGAGTGTTAAATCTATGTTTTAAAGAAGTCAGAATATACTTCCACAAGAAAGAGGAAAAAAAAGGGGAAACAAACCTGGCTAAATGTTGGTTTGTTGTGCAACCGAGAACATCTGTCTCCATGGCGACAAGCTCCAATTTTGAAATAAAATGAGCAGTTGACTCTGTAAGAAAAAAATGAATGAGTAGTTACACACTGGCACAGAAAATGTTAATTTGCCAAAAAAAAAAAAAA
>WEIU01014983.1:572478-614028 GCA_013389925.1 Aegithalos caudatus
GGCGGAGGGGCGGAGCCAGGGGGCGGCGGGACGGGAGCGGAACCTGAGGGGCCGCGGGTTCGAGTCCCGCCCCCGGCAGGGGCTCTGAGGGGACGGGGGTGGCGGATTCCGAGGGCTGGAATAAAGGGATTGCCTCAAAGCTAGGGGGAAGAGTGGTGCGCCTTCTGAAGGGGTTTAAATTTAAAAAAAAAAAAAAAAAAGAGTAAAACATGCGTTTGAGTTAAAAACAGACTGGAGAGTAGATGCAAATTTATTTCTTATCGTTGTTTTGGGAGGTTTCTTGGAATTGTGGGCCAAAAAGTTGCACGTCTGAACGCAGTGAACTGAAATTTTTGCAGTGGAGTAGCAACGTGTGTTGAAGATTGCAATACTGTACATCGCTGAAAACCACATCAGGAAATAAACTCACTCATTCTGCCAATCCAGAAAACAGGACTGAGCGCTCAGTGTGAGACAACGAAAAAAACATCTCTGATATTTTGCAATTCACTGAAGCAGTAATAAATACACTCTGTAGAGCTCACAGCTCTAGCTGGACCATTCACAGAATCATGGAATGGTTTGGGGTGGAAGGGATCTCAAAGACCATCCTGTTCCAAGCCCTGCCATGGGCAAGGTCACTTTCCTAGACCAATTCCACTCCAAGCCTCATCCAACCTCCTGCAATTCCTGATTTGGTTTGAGCTGTGACCTGTCTAAGGACAGGGACAGTCTTCCTGACACTGCTCCATGTCCTGCCATGTGCTTTCTGTGCTCTTTAGGGATGTAAAGTTCACCTGCTCCCTGCTGCTTCCTCCAAAAAACTTGTGCTGATTTTTGCTCCAATGTTTTTATTAAAGCCTTCAGCTGAAATAAGTCAAAATACATTTTTCCTGGGGATTCAAAACACATTTTCAATATTTGAAACACTCTGGGTTGTGTGATGGTGTCAGTCAGGGGAAGGGATCTCTGCCTCTTACCTGGTGTGGTAACAGCAGCAAGCCTTTTTCATTTTATTTATTTTTTTTAATACCTATCTGTAAATCTCAGATTAGTGATTTACTGCAGGTTACTCCCTGCGCCAAATTGCTCATATCTGTTGGGTTAAATGCTGTTAAAACCCCTCCCCTGCTCTGCCTCCTTAAGGAACATTGTCATCACTGTGACAATTATCAACCCAGGACAAAATGGTGACACCCAGATCTGTTTTGGAGATAAAAGGGCTGAGAGGAAAAATGAGGAGGGAAGCAGCTGGTTTTAAGAGAGGCAGAGCTAGGAGGAAAAGCAGGAAAAAAAAATTGTGAAGCAAAAGAAAGCAGTGCTTGGATACAGAAAAAAGATTAAAACAAACACAGAAACACATCCGGGGGGTCAGTACATGAAGTATTTAAAGCATTCACTGGAAAATAGCACTTTCATTTTGCCTGTGCCTAGAACTGTGTGCTAAAGAGGTACCTGGAGTTTCAGGCCAGTGCACAGGACTTGGTTTCTCAGGTTAAAGGGATTTTGCTAACAGTGCATATGCAGGGATAATTACTGACCCACAACCAGCAAGCCCTTTGAACAATTTTTCCAGCTCTCTGCTTGACACCTCTTGGAACAAGGCACAACTGTGAGGAAAGAGAACCAATTTAAGATGTAACGTCAAAAAAAATGAATCTGAGAAGGCAGCCTGTGTACATTAGAACAGGGCTGTAGCTGGTAACCTCATCTAATCTACTTGCATGCCTATACTTCACTAATCACCATGGTTATATAAGCAGATCGTTGATAAGATCCTTAATTATAGCAACCCCAGGAAAGGCTGCACAGCACAGCAGAGAGAATGGTGAGGTCTTTGGAGCCCTCTCCTCCATAAGGATCTGGGGCAGGACTGGCTGTGGCTTTGTTTCATCTCTTGGGGCAACATGCACTGGTCTGAGAAGGACTCTGCCACCAAGCAGATGGGGACAGACCCTCTCTGAGCCCCCCAGGCCACCCTCAGCTGAGCCCTGACCCTGCCAGGGCTGTGAGGACAGGCTGAGGGTGCACTGGACCAGCCTGGCACCAGGGACAGTCCCTGGGGTTGGATGAGTGGCAGGGAAGAGCAGAGGAAATGCTGAGTCAGAGCCCTGGAAAAGCAGCAGTGCAGACACAGCAGAGCGTGGCTGAGGGATCTGTGTGTCTTAGGGAAGCTTTTCCTTGGAGATCCAACCCCTGATTAGGGACACTGCTGATTTATTATCTGCTGCTGTTAGAGGGAGCTTTACAGTTGTAAACCAGGAAAATTAATAAAGCTGCAGGGCTTTTAAGTTCAGTGCAATATTTGATGTGATCAGAACTTCCATCCAGCAAGCTGCTGTGCAGTCTGGGGTCAAGGCCATCATTGTGGCAGCTGCTCTTTGTAAAAAGCCCTCTCTCCTTGCCCAGAGGAGCTTACAAGCTAGACAAAAATGCCATTCTCCCCACTTTACACAGGAGACACAGAGAGCAGGGAATTTCCAAACATCAAGGTGGACAGGAGATGAGCAGAATCAGGGTAAAAATTTGGGGATAGCCTCAGGTGAAGGCTGCACTTGCTCCATTTCCTCACTCACACACAAGGCAGCAGGACCTCTTAGCTGGCAGTGGGAGTGGAGTGCTGGCAGGGGACAGAAAGAGGAATATTCTGTACTCAGTGGTGAGCACTGGTGTGTTTGTGGTCCCCTCCTTCATGCCTCAGAGCACAAGTAACATCTGGTGCCCACAGCTGCAGCTTCACTTCTGGCTCCTCCAGAACCACTTCTTGATTTTATGTTTTTTTTTACTCCATTGTTAACACTCTCCCTATCTGGGTGCAAATCATTTGTTTTCTCCTGGTTCAGCCTCCCCATAGCCCTCCAGCCCCCCTTGCTAGGCAGGAATTCCAAGCTTTGTTCAGGATATGTGCGAGCCTGGCCCAAAAGAGAAGATGTCAATAAAGACTGTAGCAATACCAGCCTGGCAGGAGAGCTCTAAAACCATGCAGGTGTTTTTTCGAGGTGAACCCCATCCCTTGGCCTCTCTCTGTGCTGATCCCTGTGCTTTCCCCAAGTGTGGGCAATTGGCAGCCTCACTGTGCTGTGGCCATCCATATTCACCATGAAAATAAGAAAAACCTCTTTTTTTCTGCTTTCAGTGTCTGCCCCTGTGAGTGCAATCCTGGCTGTCCTGTCCCAGACCTCCTCTCCCAGCCTTCTGAGGTGCTGCCTCAGGGCTGCCTCTGATCCACCTCCACTCTCCAAGGGCCAAAAGGATTAATTGGAAAATAATCAAACTCCATCTCATAAGCAAACCCAGCTGCTCCTTTGAGGGAAATTCCTCTCTGTGCTGTCCTGGGAAGTTTGGAGGAAGCATTTTGTGGTAGCAGCTGATGTCTTTTGACCTTTCTCAGTACTCTGAAAAGTTATCCAGGTGGTGCTTGCTTCCTGCCCTCGGGTACTTTGAGGACCAAAGGACACCAAGGCAGTGAAAGGAGAGAGTTTGGTGAAAATCTCTTGTTACATCTCTCCTCCAATGACTTCTCCAGTGCCCCATAGTCCATACAAGCTCTTTGCATAGTGTGGTAGTTTGAAATAACTTGGTTTTTTGGTGAGGAGAAAAAAGGATCAGAGGAGATGATTTTTGTGAGTGCACTAGCGTTTGGCCAGCATCAACCCACTGCACATAGGAAAGCAGTTTGCAGATCTGCTATGCCCATCCCATAATTTTGTTTGTTTTCAGCCTATCTCCATTTGGTTGTGGTTTCCTGGTACAGCAGGAGCTTGGCTCACAGGAGCTCAGTCAGGGTGCAAGGGGCAGGGTTCCCTCCACCCCTCCCAGAGCTGATTTTGTTCCACCTCCCAGACTTGCCTGGCTGCATGGTGAGTGCCTTGAACTGCCTCAAATGGCTAGGTTAATGATCTGAATTATTTTATCTTGCAATCAGGACGGGGAAATGAGGCTGCACTGCACAGATGGGAGCTCACGGCAGGAGGAGGGAGGGAAATCAGGAAGGATGGGGTGGAAGGGAGGAAAAGAAAGAGAAGAGGAGAGGAGAGGANAGAGAAGAGAAGAGAAGAGAAGAGAAGAGAAGAGAAGAGAAGAGAAGAGAAGAGAAGAGAAGAGAAGAGAAGAGAAGAGAAGAGAAGAGAAGAGAAGAGAAGAGAAGAGAAGAGAAGAGAAGAGAAGAGAAGAGAAGAGAAGAGAAGAGAAGAGAAGAGAAGAGAAGAGAAGAGAAGAGAAGAGAAGAGAAGAGAAGATAGGAAAGGATTCTCCCTTTCTGCAGCAGAAAGTTGTTCAGCTCAAGCTCATCATGGCACTGTACCCTCACAGTGGAGCTTTTTATAAACAAACATTGCATCTAAAAATAGCAGATGTTTCTGCCAGAGAACCAGAGCAGGGGTATCAGAGGAAGTTGTTGTAGGAGGGGGGAAAACCTCTTTCAGATTCCTTTTGCTGTCTGTGGTTGAACTCTGCTCATAGCTCAACATTCACAAAAAAAAAAAAAAAAAAGAAGCAGACTTATCCAGAAATATATTTACAGAAAAATCTTTGTTTAAGGAAAAAGCCCAGTCATAAGAGCCTGCAGAAAGGCAAGGCACAATACCCCCACAACAGGCTCATTGCTGTTTCCCCGGGTCAGACAAGCCTCCCCAAATCCACTGGGAGATGTCCTGGGCCAAGCAGAGGCTGTGGCTCAGGTACTCGGGTACCACGGTCGCCGGGGATGCCTTCTGCATCGCTCTGCCCTGTGGTTTAGTAAAGAAGCAGCCTGGGGCGTGTGATGGGCCCCCCCTGACAGCAGAGGTGTTGCTTTTCATGAAATAATCCATTTCCCCACACGAAATAATCGCCTGCCCGCGGGGGCGCTGGGGATGCTCCCTGGGGATGCTCGCCGGGGATGCCCGGGTGGAAGCCGCAGTTCCAGAGGATGCAGGAACTTTCCATTCGCTTTGCTGGAGCTCCCTCCGGTGGCATTCAGCTGGAAGGGCTCAGAGCCTGCAGCGCTGCAGATCCTTGGCAGGAATTGAGCCGGACACTATCCAGGGCAGCGTTCCCCAGCAGGATGCTGCTGGCGGCGTGAGGCGCTGGGGATGGGCAGCGAGGGGACAGCAGAGCCCAGGGCAGGCTTGTGAGTGACCCCTGCGCTCCAGAAACGGGAGATTTGCTCCAACGAGATGGTTTCTGCAGTGTGGGCTCTCCCCAGTGCAGCTGCTGCTGCCCTGTCCCTCTGAGCAGCAGGGATCCCTGGAATGTACATCCCACAAGGAATTGTATGCCTCCATCCCTCTTGCTGGCATGTGAAACAAGGTGCCAAGGGTCGTGCTGCCTGCATTCACCTAAGTACAGAGATGCTGGGTGATGCCAGGGGGTTCCTGCTGTGTCATCTTGGAGCTGTGGGAACAGGTGCTTGTGAGGGACCCAGGTGTGGGATTCACTTAGGGGGAGGAGGGAGGGATAATTTGGGAAAAGCTGCTGGCATGGCAGCCCTTAGGAAAGTGTTACCAGAGCAGCCTGAGTGGTGAGGTGACATCTCCTGGTGCAGAGGGAGAAGCAGGATGGTTACAGAGAGGCCCTGAGAGGGGCTAGGAATTCCCTCAGGAGCTCACAGGGTGAAAACAGGAGACCCTTTGCTTTTTATGGAGTGAGTGGCCAAGAGTGGCTGTGGTGTGTGAGCTCTGCTCTCCTGGCTCCCAGCAGCATCCTGTGACAGCCAGCAGCCCCTCTGGAAGCCAGTGAGCTCCATGGAGACTGCTTGGAACCCTCCTGCTTCCAGGGAGCCAGAGCTGGGCAAGGAGGCTGCAGTTTTTCCAAGGGGTTTTGTGTAGCTCCCAGGGCTTCCCTCTGCCCTGCACAGGTGCTCTGGCCAGGTATCCACGCTGTGGAGTGCTCATCCTGCACAAATCATTCCCAAGGTGAGCAGGAGGTGGGGGCCAGTCCTGGTCAGACTCTGATGTGAACACACAGGTGTGCAACAGGCATGGCAGACAAAATTGCACCTCACTCTGTGTCTGTGGCTTCAGTCACCACAGGTGAAGAGGCAGAGCAAGAATTACACCTGCAAAAGCAATGGCAGTGGAAATCTGCCAGCAGACAGGTTCAGAGGGGCAGCCTGAGGTGAAACCTGAGCCCAAGCTCTCATTTCTCCACTGCCAGCATCACCCTTCAGAGCCAGGTGAGCTGCTGATGACCTGAGCTGAAGCCAGGCTCTGCTCTCTGCACCTTGGAAAATTTTACCCCAAGTCAAGCTGCTTCTTTTCCAAGAAAGGAGCTCTAATCCTGCGAAAATATTATTTTCCAATTATGACTTGCAGGATGGCTGATGCAGATCTAATCGATCTGTTTAGTCAGCCCTGTGAAAGCACAGGCATCAAAGCTGCTGCCTCTGACGCAGCTCAGGAGCTGCAGTGCCTCGTGTGAATTCTTCCCATTGTTGTTTTAACTCTTAATTTCAGGGCAGTCACTGCAACAACAGGCTTTGTGCTGCCACCTGACTCAGGAAGCAATGAGGCTTAGGAAAAAAAAAAAAANAAAAAAAAAAAAAAAAAAGAAAGGTCAGTGTTGTCTCTAAGCTATATGCTTATCTTAAAGCATTTCCCTGGGGCTTAGCAAGAAGTAAATATTCACAACACCCAGCAGAGCTGTGTTTTTTGCAGAGCAGGGCCCAAGGTTTGCAGCCCTGGTTTTAGCACTGTGAAGCAGCTGTAGCTGAAGTAACAGCAGCTCGGGAAGTAACACTTGGAGTGTAAATCTGTTACAGGAAGCCCATGCAACACTGGATGGATGTTGAAATGTCCTTTGGGTGGGTGTTGCACAGCCTGGGTCCTGGGAAGGATCTGCTGTGCTCTGGATTACCAGAAGACAAAGGGAGTTTCCCAGGAGCACAGTAGAGCTGGATTTCAGAGCAGAGCAATACTGAATGCTGGAGTAATACTAGACAGCAGTTTCCCCACAAGATTAAAATCTGTTTAAAACAACCACAAGCAGGAGCACTAGTTCCTGTTAACTTTGTTGGTATGAGAGAGCAGGAAGGTGACAGTGTCACAAAGGAGGAACCTGAACTGTGCCAGGGCAAGGCAGCTGAAGGCACAGCTGGCGTGAGGCTACTCAGCCATTTAGCCCAAATTAAACAGTCTCCCTGTGCATCCATTAATGCTGCTGAAAGGTTTTTTACCACTGCACCTGGAACAGCTTTCCTGCAGCCCCTGGCACTCACTGGGCTCAGATGTGCACTGCTGATTTCAGTTCTCTGGCCTGTTTTGCCTCCTGTTGTGCTGAAGGGCCAAAAGCCTCCCCATGGACCCTGTGGAGGAGCCTGGGCAGCTGCTGGCTCTGGGCTGGCAGCTGCCAAGGGACCTGGGGGTCCCTCACCTCAGCTGCCCACACCTCAGTCCCCCCCAGCTCCCAGACTGCAGACACCCTCCAGCCTGATCCCAGAGAGATTCCAAAGGGTCACCCAGCAGAGGTCAGGAGACTTTAGAGCCATGGTGCTGCAATCTCAGTGGGCTGGTCTCACGGGTCCCAGTGATTTTTCCATATCTCATCTACCCCCAAAAAGGTCTGAATTTTATTTTTTTACTGTCCTTAACAAAACAAGAGATAAAAGTCCTGGAGATGCAGTTAGACTGGAGGGAACCTGCAGCAAGGGGCTCTCAGAATCCACCTGAGTCCTTGACTCTGCTTGGCATCTCTGCATGGGCCTGACACAGCCCTAGGGAAGAGGTTGTTAGCCAGAGGCTGAAAGTGGCTGGCTGTACCCTCACCTGCCACGGAACATTAGACATTACTGAAAAAATTGATTAGTTGTTGGCTCAAGAAGTGAGTGCACTGACTACAGTATTTGAAAGCCCAGTGTAAAAGAGGTTCTTTTGAAGGAAGTGGCATCTGTGGTGTGTAGCCAGGTTGTTCACCACCTTGGAGTGGATCTTGACTGGACACAGCCAGGGAGTTGTGGGTGCTGGCTCCATGTGCAGCTGCAGGCCAGGGATGAGGGGTGTCCCTCAGGGACACCTCTGCCTTGGCTTCCCCAATGACACAGACAGTGGATCCATCTGACCCTCAGCACACTGACAGGGGATGGGGAGCTGAGCAGGGCAGGTGTCACTCTGGAAAGACAGGGCTGTGCCGAGGGAGCTGAGCAAGCTTGGGAAGTGAAAGCACAAGGACTTCCTGAGGTTCAACAAGGCCAAGCACAGGGTGCTGCCCCTGGGCCGGGGCAATTCCAGACATGAGCACAGACTTGAAGAAGAATTTGCTGAGAGCAGTGGAGAAAGGCTTGGGGATGCTGCTGGACATGAGCTGGCCATGTGCAATGGCAGCCCAGAAACTCTCCATGTCCTGGGCTGCAAAAAAGAGGGGCGTGTCCAACAGGCCAAGGGAGGTGATTCTCCCACTCTGCCCTTACAAGACCCCCCTGCAGTGCTGGATCCAGATTTGGGATCCTTGGCAAAAGAAAGTAAGGGATATGTTGGAGCAGGTCCAGAGGAGGCCACAAAGATGATGCAGAGACCAGCAGCACCTTTGCTGTAGAGACAGGCTGGGAGAGCTGGGGTTCTTCAACCTGGAGAAGGTTCTGAGGAGACCTTATTGTGGCTTTTCAGTATTTAAAGTGAGTTCATAAAAAGGAGGAGGTCTGATTTTGTATATGAGCAGACAGTGATAGGACAAGGAGGATTGGTTTTAAACTAAAAGAGGAGAGATTTAGATTAGATTATTGGGAAGAAATGCTTTATGTGAGGATGGTGAGGTCCTGGCACAGGTTGCCCAGAGAATCTGAACATTGAAAGTGTTCAAGGCCAAGTGTTCAGGCTGGATGGGACTTTGAGCAAACTAGTTTAGTGGAAAGTGTCTCTGCCCATGGCAGGGAGTTGGAACAAGATGATATTTAAGATCCTTTCCAACCCAAACCATTCTGTGATTCTGTGAATGGGGGAATCAGGAGGTGGAAGGATTGCTGGTTTACCTCTGGGGCAGTCCTTAAACCCAACCACTTCCAACTCTGCAGTGGCAGAGCAGCAGCACATGCCCATCCCAAGCCTTTTCCACACAGGCTCTCTGTGCCCTTTGTCTCTCTCAGCAAAGCAAATGGGCAGCTGCAACGAGCACCCTAAGGCAAGATCCATGGCACTTTAATCAGTATGCCAATGCCTACAAAAGAGCCTGCTTGTTTTTTTCCCCCCATATGAAACTGCTTTCCTAAGCAGTTGTCTTCACTGGAATGTCATGGGAATTTTGCTGTGTTTCTAGATCAGAAGTGGTCCTAAAATCACGCCTGCAAAAAACGTCCTGTTAGCAGTGCTTGGGTACTGAGCAGGTGTATCAATGCAGGCTCACCTACAGCTGCTGTCTAATTACAAATTCTGCTAAATAGCTGGGTTAACAACGTCAAATCCTACAGGCTGTCATTCCTTACTCTGTTTGGGTGTGGTAGATAGCATGTGTCTGGACCTGAGCACTCCTACATCCAGCTAAAGGTCGGGAAAGAAAAGAATTTGCTGCTCTGTTCGTTTTCCCTGTTGATTCCCCATGCCTAGTCTATCCCTGTGGCCAGTGGAGCACAGAGTGCCATCTGCAGCACAGATCCAGCTGGGATGTGTGTGTACCACTTTTGGGCTAGTGGAGCACTGGGTGCAAGGTTGAGAACGTGCCACATGTGGGAGGACAGGAGGCTCCCTGGCCATGGATGCAGCAGGCTGAGGAGGGCTCAGGCTGTACCTTTCTGAATTCTGTACAGTGTAGGGCCTTTACACCGAGGCTCACACAACAACGCTTTGCTCTGGAGCTGAACTTCCCGCTGCAGTTGGAATTTAGAGAAGGAGGTCAGGTTTAGAGAATGGTTTAGAGAACGAGCTCAGGTTGAGAAGCCATCCTCCAGGAGCTGTTAAAGCAGTGCTTACCTCCAAAGGGTCCTACTGTCTGGGAGATCAGCTAAAGAGGTGTGAAACAAGGCTGCAGCACCCCTGAAACCTCGGCTCTTTCCTTTGCACCTTCTTTTGTTTGGTTGATAACATGGATTGTCCCCGCCTCTTGCCTATTCCTGCCAGGTATTAGAAGAATATGGCCCATTTCCTGGGGGCTGCTTGGGAAAATCTAATTATCTGTGGACTAAAACGAGCTGGGAGATAAACACTTTGAAAATCAGATGTGATTTAAGGGTGAGAATGAGGCACCTATATTTGTCCCTTATGTAGGGGATAGCAGCTAACAGAGCAAGTCGCTGGGATGGATGAGATTCCTGACTAATTCAGGTTATCTTGTCGGCAGTTTCTGCTTTTCAGAAGTTTGGAAAAGCCTTTTACAGGTGCCTGGGAATGGTAACAACGACCCGGCTGAACCCGTTCCAGAGCCGTGCACATTTTTCAGACCCTGGAGCATGTTTTGCCTGAGTGCTTTGTAAAGGAAAAGCCAACTCTGCAGTGTGGCAACCTCTGGGAATAGATGTTAAATGGATGTAAAGCATATTGTCATCTCAACTGAGGGCTGCACATTGCGTCTGATATGTTGTGAACATACTGGAAAAATTGCCTGCACTACAGATTATGGGGATAAAAACCTTGCCAACCTCTGTAAGCCACCGAGTAGCCATGTCCAAACCCTTGGAATAACATTCACTGGAGAAGGGCAACGTTCTTTCTGCTTGGTGTGAAGACATTTATCACATGTCCTTGAAAGGGTTGCACTTCTACTCTCATGGCCTGGAATTTGCAGGTCCTGGGAATCCCAGAGGGACAGATGCAGTTTTTGGGAGGGCTGTTCTCATTTTCCTGAAGCTACATGCCAATCTTTTTTGATGTTTTATTGATCACAACAGGTATTCTCTCGGCTGATTGTTTATTTCTTCAACCAAAGTGGATCTTTGAAGCCAAAGATAACCCATCCCCGTGGATCAGGGCAGAGGCTTGCAAATAAAGTGTCACAGCTGCAGCAGTGACTGAAGGACTAGCCCTTTCACAGCTGCAGCCTCTTGAAACTCCTGTCTTCGGAAAAAAAAAAAAAAAAAAAATCCCCCAAATTCCAGAAGAAGGTGGTGCATGAGAGGAGAAACAGAACAGGGACTGGCTAAACTTAGTGGTGTGGGTTGGAAGGGTGCTGTGTGTCAGAGTGAGTTGTGAGACTCTCAGGAATACTTTTCCCATAGGGAAACATCCCTTTGCCCTCTGTAGATGCTTTCTTTGCACACCTTTTGAGTAGGCCCAGTACTACAGCCAATGTGGTCATGCCTGGATCCCTTTTTCCCCTTTCCAGGGTAATCAGCACCAAAGTGTGAGTGTCTCCTTGCAGGTAAGGAACATCTCCTTCCACCTGGGAAGTCCTGCCCACCCTGGAGAGGAGCAGAGCTGATGGAGGCTCCAGGACCACATTTTGTTGCCATAGGGATGATTTAATGTCTGCCCTCCTCTTATCCCTCTTATGCTTGGGTCATCCCTGGGGCAGGAGCCAGCTTCCAGCACAGGCTGGGACAGGAAGGGCACAAGAGGGACATAAAAGCAGTGAAATCTTCATGCCCTTCAGAGAATGGTGGCCTGCTTTTAACTCAGTTGGGAAGAACAGGCAGCTCCTTAGAGCACCAACTCTTTTAGGAACCCTGGAACAGGTCTATAAAGCAGCACAGACCCAGAGGAAGACTGAACAGCACTGACAGGTTTTAATCACTCCCCAGCACAGAAATACACAGACATCCTGGTGAATAAAACTGGAGAGTCAGAGTGACAGCAGGACAAGACTTTGTGACATTTGGGGGTAGAAAAGAAGGTTGAACACACTCAGTCAATGGCAAAACAGTGGATATCTCTGAAGGCGAGTTACCTCTCATATTTCTGTGTGTGGCTGCAGAACATTCCTCCTGTTGTGCTCTAGGTGGAGAAAGAACACCAAGCCTTGGGCAACGGACTGCAGTTTTATTTGCTCATCTGCCAGAAAGCCATGAGAAGGCTCCAGAACCATTCTCCTCCATCCACAGCTGATCATAAAGTGCATTATTTAAATTCTGTAACTGAGAGCACCCTCTTTGGGTCATTGAAAAGCCCCTCTGTGATTTACAGATCACTGTGTCAGCCTAGGGAGTGAGAAATGTTATCCAAATACTTTTATGTTTGCGTGCTGCGAGTTTAGATTGGGGACTTTGCATTTAAAAATGATTGTTCTGAATTTCCCTCCTGTTACTGCACCCACAGCTGCAACTCCCCTCCACTGCACCACTTTTCCCAGAACTAACATACATATTCTTTTATTTCTTTTACTCAGCAGCTGCAGCAGGGATTTTTCTGTTTGCTTGTTTTCCCTCACTGCATTTGGTCCCCAGGCTATGACCTTTTGATAAAATGCATAAAACATCTGGGAAGGAAAAAAAAAAAAAAAAAAAAAAAAAAAAAAAAAAAAAAAAAAAAAAGAACAAAAAAANAGAGGGAAAGTGAAAAGAGGGTTTGTTTCAGACTGCAGATGCTGTGACAATCTCTATCATTTAACCTTAATTATACACAGCAGAGCCGTGGCTATTGGTGTGGCGTCAGCAACACCGATGATCCCATCTGCTGTGCCTGAGCACTTTGCTGTGGGGTAAAGCCTGGGGAATGTGATGCTCTCCAGTTTGATTATCCCTTAGCTCTCCTCTTCCCTCCCGGAGCGCCCTCCAGCCTGGCCCGCGCTCTCCATTTGCCTCACAAAGCCCTTTAAGAGACGTCAGGGGGAATTCTGGCTCACGGTGGCTCTTTCCCGTGCTCTGGGGACACGAAGCATCCACGAAGCTGGGGTGTGCAGCAGCTGAGGAGCCGTGCTGGGGTCAGGCCTGGGTGCAGTGACGCAGAGAGCCGGGCTCAGCCTTCTGCTAATCTTTCCTCTGCCACCCTCCTGCTAATGCTCATCCTCACATGAGTGCACACAAATCCAGCAAGAGGATTTGGCAGCAGCTTAGACAAATGGTTCATTAGGGTCTTTTCTCTGCCAAGGGGTGGTTTTATTATTTTTTTTTCCCTTTCCTGAGGTTCCCATCACTGAGCTACTGTAAAAATAAATTCTCCAAGTCATCAGACAGCCGCCACCCTGACAGACTCGTCTGGCATCCAGGCGTGAGGGACAGGGATCATTATCCCATCAAAAGATGGTGGGGCTCTTTTGCTCCAAGTTAGGCTGCTGGATGAACAGAGTGGGTCCCTGCAAGCCAGATAAAAGCTGGGATTGTTCTGTGTTTCTCCTCAGCATGGGGAGATTTGCAGATCCCATGGTGCTGCACACATTCTGCTGGACCTGGTGGAGGTTCAGGGAGATCCACTGCTGTGAAGGGACATGCTCCCTGGAGCAGTCTCTGGATATGTGCTGTTCAATCACTGTAGGCTTTCTAGTTTAACTTTAGAGAACCTAATTACACAGGTAGCCTGTGTAAATACAGAAGCTGGTGGAGAATTGAGTTGGTTTCAGTGTCTATAGTACCAGCAGGTCTCTCAATACTTCTAGCCTGAATCAATAACAAGCTTTGCCTGTCCAAACCCCCTTCATCAGTGTCCCTATTAGATCTGGTACTGCCTTCTTGCCCTGTCCATCTCTGCAAGCCAGTCTGCACTGACAAACAGCTCAATTCCCAGTCCCCTGTTGCACCTGAGCACTAAACAACTACTGCAGCATCACCTGCAACCAGGCAATTTTTGGAGCTTTCTTGGGTGGCCTAATGATTCATGCAATGATGTCTGCATTTGATGTTTAGTGCTTCCCCACCAAACCCTGCTCAGACAGAGACAGGCAGACTCAAACCAGGGCTGGGTTGTTCACTGCTAATTTTTTGAGGTTCTGCAGGGTTTGCAAAATGCTTTGTACAGAGCTGCTTGTCCACTCTCTTTCCATGGTATCTTCTCTTCCAGTCTTCTTTCCTACACACCTCCTCCTGCATCTCCTTCCCCGTTACATCAGCAGCACTCCCTCTGCACCAGCAGATAAAGCCACTTTTCTTTCTGGCTACCCACCCTTATTCCTGGCTATACAGTCCTCCTTGTATTCCATACTTTCCCAGTGCAAAGGCTGGGTATCAATCCTTTGGAGAAGAAAATTCAATATGATCACCCTGCAATGAGCTCTGTAGGATGAGCTGCTCAGTGCAGGAATGCTCATGTGGACTGTGAAGAAATAACCCACATGTAAACAGTCAAGAACACTGGAAGAAAAAGAAAATTACTCTCTGATTTCAAAGTTATAGCAAGTTGTGATTTATTTTTGGAGAGGTCTCTACCTGAAGAGAGATCTTATTTTTATTTATTTAATTAATTAATTTTTTGAGGTTCACAGTAAACCAAGAATGGACATAATTTCTTCTTTCTTCTGAAAAATTGCCAAGATTTTAATTCCTCAAGGTGTTGCATCATTTGCCATAATTATTTGCTTTGGACGAGTAAACATCACGTCACAAAACAACCCTGCACTCTCAAACTCTCTGGTCTGAAAATAAAAATGGGTCTAATCTCCAGAGACAAGGGAATATTTTATACAGCAGGATGAGGGAAAGCTCAGGGAGATGAAATCTGGTTGCAAGGCAGGGGAAACTCCTGGCAGCAAGCTCTGTGGAGTATCAAGCGAGATGGTTTTATTTAAAGAAAGGACCTGGGGAGTGAAAAGGGCTGAAATTGTACCTCTGCCAAGTCGTTTTACAGGATGATACTCACCTGAGATCTACAGATGGGGAGAAACATCAGTGCTTAGCAGCTGTAAACTTCCAAACCTGCTCCTGTCCCCGTTCTGCTGCTCTCTGGGGGTGTGTGAGGTGCTGTCTCCACATCTCCCACTCTCTGGGAGCTGCTGCACGCTGGGAAGCAAAGACCATCCCTCATTCCCTATGCAAATCCATTGATGAAAACATAAAATGCATTGTGCTGCTAAAACTTGCTGAGCTTGTTTGACTAAGTGCCAAGGATTAGCTGCACGTAAATTCACCATTGATTTGACAACAATGATATTATGTGCCCTAAACACTGATGGGATTTGTTCAGTGTTTAGGATGTGGGCTCTGATGTGGAAAAAAGGGATTGCTAGTAATTTTTTAAGCCTCTTTGGCTGCACCAAGGCAGACTGTTGATATTATATAAATTCTTTAGATAAAATAAATATCAGTCTTAGGATAAGTAGAGTGGATGTTTAAATTTTCCCATGTGCAGCTGAATTGTAAAGCTGACTGTGGATTGCTGTAAACTGTAAAATGAAAATTGCCCCATCCCTCTAAAATGGGCAAAAAGGAGATGTTGGAGTAGAAAAAGAATCACAAAGGTCAGCAATAAAACAGAGGACCGGTGCCTTAAAAATTGTGAGGTGAAGATTTGTCAGTAGAAAACTAAAAATGTCCCCTCCACTACTTGTCCCCACCATGATTGTTCCCTCCCTGGCTCTGGTGTTCAAAACTTTGCAGCCACAGTCCCTGTGGGACAGAAGCACTGCCAGCATCAGTGGGGACCACCTGGGACAAACCTTGGGGTACAGGGCTGAGCATCCATGAGGCAGGAGCTGCAGAGGTGAAGGAAGGGAGAGTTGTGGTGGTTTGCACCAGGACAAGCTTAGCCAAGAGTCTGGAGGGCAGGGATGCTCACCTGCTCCCAGCTGGGCAGCTCAGGGCTGTTTGAGAGGCATGGGAATTTGCAGGGTTCTCCAGGGATGTGCTGATCTCTCTTTAAAAGGAAAGCAAGCCCAGTTTGGTGGCATTTTTTGTGGATTTTTTTTTTTTTCTGTGAACTATCCCCTAAGAGTTGTTTTCAAGTGTTCTCTGCTTTTAATAAGAATCACTAGTTAATCTAATTAAAAAAAAAAAAAAATAGCAGCTGCCATTTCTCATGCTGGACCTCCCATTGCATTGCCCCGCAGCCCCACCCCAGATAAGCATCCTGCAAACTGCACTGATAACGTGGCCTCCCTTCCTCCCATCACTTATACACTTCAGCAAGATACCAACAGCATTCAGAACTCATCAGAGTCGCTGCTTTCCTGCTTTCCTTGGTGTCTGGTGGGGAGGAAAATGAGTCTCACTGCTGTTATAATCACCTACTCCTTCCTCCATCAGCATCCCAGGGCTGCTGTGGTGGAAAGGTTTGAAGCTCCTGGCCATGAGGAAAAGAAAATTACTCTTATAAAGAAAGGCCTCTTCCCTTAAAAAGAAAGAAACAAATGCTCTGTGATAATTTCTAGTGAAAGCTTTTAGTAAATGCTCAGCAGCCAAAGCTGATAACCAGGAGTGAGCCTGTCCTTTCTGCTTGACTGCCTGCATTCTGACTTCTATGACTTCATATTGACTTCTCTTATCCTTTCCAAAGCTTGGTCTATGAAAGATTAAGAAAAACATGGTCTTTTTTTTTTTTTTTTTTTTCCCACTCACCAGCTTTCTTACTCACGTTGTGTAGTATTTTCCCTCGCAGCAAGAGTGGCAGGAAGAAAATCACTTTATTATTTACTCTAGTTTCGTGTCCCTCTCATGATCTTTCTGTAACTCAGATTTCTATGAAGTGGAAACAGTCTGACTGGTATGCTGCAACAATTTTATCATTAAATATTGCCAGAGATTGCTCAATCCGTTATATCATCTCTAAGCAGCTGACATCTAAACACAGAGGACCTTTTAAATGAGTATAGTTGTATTTTGGTGGTTGATATGTATATTTGAAAGAAGAAGCACTGGGATGCATTCCTGTTTTCCATGAAGTTGCACCCTCTTCAGGGTGACAGGGTACACTTGACCTGAGGGGAAATGCAGATCAGAGCAGAGTCTGCCTTTCTTGGCTCTCCTGGGGCTGCAACAAACCAGCTGGGAACAGGAACCTCCATTCCATCAGCCCTTCAGAATCCCCTACAAACCCTCCACAGTCACTGCTGATCACTCACTACTCCTGACCAGTGACTGCTCCACTTCAGTATTTGCTTTTTTCCTTCACCCTGGGCTTGCACAGAGCTTGGCAAGGGGGTTGGAGACAGCTCTGGGCTCTCCTGGAAATGGGTAGGTGGGAGTCAGTCATGCAGACAAACTGAGAGCAGCTGAACACAAGCAAGGCTGTGCTTGATTGCTGAGGCAGCTTTAGTCAGGAACGTGGTCTGGGATTTCTTCACTTTGTCCTGGGCAATATCCTTTACTAAATGTTCTCTCTCACATGCTGGCAATTTCACATCATGGTTTAGGAAGGGATTATTTCAAAGGTAAGCTGGACAGCAGAACACTGGAGGATTTTCTCAGTTTGACTCACATTCTAAACTTGCTATGAAGCTTTGGAAAAAAACTGCCTTTGATGCATTGCTCTTGGGTGTGCTCATGACCACATGCATTAATTTTCTACCATTCAATTTCCTCCAACAAATCTCACTGCTTTTGCTCTGCAGGTGATAATGATGCTCAAATGTTGCATGTCTTGTGAGGTCTGGTCTGCTGAACTGGTGCAAAATGATCACTTTCTCTTCTCATCCCAAATTCTCACTGGATGGGATTCATCTCACCAGCTTTGCTTGTCCAGAAGGAGATTGGAATTAGAATTGCCTCCTCAGCTCCTTCCTGAGATACAGACACTGCTGACAGGGGTCTCATTTCACCTTTCCTACCCACCCACATGATGATGTGATCTGGAGGCATCTGTCCCTCACTGACTGGACAGGCACCATAGACAACTCACCTGAACAGGACACAGAAGTTTTAGATGTGATGCATCTCAGGAGATTGTTTAGGTTTTTTTTGTTTTGGGTTTGTTTTTTTTTTTTCCTCAGAGGCATGCAGGCAGTGTGAAGTCTGCATCAGGAAAAAAACCTCTGTAAATTGAAATTTACATTTCAGTGAAATATTTTTGCCCACAAAAGACAAAAATGTCTGTCCAAGACACATGGATATGATTAATTCTAGGGAAAGCCATGAAAATGTGGGTCCAGAAGAAAGAAAACACATAAAACCACAGAGTTAGATGCTGTTTTTCAATTATTTGAATGTGTGGTAATATACGTAAAGAATTGGCTGTTTAGAGAAAAATGAGAAATATGTCTTCAACTGAATTTTATCTGAAATTATGATAATTTCAGATAAAATTCAGTTGAAGACATACTTCTCATTTTTCTCTACAGAGCAAATTCCTTTCATCTGACTGAACATACAGAGTACTCTGGTTACCTGTATGTTGCCCACTGGCACAGGGTGCCTAGAGAAACTGTGGCTGCCCCATCCCTGGAAGTGTTCAAGGCATGGTTGGATTTGGCTTAGAGCAACCTGGGCTCCCTCCTTCCTCCTGGACTCAATAATCCAGGGAATAATCTGGGGAACAGGCTGGAGGTCAGAGCTCAAGGGTTTGGCAGTTTTGTAAGGATTGAAGGATGCCCAGAGAGGATCCTGCCTTTGTGTGCATTGCTTCCTGTGCTCCTGCCATAACCCCTGCTTTGGGAAACACAAAGAGGATGTTCCCAACACACTTTAGGGATGGCATTCACCCCTCACCCCCTCACCTGGGGCCCAAATAGTCTCTCAGAGCCCCAAATCTCTCTCACTTGCTGTGTGAGCACAGAAAAACAGCTGTAACCAGTTCCCACAGTTCCTCTACCAGCCAAATAAATAACTTGCTTTATGTGTTCCAGGGAGTGCTTTGGGGTTTGAACTTGTTCCTGTGTCTCTCCTCTCATTTTTCCTCTTATCCTGCACATCAGGTGATGCATTCTGCATCAGGTCACTGCTGTCATTTGGCTAAATACAGGTTAGCAGGTCTCTGGAACTGGCTGGCTGAGGAGAGATTCTTTTTCTCTGCAAGGACAAACTTCACAGAGTTCTTGAAGAAAAACCTTGGTAGTGCTTTATGACTCGTTTGCTTTCCCTTGATTTCTCAAACAAAATGACAGATTTGGTAAAATGGAAATAAATGAGGGGTTAGGTGTCTTTCTTGTGGTATTTTCCTCCATGGTTTGAAGAGGGATTAATCCCTTTTTGACACCTGATTTTAGAAAATCCTTCGTGCCTGAGAGCCAAGGCTGGACCATGGGCCCTTTTCTTGCTGGAGATATGTAAGGTGGAACCTAAGTTCTTGTCTGTCTTCTTAGCAGTCTTTACTGTGGTTTGTGGTGTTTTTCTGCTCAAGATTTTTCTTTTCATGAAGGAAAGCCTCTGTAACAGGATCTTTGGTTCCTACAATTCCTCCAAGGCCAAGGATTTTCCAAGACCACACGGTGCTGGGATGCCAGGTGATTCTCAGCTGAATATCACTCAGTGACAGAAAAGCCTCCGTGCTTTTCTCAGTTTAGCTCCTCTGGCCTGGAATGATCTGGTTTCTCCCAAAGAAGAGGGCAGGGTGTCAGCCACCCTTGGTTTCTTTAGTCCCTGACAATGTGAGAGGATGATTCAGCCCCTCATGTCTGAAGTGCCTTCTGCAAGTGCCCTTTCCTCATTTTCTTTTCTTCCCTGCTGACTGCAGAAGATGCTGAGATGCACAAGGCTCCCAACACCGGTGCTTCTGCTGCTCAGAGCCTCCTGGAACTCAATCCCTGCCTACCTGGATGTGATGGAAATGGGGTTTCAGCTGTGGCCACAGCCTGTGAGCCTTGCAGTGCAGCTGGGCAGCCTGGCTGTCCTTTCACTGCCCAGCCCAGCTCAGCTCTCTGGCAGAGCCTGCGGTTCCGGCGGCGGGCACGGTGCCCATGGCCCAGCAGCCCAGGGTGCCAGCTGACCCCTTAAAGGAGGCTTTAAGTGAAATAGAAATGAAAAACAGCTGTGACCAGAAATGCATGTTAAGCAGGATCTGTGCTGTGACACCATGAGATAAATGGATCTCCCACATCACTCCTAAATCAAAACAAGGACACTCTCAAGAGCAGCTTTGGGACTGATGTTACGGTCGGAGACCAAGCTTATTTTTCTTTCTTTTTTTTTTTTTTGCCAAAGTATTTTTTTGTTAAAAGTTTTTGTTTTGTCAGACAAAAAAATGTTGCTCTGCATCATTTGTTAGTCCTGCTTTCCTGCCAGTGCTGCCATGATCCCTGTGCCAGGGGTGTCAGGCCCCTCTCAAGTGGCAGAGGTACTTTATAGTGTGTTACAAAAAATTTTCCCCTTCTTCAGCCTGAACCAGCCCCTTTTTCCTTGCTTGGAAGAAAGATTATCAATTTATTTGGAAGAAATACTGAGTTTCTGCTTCAAGGAGGGGCAGAAAAGAAGCAAACTAATGAAACCCAAGGTCAGGTCACGAAGACCCACTGAGCAGATCTCTTTCACAAGCACCTTTGAGATGCCCACCAGGGTGTCCTGTTCAGCCTGCTTGATTCCACAGGGGACATGCCAGCACCCCTGGGCACCCCGTGCCTCGCAGCCTGCTGCCTGGCATCATCCCTCCAGGACATCTGGCGCCGATTCCAACCAGACTGTCATTTCCAGGTCAGTCTCCGCATTTCTGCTGACCACGTTGCCTCCATCATGAGATCATGTCTTTCCAGAGGAATCCTGCTAATGCCTTCATTCTGCCAGGCCGGTATAAATAGGGGGAGCTTCCCTGGGGCTGCACCGCGCAGTCCAGCCAAGGCATCGCCGTCTCCCCAGCGGCGGCTCTGCCCCTTCTGCTCTCCCCTTGCAGACACAGGTCTCAGCAGCAGCAGCAGCAGCAGCAGCAGCAGCATGGACATTACCATCCAGCACCCCTGGTTCAAGCGTGCTCTGGGACCCCTCATTCCGAGCCGTTTGTTCGACCAGTTTTTTGGAGAGGGCCTCCTTGAGTATGACCTCCTGCCTTTGTTCTCGTCCACTATCAGCCCCTACTACAGGCAGTCCCTCTTCCGCAGCGTGCTGGAGTCAGGCATTTCAGAGGTAAGGGCCCTTTCATTTCCTCTCCTTTTCCTTCCTCCCCCTCCTTATGCCTCCAGCTGCTCCTCTCCACCCACATCTCACACTGCTGTTGCCCCATGTGAGGGGACGAGGAGGATCCCGAACCCACTGCCAGGCACGGCCCACCCACCCCTTCTTGGGCACAAAGGGACACCCTCATTGGGAAGAAAGCTTCCCTTGGAGGAACAGGAACCATTTTGGCTCCTTTGGAGGGTTGTTTCCAACACAAGAAGGCTGGTTTTGCTGCTCTGTGCCCACCATGTGTGTAGTGAAGAAGAGCAAGGCTGCTCCCAGAGTAAGTGCCTGTGAGGGCAGCTTGCCATGGGAGAGGACCCTGGCAAGTGGGAGCTTTCTGCACTTTCTCCTCCAACTTGGGAGCTCAGTGATTTTAGCAATCCCTTACTGAAGGACCGTGGAGCAATTTTCTGAAGGGAACTATAGGGCAATGTGTAGCTGCGGGGGCCGTCATCCAAAATTCAGGTACAGGTGCTTTCTGTAGCCCTTTCTTAATGCTTTCCTCCCAAAGCTATGACCACAACGAAACCATAAATCACTGAAAGGACAAAACACGTGCTACCAGAGAGTCTTACACTGGTTTCCATCTCCTCTCTGTGCCTGGTCCATGTGGCAGGTCACTGAGTGCTAAAAGCTCCCTGGCACAAGGAATAGCAGCAAGGAGTAACACCTCTCCCCAAAGCAGTAGCCGAGGTGCAGACACCTGCTGTGGCCTCCTGGTGACCCTGACACCTCCCACTGACCTTGACACCTCCCAGGGCCTCTCAATGTCCTTGGGTCCCCACAATGGGAAGCAGACCCCAGCTGAGGCCCACAGAAGGACAAAGTGCCAGAGCACCCCTTTTTTGGCCTTTAATCTGCGGTGATGTTGGCGCTGCCTCCACCCCCAGAGCTGGGGCCTCACTGTGTGACAATGCTCTTTTCAGGTGAGGTCTGATCGGGACAAGTTCACAATCATGCTGGATGTAAAACACTTCTCTCCCGAAGACTTGAGTGTGAAGATTATTGATGACTTTGTGGAAATCCATGGCAAGCACAGTGAAAGGCAGGTAAGTGGAAGTGACGGTGATGGTGGAGCATCTGGGGAGTCCAGCTCCCATTTTCCTTCTTTCCAACAGTTCTCAGCTGAAGGACAAAAAAAAAAATAAGACTATATCAGAAGAAGGAGTTAATTATGAATTGTCATTATTGGCATGGCTTGTTCCCATAGAGCCCCCACCTGATATCTGACAATAACAAGCTAATCCACCCCTCTTTTGTTTATTTTCAATCATCATCTTCCATAACTGTCAGATGACGATGTCCATTGTTCACTAATAACACTGGGCCAGACACAGAACATCATCTGGCGCTGCTGAAGCATGGCTGAGTTTTCATAAGCCAGAATCCTTAGTGAAAACAGAGTTTTCATATGCCAATCTGAGAGAGAAAAGCAAGAGCAAACAAAACAAAAGAAAACCAACCAAGTGCCTCGGGCTTGGAAACTTTTAACACGGATGTCATGGAAATATCTATGGGGGTTGAAAAGTGAATTATACCAGCAGGGGTTTAATTCTTCTCATACACATTTTTGGCCAGACAAAGCTCTAGCCTGGAAACAGTATGTATTTATTTAATATAGTTATTATTCTCATGGCCAACTTTAAAAAAAAAAAATTACATTTCTCATTCTTTTGGCCAAAAAAAAGAAGGGGGCCGGGATTGTGTACTTTGGCTGACACAGCACTGCAGCCTACTAAATAAATACATGGGTGCACACGTCCACCTTGCTTTTACCTTCCCAGGCCTCCAGACTTTGTCTCCAAGCATCCTTTGAAATCAGAGATCCAGATCAGATCCCAACCTGGCATCAAACCTATGGCCAAAATCATTCCCTGCTGCTCTTGAAGCTTCAGAGGTGTCACACCTGCCCCTACAAACCTGTAAAATTAAACCCAGCAGAGGTGTGCCCAGCAGTCCTGGCAGTGCAGTGTCACAATAAGCCAGGGGGATTGAGGACCCCCTGCTCTGAGGGAGCTGGAAAAAGGGAAGCATGGCACAGTGCCATATCATTACTGTTCAGAATGGTGGTAATAACAATAGAATTCCAAATCATCTTGGAAGGCTAAAGAGCAATGTTTATTAAAAGGCACATCCTTTTTATACAGTGTTTCGGTACAATTGGACCAATTGGTCATTGCAGACCAACACCTCTTAGCAAACATCTTTGCAAGTAAACAAGTTAACAAAAACAGCAAGTGAGGGATTAGAAATTGTTTAGAATGTCTTCTCACAGCTCCCCCAGAGCAGATGCCTGGGAAAGCCTATCTGACTTAAATCCACAGTCTGCCTGAAGCCTAGAAATTCCTCTTTGAGCAGTGTCAGTTCCCACAGCGCTGGAGGGTTTCTGACACACCTTCCCCCCCTTTTCCCCGCTGCCCCTCAGGACGACCACGGCTACATCTCCCGGGAATTCCACCGCCGGTACCGCCTGCCCGCCAACGTGGACCAGGCTGCCATCACCTGCTCCCTGTCCAACGATGGCATGCTGACCTTCTCGGGCCCCAAGGTGCCCTCCAACATGGACGCCAGCCACAGTGAGAGGCCCATCCCTGTGTCCCGGGAGGAGAAGCCCACCTCAGCACCCTCCTCCTAAACCCGCCGGCCGCCGCGCTGGGCAGCCTGCCACCACCTGCAGCTCTCACTCACAGAGCCTTGGCGTAGATATCAGTGAATGTCTAGAGGGGTTTCTTCTGTTGGTTCCTCCCCTACTTTGTTTCCTCTTTTTTTTTATGTTTTCTTCTTTTTTTTTTTTTTTTTTTTTTTTTTGTTTTCCCCCTTTTCCCTCGGATGGAACGAGGGGCTGGGTGAGCGTGGGGATGGCATGGATGGCAATGCTGCCATGCTGCTGTACTTGCTGGAAGGGCCTTTGTCCGGTGCTGTAGCCCATATCCACCATCAGGCAGGAAGGAGTGCACCAGTAACGCTGGCTCCTGGTGCACCAAGCCTTGAGGAGAGGCTTGGAACAGAGGAAAAGCCCTGCAGAGTTGCTGTACCCCACTCAGAGTTAAACTGGTTCCTCTCAAACAGCAACAGAGCCAAGCCGCACACTCAAGATCCCACGTCCATGTGACGAACCTGCCACGAGTTCCTTGCAACTGCAGGAGAAATAATAATATCAATAATAATAATAATAATTAATAATAACATCTCACCTTTGGGGGGTTGCAACGTGTATTTTTTTTTTCCAGCAAAGTGTTTAAGTGTCTCTGTTCACACCTCTGCCCTGTCATTTCCCTTCGGGACAACTGACAGGAGGACAAGCATGTCTTTCCACTGTCTTTGTAGGCCCTTGTGGAGGGGAGAGGGGGGGCTCACCACTGTGCAGAAGCTTCTCATCCCCAGCCAGCTCTTCCCAGCCTGTGTGTGACATTTCCTTGCTCTCTCCCTGTAACTCTAGGGTAGCCCCACCTCTCCCACTGGTATCTGGCGCTCAACCTGAGAACGTGGTCAGTGGCGGTCAATAAAGTGATATAGGAAACATGCAACCGGCCTTGGGGGTTTCATTTCTTTCTTTGTGAGGCATTGGAAGGTCAGTGTGGTGCCCAACACCACTTGGGGGATGTGCTTTCCACCACTGGAAGTACGTCCTGTGAGGATGGCTCGCCCTTCCTTTCGTGTTCCTGTTGTCCCTCGTGCAAGCAAAACCAAAAGTGATCAGAGAAAGAACAAAATTCAGCAGCCTGACCACCACACCATCCCTGCAGATCACTGGGTCAGTACAAACAGCAGTTCCAGCCTCATGTCCATGGAATCACGTGAGGGATTTAATCTGAAATTCAGATTAAATTTGTTTGATGGCAGGGTGGGTGGGGTGGAGGTACGAGCTCTCCCTGCAGTTGCAACACATGAAATCCACAGCTCCAGTGTCTGTGTATAAATGAATATCCAAGTCTGAAGGTCTCAGCACTCATGCTCTACCCAAATTGCTTCCCACACATGATGGATATCCAGGTTGTTCAGGAAAGGCCCCCCACATCCCCATAATTTACCACATAGGTAGCATCATCTTAGATAGATTTTGCTCTGCCAAAAAGCTGAGCCCACCAACCTCCTCCCCTTTGATGCTGATCATCTGTGAAAAACAGAGGGAATAAATGCAGTTGTTTGTTGGTTGTGGTTTATTTTTTTTTTCTCACGGCGTGGGCTTAAATATTAATATGAGCCATAAACACAGAAGCTCTGAGACTATTTAAATTTAAAAGCCACTTGCTTCTGCCATATCTAGGCCAAAACTCAGGGAGGGCTGGGAGTTATGGAGCAGAGGCATTGCCTCTAATCCAGAGAAAATGAATGTACCTCAGGGTTCATCCCAGTGCCCTGCCTGCATCCCCTCAGGGATCATTACTGGGACTAGCATCAGCACCTGTGGCAGAGGCTGGCAGTGGGACAAGGCTGCAGGAGGGGGAAAGTGCTGCAGATGCAGGAGAAAGCAGGCAAAGGAGGGAGATTACTGTTGGGTAATTAGAAAGCAATAAATCCCCTCAGCGTCTGACACTCTTTTAAACCAATTTTTTACTGAGATTAATTACTGGGCAATCTCAGAGCTTTCTACCACAAATTGTGCAGCCCGTTGTGTTTGCATCTCCGGGGGAAAGGCGTCATTGAGTGCGCTTTGGGAAAGGGCAATTTCATTCCAGGAGGGAGCTGGAGCTGCAGGCATGGAAAGGGAATTTTAACTGAAGCTGCCTCATTTCTTTGCCTGCTGTTAACAGGTCCCCAGCCTCTGCTGCTTTCCCTTCAGATGCATCTTTTTGCCAGAGCCTGGGTGCCTCCCTGCCATGTGCTGACATCTCTCTCCTTCCTGACAGAAACCCAGCAAAGCCAAGAGGAAAAAAAAATTAAAAAATCAAAATCGAATCCCAGACATTTGACCCCTATTCAAACCTCTCAGAGGTGTAAACATAGGGAAACAATATTTTGAGCGTGATCTGTGTGCAGATGTTACCTGTAGGTGTCTGAGCAGCCTGTGTGTCTGTCAGGGCCATGAAATGACATTTGAGCCATTTGTGTGCCCCTTTTTATGCCTGGCTGGCAGAAAGTGAGAGTTTTGATAGGAAATGATGACAGGGAATCAGGGCAGGTTTGAGGCAAGCCAGGAGCCACACGGAGGGGGCAGCAGCTCAGAACCTGTGCTGCCCCTCACTTTTGGGGACATCAGACATCTCCCTGCTCTGAGAAGGGATGATTTTAAAGCCTTGTGCAATCCATAAGCTAATTAAAACCGTAAGCAGCTCTGAAAGCCTCTGTGCAAGGACATTGGGGTGTCTGGTGATATTTTGTGCCACTGGGATTGTGCCACTGAAGGCTCCCCAGCCTGTCCCCAAACCCAGAGCCCCTCTGACCCCATAAGGCTCATCCACTTGCAGAACAGCTTGAGCACTGCCACTAATGCCTGTGTGTCACTCAAAATATTTCACTTTTTTTCACCCAGAAGTCTTCCCAGCCACATCTGTCCAAGATACTCCTCCTCTTCCTCCTCTTTGCAAAAATTCTTGTTTCCCTTTGCTGAGATTAAAGAAATTTAAAGAAATTCTTGTTATTCTTGTTATTCTTGCTATTAATAACCTATAGTGGTTTCAGGAAGGAGCTCTTCACCACAGTAATCTTTGCAATTTCACCTATTAATAAGGTGTTGATAACACTCCTTAAGGATTAACAAATTTTCTTGGAGGATTTTTGGTTGTGAATTAGTCAATAGTTTTATGATGGAGGGAAAGGCAGCAAAGGACCCTGCCCACAGGGAACTTTCAAATGTCTGGGCAGTTTGTGAAGTGTGGCCTTTAACCAGAAACTTCTGCTCAAGGTGACTATTCATCCTTTTTGCAGTGTGTTTTTTATTACCTGCCCTCCATTTCCACCCAGACTGATAATCTTGCTTCCCTACAGCAAAGCAGAAATGCCTTTAGCTTCTCCTCCAGAGGAATTATGAGCAGGATCTCAGGAGGATGCAGCAGATGGTGGTCCAGGGACATGCAGTAATTCCCCTCCTTCCCAGAGGTCCCCAGTGACTCAGTGGTGGTGGCAGTGACGTGGGGGACACCAGCAGCTTCTGGTGCTGTACCTGCCCCCTGCCCCCCTTGGCACTGCCCTGCTTGGGCAGGCTACCTCTGCCAGCATCCTGCTTCCTCCAAGGAAAATCCAGGAGCAAGGACTGGCAGGATCCAACCTGCAGGCCACCAGCCAGGAAGATGTCCCTGAGCACTTGGACCAGAGCTCCTGGCTTGTCACCTTTCTTGGCAGGGGGATAAGGAGGCTTCTCCTCAGCCTGCTCTGGAGAAGGCACCAGAGCTCACACAGCCCTCTCTGCAAGGGAGAGGGCAGTTAAGGGATGCTGCATCCTGCCCACACTGATCCTTTAGGTTTGGAATGTTGTCCTGGCAGAAGGACAGCCCTGGGGACAGGGAGGGATTGTCTGGCAAAGCCGTGTCCCCACGGGGTGGCAGCCTTTCCTGTGCTCTGGCACTCCCGAGGGCTCCCTTCTCACCAGGTTTCAACATCTCCCAGGGAGATGGGACCCAGGGCACAAGGCAAGCAGGCACACAGACCCAGCTGAGTTGCACAACTCTGGCATTCCTTGCTTTCTGATTGATTTACAAGTTAGCCAGTGCTACATAAAAAACTGGGAGTAGCCTGAAAGTTTACCAGCAATTTTCATCCAAAGCAAAATTCTGCTACATGCAATCTCTATAACCCCTCATCTCCTTGGCATCATCATCAGGGTTTGGGCTCTGCCACACAGGTCTCTAAATCTGGAATTAAAATAGCAGTAGCCTCTGTTGGCAAAAACAAAAACAAAAACAAAAACAAAAAAAGAAAAAAAAAAAAAAAGAAAAAAAAGAAAAAGGGCTCCAAACACATAAAAATCCCCCCCCAGTATTCTCTCAAAAGAACACTGAGCACATCTCTGCAGTTTATTGCTGCAGTGTTGGGCACATAAATTTGGGAGATGCAGCCAGAGGGGACTTTAATGACCTGGGCTCTGCCCCCCCTAACTTGGACTTTGTCCCTCTGGTGTGACCTTTTGTCAGGACTGGCTTGGAAAGCCACCAGCTCACATGAGGAGAGCAGGTGCCTGCTGTGTCCCTCCTTTCCCAGCTCCTGGTCTGGCTGAGGGGCTTTTCCCAGGGGAAACGCAGTCAGGGGCCAGCCAGAACCCACAGAACAGGGCTGGAGCCTGGTTACATGGCTGGTGCTTCACTTGTAATTAACTGTCCCTTCTAATGAAAAATGTGAGCTTGGGACTGGCCCAGATGTTCGTGGCATTTCTGAGAGAGCAGCACAAGTGGAATAAAAATGAAATCTCATTTCAGAGAGGCTGGGGCGAGATGATGGAGTGACGCAAGTCCACCAAAGCTCAGGAGACACATCTCTGCCTCGAAGTTCATCCTCCAGCTGACTTGCAGAGATCTACCACACAGCATGAAGGCCTTGAACTCCTCTGAGAGAGAAAATTATCTGTCTGCTTGGGGAGGGTGAGACCCAGCTGCCTGGGGGTACAGGCAGAGGCTGATCCACAAGGCCCTGGAGCCTCCTTGGAGCACTCATTGCTTCCAGAGTGGGCTGTGATGTCTCTCTGGAGCTGTTTTGGGATGGCTGTAGAGGTGGGGAGGGTTCAGCACATGAGAGGCTCATGGACAGTGTGGCATTGCCTGGCTGGTGTGTCCCAGGGGAAAGAGCAGCTCAGCTGGCAAGCAGGAGAAAGGGAATTTCCATGATTTGCTTGTGGTGCTTTCTCTGCTAAAATTTCACAGCTGGTCGATCATGTCATTACCCTCCGATGAGGGGGAAAAGAGAACTGCTTAATTCAGAGTGTGCCCTGCCTTCAGGCCATCAGTGGAGGTCTGCACACTGCTGTATTTCAGTGTACAGACTGAAATACAGTGTACAGACTGTATTTCAGTGTACACAAAACCTGCAGTACCCAACGCACCATTCGCACACGGTTTTATTTCCTCGGCGCCTTAAGCGCTGTGCTCGGAGATGCTGCACCCGGGGATTTTTACAGACTCATCCAAGTATTCCTGAGTTATTCCGTCGAACCTGGTCCTTCGGCGATGCTTTCGTGCCCTGCCCGGCCGGCAGGATCCGCCGCGCTCCCGGGAGGTGGCAGCAGCCCCTCGCCGGTGGCACCGAGCATCCTCCCGGCTCGGGAGGGAACACACCGTGGAAAGGGCACGCTCCCTACCTGCCCAGCACGTTCCCCCCGAAAATGTTGGGGCTTCCTTTCTTCCTTTCTTTCCTTCCCCCCCTCCCCGACCCCCAACAATAATTATTTCAGTTTTCCCTCTTTTCTTTGACAAGGTGCTCAGGGGGAGCAGAGCAGCACCATTGTCTGCGCTGTCTCTGTTTTCCACCCACTGAGGCTGATGTCAGCCCCTCACTGCAGGATTTAATGCATTGCTGTCTGCCTTCCACACTGCTTATTTCAACAACTTTTTGTTTCCCTCTTTTTCCAACTGCTGGGGGAAATCTCAGAGCCAAAGCCTGGCTCCCACCTCTGATGCCCTTCTCCTCCCTGCTGAGCCATGCTGGAGGATGGGACATGCAGGATCACCCTGCCACTGAATCACCAAAGTGGAAACAAGGGGGAGCCCAGGGGAATAAGCCCCCCCAAAGTGTTTTTCAGGCCACTGAGGATCCAAGAGGTCCCTTTTATCCCCCTTTGTCCCTTGCATGAGCCCAGGACACTCGGCTGAGCCTTGCATAGAGCAACATTTGGCTCTGAGGGTGTTGATGTTAAGATAATTTCAGAGCTGAGCCGTAAAAGCCTTTGAAAGTCTGCTTCATGGTTCTCTGTGCTGACTAAGGAAGGTCTGGGGTTTAATTTCCTGCTATGTTTTTGTTGTTATTGTTGTTTGTTTTTACTTAAAGGGAACTATTTGGAATGTCTAGCCTTGTCTCCACTGATTTTGCTGGAAGGCTCCTTGGGCTTTTCAGAGGATTTGCATGTTGAACTCTCACACTGTAAACAAAGCCTGTCAAATCCCTCCCAAGGATGCTGATTTTCCAAAGCATTCTTTAAGAGCCTGACCTTTCTTCTCCAATAATTTATGAACTACATCCAAACCTTCCACAAAACAGTAATGCAAAAAAACCCAGCTTATTTATGTGCTCCAGCAGGCCATAGGGGTAAGAAAAGCTATACATAGCTTTGTTTCAGTCTCTGGATATGTCATTATTTCCCCTGTGAGGTTCATAACACCAGGATCTATGACCCTGTCCATGGGACTGAAACCAGGAAGCCCAACAGGCTCATTCAGCCCCCGTGGCAATTTGGCTTCCCTTGAGATGATTTCTGCTTCTCATTGATTTTCAACCTCTCAGCTCAAAGTCTCACCTGAATTTAATGCAAAACAAAT
Organism: Aegithalos caudatus; assembly: GCA_013389925.1. Lineage (NCBI taxonomy): Eukaryota > Metazoa > Chordata > Aves > Passeriformes > Aegithalidae > Aegithalos > Aegithalos caudatus. The sequence continues at coordinate 602,638 of WEIU01014983.1, forward strand.
ACCCTGTCACATCAGCACAGGGAAAAAATGGAATACAATGAACTTAAGTAGCTGTGGCAGGGAGATTCAGCAGAGTCTGGGAAAGGATTTTGTAGAGGGAAGCAATAGTTCACAATTCTTTGCTGGGCTGTACTTTCTCCAGCAGAACACACCAGAGCTGACTTGCAAGCCTGCCAGGCTTGGCTTTTCTCTTCCAGGCACTGCTAATGCCCTATCATTTTATCTCCCTATCATTTCAGCCTAATAAAAAAGGCAGCACAGAGTAAGAGAGGCACAGACTGGGATGCATGGAAGGCTCAAACAAGAAATAGTATCAATGGGTGAGCTGGAGAAGTTGACTATAACAGTACTTCCATCTCCCTTGGAAAAAAAAACAGCCCAGCCACACTCCACCTCTCCTGGGGGGCTGGAAGATAACTCAGAGATAAAGACTCCAGCAAACATACAGACCAGCTCCTTTATGGTTCAGTAGCACAATATTTTAAAAAACCAAAACAAAACACAGATTAGAGGCTATATATGTATTTTTCTCCTTTGATAAGATGAAGAGCAGGAGCCACTGTAGCACCTGAAATGCTTGTAAATACTCTCCAGTGGAGTGTAGAAAATTCAGCTGTGGTGGAGCTGGACTGTCCTGCTCTCCCTCCCACCAACTGATGCTCAGTCAGCCACTGAGGACTGAACTGGCATTTGATACAGTTAAACTGTTATTACTTCTTGTTATAAGATAAGCATGAAAATTCAGTATAATTCTTTATGTTAAAAAGTCCACTGTAGACATACAGAATACAGAAACCTGGCAGGAAACTCTTCTAGACCATGGGATTGCTTTAAGGCTGGATGCTCTGGGTGCAGAAACTGCTCTGGGCAGACAGATTACATGAGCTCAGGCAGGGTTGGGGCAGGGAGAGGGAATTATTGAGCCCCTTGATAGTGAAGACCAAAGTTTAATTGTGACAAGATTTAAGAAGACAGAGGAGAGGCAGAAGAGGGGGTAGATGAGGGAGGAACATTTGCAAGAGCAAGGACAAGGGGCAGTGGCTTCAAACTGAAAGAGAGTAGGTTTATAACAAATACTAAGAAGAAATTCTTCCCTGTGAGGGTGGTAAAGCCCTGGCACATGTTGCCCAGAGAAGCTGTGGCTTCTGGAAATGTTCAAGGCCAGGTTGGAGCAACCTGGAGTAGTGGAAGATGTCCCTGCTTATGGGAGGGGGTTGGAATGAGATGTTCTTTAAGTTCCCTTCCAAACCATCCCAGGATTCTGTGATAAGCAACCACAGGACACTGGCACTGACATCAGCTGGGAATACTCAAGGCATGAGGGCTGTGTGCTAGGATCTGTGCCTGGAGGAGGCTTTTGTGGTATTTTGGGCCTGGTGGGTGGGTGCCCTGGGACAGTGTGGGTGTTGTTCCTCTTGTTAGAACTCTTTGGCAGCATCTGCTCACAGAGGATGGACAAAATTCAGATATGTCCTGCTGTGGGGAAAAAATAATCTCCTGGGGAAAGTCCCTGGAGCTAGAAAGCCAAAGACTCCTTGGGAAATCCCCAGAGTATCCCCAGCATGAGGTGGTGGAGAAGAGGCCTCAAGGGAGGAGATGGAGTTGTGGATAGGTGGAAACCACCATGCCCACCCCAAAGGGAGAGCCCAGGGCATGCAGTGACACCACCTGGGACATCTCCAGGGCATTATCTGGGCTCCTGCAGGGAGAACATGAAGAGAGGGAACAACAGCCATTTTATTTTTGTTGTTGGTTGTTTTGGTTTTGTTCTAATTATGATTTATGTGCTCCACAGCAAAGCACCAACTTTCCCTGCTCCAGAGAAACTCAGAAGGTTTTTTACTGGGTTTCCTTTGACTCCATCTCCCTTCTGAGATGTCTCCTCCCTAAAGGCCATCCTTTTGGTGCATCCAGCAGTCCCTGGCACTGCCCTGCACCCAAACTGACTCCAGCTCTCACTCTGTGTCACCTCCCTTCTGCAGCCAGCTCCCAGCTGCTCACCTGTGGGATTAATTCCTGATGTTGCACCCCTGGGGCAGCTGCTCAGCCAGGTGAATCTGGCAGCAGTGCTTTCCAAAAGAGTCAGCTCTGGGCTGGGATGGCAGGCACTGAACACACGTTGTGTGCAGAGGAAGGTGCTGACCTCTGTGCTGTACACCTGCAGTGGGAATGCCAAAGGAGTAACAGAATCACGGGCTCACAGAGTGGTTAGGGTTGAAAAGCACCCTAAAGATCATCTGTTTCCAGCCCAGGGCCACACTGCTGGCATGAACCAAGCTGTCACTTTGCCTTTGGTTCTATGGACACGGTGACACCACCATGCCAGGAGCACCAACAATTCAGCTGAGCCTTGCAAAATGCCAGAACTCTACCCAGAGCTAAAATCACAGCTGAAAATAACCCTCCCTTCCAAAGGATGGCCCTGTTTGAGCCCTTGGTGAGCCCACAGTGCATGATGAAGGGGTTATTTATTGCCTGCATGCCGAGAATAGGATTTTACAAGGAGAGGGAGGGTAACAAAGCCTATTCCCAGCAAGCTGGGACATTTGGACACCTGTTACTGGGATAACCAATGCTCTCACATGCATCAGAGATGTATGGAGTTATCAAGGTCTCCTGCAACACTTCAGATCCCACAAATTTTCCAGCTGCCACCAACACCCTGTCTGGGGCTCCCTCTGGACCCTGCCTGCACATTTATTTTACTTGCAGTTGGATCTGGCTTGGCAGCAGAACTCCCCCAGCAGTTATGTGAGTTTCCCTTCACTTTTTTAAGAATCAAAGCCCAGAAGGCTGCACAGCAGTGGAACAGGTAATGTGGAGGCTGCCAGGCTGCTGACCTGCCCTACAGGTGCACTTGGGAATTCCAGTGGGGAAGGGACTGCCTGCTTCACCCCAGCCAGTCCCCTCCTGTCATGAACAGCAACTTGCAAGCCTATCCTGCCCAGCACAGCTCACAGAACATCTTGTTCCCAAGCCTCAGTGCACTCTAGAGTGCAAAGCACTTCCTGACCACCCTTGAGCCAACTTAGATCAATAGGGTGAAAGATCAAAAGACCCAAACTCTGTTGCTCTGGAGGGGGGCTGCAGGTCAGCTCAAGAGCCTTGCCAGCATCCCAGCAGGAGAGGGATGCTTGGAGATCAAAATGCAGGCAGCACAGGGATAATCCTGCTTTCAGCTTGCTCATGCTTTTTGTAGGAAGTTTGTATGAAGTGTGGGGAAGCTCAAACTCGCATGCAATGAGCAGGTAAGAAAGGATTTGGGATCAGGTTGTGAATGGCAAACCCCAACATCCATGCACTTCCCACCCCTAATAATCACTCTTCCCTGGGCTGCAAGGATAGGATTCAGCTCTCCTGGCTTTGGAGGCCTAGGGTAGACATCTCAGCCTGAGCTCACTGTCCTGTTCCCCCTGGGCAGGCAGAGGAAAGGAGTGGCTGCTCCATGGACACACTGCAGCCAACCCATTCCTAGCCATCTCCACCAGGAAGGGAGGTATTGCTACCAGGATGGGCTCTGTCCTGGGCCCAGGGAGCTCAGGAGGAGATAATTTATCTAGATCTGAGTGGAAAAATCTTATCCAAAGCACCCACCTGGTGCTGGGGCACACCTGAGTTCAGAAAACCTGCTGGATGGCTTTGCTCCTCACCTGAGTGCCCTGAAACCTTCCTTGTGGCTGGAGTGAGTGCCAGGCTCTCCCTCTTGGCAGCATCCTGGAGCTCAGCTGAGAGGTGTGCACAAGCACAGACTCATGCAGAGCCCATGTGGCAGAGGGAGTTGTGACAGAAGTGTGGAAAAGAGAATAAATGGTACGAAAGGAGAATAAATGGGAATATTGGTATGAAAAACTCCATAGGAGTAACTGGCAGGGAGGGATAGGAGGGATGGCAGCTGTTGGTGGCACCTGGACTGGCAGCTCTTTGAGAAGCACGGCTAGGGACAGCTCCTCACAACACCCAGGTCAGGGTACAAAGGACTCAGGAGACAAAATCCTGATGATTCCTGGCAGGATGGGGAAACTCATCAGTGCCTGCTGAGTGAAGAACACCGTCCCTGAACCTGGACAGTGCCACTCAGGAGGCTTGGTGAGGCTGGGCAGCCAGTGCTCCTGCTCCTCTGTGCCAGCATGGGGAATCGTGGCCACATCAGGTGGATACAAACTCCTCAGTAATTAGGGTTGGTTATGTAACTATGACAGTACAAGGGAGTGTGTTGCATTTTATCTTCTTTTCTGCCAGAGTCAGGATTAAATGCTCAAGATGGTATTTTGTGTTTGGACTCAGATGTTTATTAATTCTTATCTACATTACAGTCTCACAAACCATGAGTTCTACAGCACTTCTAGCTAACAAACTAAAAATGACTCCCATCTCTCTCTCTACAAGGTCTTTTAAGGGTAAACTGTCCAATTATGAAATGACACCTAAATTATTTTTACTTTTAACCCAATAACCAACTACCTGTGGCCCACAATGCAGACTTTTCTATCCAGTTACAAAATACCACCCAGATCCATGGAGAAGAAGGTGAAAAAGAAGGACTTAGCATCTGCCCTAAAACCTCCATCTTGCTTTATATATATATTATTGTATTCTAAAACATTAAACTCTAAGATTTCCACCATGAGATATTACACATTTCTATTCAAACTCCACACCCACAATCCCAGTGCTATCACTCAATTTTGGAAGCCTTCTCCACAGCCTCAGGTCACATGCAATATTTTCTTGGAGGACAGTGCCTGCCAGCACAGAAAGTCTGAAAATCTCAGTGATCAGGGTTCTAACAGGAGTGACTTTAATTTTGTTTAAAAATAAATCACTCTTCTCCACTTATCAGGTCTGGCATTGAACTTTATTGCATTTTTATTCATAATGCAGCATTGTTTCCTACAGCAGAGAAACAAATCTTGACTTGGAAATGGGCTTGGACACAGTCTCTGGTCCTGGAAGGGTCTTGAGGCATCCTGGTGGATTTTAATTATTGTATTTACTGCATGGTGTTAAGCTCCATCAGAGTCTAAGGTTACCCTGAACTTCTTTCCTTGGAAGTTTAAAGCAGAGATTCCCATAGAAAAGGTGCCTTCCCTCTTTGGTCTGAGGTTGGTTCAACATTTTCTGAGTAAAGACCTGGAGACAAACTCAGAAACTCCTGGGAAACAAAGGCAGAGGGAGGGGGAAAATCTGGATTAGATTGCCAGGGTCTTTGCACACTGGGATAAACAAACCAATGGAATGGATGCTCAGTGTGTATTCCAAGGCTGGAATTTCTCCTTCAGTGTCTGTAAAAATCCTGCCCTGTTCAGCTGCACACCTTTATCATTACAGTGTTGCCATATTTCAGACATCCTTCTCCACGTGGGGTTATATAGAACCTCCAAATTTCTCGGTATCCCCCAAGAATTCCTTAATTTTTTAACACACACACACACACACACACACACACACACACACACACACACACACACATACTTTAGAAATGAAGAAAAGGCACAACCCTNTAGAAATGAAGAAAAGGATCAAACCTAGACCAGCTGAACCAATGAGGCATGCAGCTAAACACAGTCTTTTTGTGCAAAGGCCAGGCACAGAGATGGTTTTGCAAAAAATCTTACCAAACACGAATTGAAAACAGTGGAAGTAGTTTGCAGACTTGTTTTCCTGATTTTTCACTTTTTGTGGTTTAGCTCCAGATGGCAAATAAGCCCAGTGGAGCCCCACACCAGCCACTGTGATGAAAATTAACTCTACCCCAGCCAAAACCAGCACATCACCTCACCTGCCACATGGTGCAAGGATCAAAGACTTCTGACACATCCCAGCCATTCCTGGAACCAGGCTTAAAAGGGGATCAATCTTGGTTCTTCAAAGCCTGAAAGCCAGAGGGATATTTGATCAGGGCTGTATTCTGCCAAGATCCAGAAGGAGGCAGGTGGATGCTTTGGCTCTTTGGCAGATGAGGGGGAACATTGTGGATTTGTGCTTCCCACAGAGGCCAGGGAAGCCTCTGGAGGTGTTGCTTTAATTCCCTCAAATGGCTTTGGCAGACAAGTGGTCAAACAACTTAAAATGAGGGAAATGAGGCAGGATGCCATCCCTGGGGCAGCCTGAACATGGCAAAGAAGGCAGAGATAGGTGGGGAGGAGAAATTTGGGTTGGAGTGGTAGCTTTAGAGAGAGCAGAGGCACAGCATGGACTTAGCTGCATTTGTACACACAAGGGAAGGATCTGTATCAGCATTAAAACAGGAATTGCTGCTCTGACAAGGCATTACCACATTGGCTGTGGAGGAGTGAGCCTGCACACTCTAACAGGCTTGGAAGCTTTATTCCAAGTCTTGCAGATGTGGGACTGTTGACACAAACCTAGAATTGGTACCTCTTTTGGAAAATTACCATTATGAGAAGACTCATTAGGGATAATATTCTCATTTCCTTTCTGGCAGCAGGTCTGCCAGCTAAAATAGACAGTGGGATGCTTCTCAGTGATAGGGAAAGATATATCCCTGCATTTTAATTTAAAAGGATAAAATATTTTATTTTTTTAAAAAACAACACAAGTAATTTATCTGCATTGTGGCTTTAGCATAGACAGGATTTTAGTTATTAAGTTTCCACAGGGCAGCCTTAGGTCTTGGTGGACAGGCTGAAGGTTTTGTTTCTGCTTTGAGCCGTGCTCTGCTGGAATCCCCAGGTTTCAGGTCTAGTTACTAACCCTGTGCCTTACAAAGGATTGTAAAGGCTCAGTAACCCTGAGGTGAGAATCAAGAGTCTAGGCCAAGTTTAAGGAACCTCCCTGGGGTCAAGCCAGGCTGAAGGTTCACAGCTTTCTGGCTGAGGCAGAGTGAAAAGTGAGGGATGTGCCAAGTCCCAGTGCCCATTGCTTTGTGCAGCTTTGGGTCCTGCAGCTCATCTGAAAACAAGGATGTTTCCTTCTCCATGGTGTAACCCAGCTTTGCCAGTGGGATTTTGGAGAGACTTTAGAGGACTAAAGCTTCCCTTGGCCAGCAATCCCTTGTGCCTGGCTTGGGCCCAGGACAACTCTTTTCTTGTCCCAGTTAGAAAATCGCCTTGCCCTGAGGGCAGAGCTGTTTCCTTTGCTTCCCTCATGCTGCGGTGCCCTGAGAGCACACATAACGAGATAACATTGTGTTCACACTAAAAAATGTCCCTAATTCCTGGTACTGCAAATCTGTGACAACTCACCAGACAGCCTGTGCTCTTTGGGAAAGAAAAACAGCCCTGACCCTGCCTCAAGGCACCAGCCCAGCTCCTGTCACAAGTCATTGGGAGCTGGGAGCAGATGCTGCTTCTTGAACTGCACATTCCAGGGTGTTTCCATCCCTGGCCATCCAGGTTTGGCACTGCAAAGCCCTGCCAGATCATCCACAGGTGTTTTTTGCCTGTTGAGTGCCACCTCCTCCTTTGGAAATGTGCAGGACATGGCCAGGGGTCAGTGCTGAGCAAACCATGGTGCTGTCACTTTGTGTTTGACACAGGTCACTTAATCCAGGTGTTCATGGGCACAAATATCACATGGAGAGCCTGGAGATTCCTCTGGCTCAGGGTTATGGCAATGCCAGCTCAGTGAGTTTAGGCAAAGTAAAACCAGGGTTTGTCTTTCCTCTGAAGAAAGGCAGAAGTTAGAGCCAGACAATTTTTGGAGAAGCCAGGCAGGCCCTGCTCTGTTTTCTCTTGCTCCCTCTCTGCTGGGTGACAGTGTCTGGCTGGGATGACCTGGAAAAAAAAAATCCAGTTTAAAAGCACCTGTGCTTGGAAATATTCATGAGGCTTATTCCCCACCCAAATCAGGGCAGGCAAAAAATGTGCATTTGGAGTTTCTAAGTGAAATGCTGGGCACCTCAACCCTCCCTAAGCATGTGTATGACTTCAAGTGGAGGCTAGCAGCTCCCAGTATCCAGCCAAGAATGGGCCACACTCTGCTGTGGACATCTGCTATGTGGCTGAGACAGAACTCTCCAGGTGACATTTGGGCAGATAGAGGTAAAAGTCCTTAGGATAGCAAGAGAGAGAGATATTTTCCTTTTAATTGTGTCCCTGCCCACGATCCCCTGACTTGTTTAGAGAAGGTATTTGAAACAAATGAAGGTTCCTGCTTAGCTTCAACTCTCTGACACTTCCCATCCTCTCTCCTCCTCCCCTGAGAGCCCTGCTGGCCCTCCTGCACTCTGCTGGGCTGTGTCCTCCTTCCCAGCTGCACTTTTGACTGGGGCTACAACTTGCTGGAAGCCTTTCTAAGGATTCCCGTGAAGAATAAATCAAAACAACAGAATCAGACTAAAAATTAATTGTTTTTCCATCTGTTGAAAGTCAGAAAAAGTCCCCAGCACCTTCTTTCATTAATCAGTCTGTTTTCTATCTGCTTTTGACCCTCACCTGCTTTATTTAACAATAAAATACAGGCAAGTGTTTTGATTATCTATTGTTGAGAAACTATTAATTCAAGGAAATGTTTGCAGTGGAAGGAAATTTAAGTCAAGGAGGATTTAACCTTGGAACAGTCCTGGGAGCTGTGGGAGTGTCTGCAGGGCTGGCAGTGTGGGATGTGGTGGCTGTGACACCCTGGTCCAGCACACCTCAGGAGGCAGCAGAAAGGGAAGGAGTTTTCCATGGAATACCCAGTTATTCTGCTCTCCATATTGCCAGGAACTCCATGGGAAAAGGTCTCTTCCTAGCTGATTTGGGGTTGTTGCTCTGGCCCAAAAGAGAACAGGGAGACAAGTAAGTGACCCCCTGCTCCAAACCTTTATACAGGGTGGGAGCCTTTTCTGATTTAGAAAAGAGCTTTTTTATTTCCCAGAGGGTGTCTGAAAGCAGCCAGTTCCTCAGATTTTCTCTGCTAATGCTGACACATGGTTGCAATCCATGTGGAGATCCAGATAGCAAACACTGCAGTGCAAGGTAGGATCCACATCCAGGGTTTGATCCACATCTAGGGCTTGATCCACCTCGTCATACTGGAATCACAGAGGTCATTTGGGCAACTGAGTCAGATGTCCCCACCATCATCAGTGGTCAGGAATATCCAAACCACACAACAGGACCACCTTCAAGAGTCATTTCTGTGTCTTGAGATAGACCCTTTCCTCCCCAAACCCAGAGTCCTTCATCTGTAGGATGTAGAAGACATCCTCGAGTGCTTTCTCAACTCATATCCCAGCTTAGTTGGAATAAAATAACAATAGTAACAGTAAACAGCAATGGCAGTAGCAATAGTAACAGTATAAATAACTGTATAAACAACCACAAACCAAATGTAATAGAGATGATGGGGAAAATCAAATTTGTCCTCAAAGTGCAGTTTCCACCTACAGCAACCTCAAACCTTGCTTCTGGAAAACTTCTGCAATGCCTCTCTTACTTCAGGCACTCCAGTGCCAACAGGAGCCAAGCAGGAAAAGAGAGAAGGCAAAGCAGGAGCTGATGTGACAGCAAAGACTGGAGTGATTTTAATTCACCCAGACAGCCCTGACATGCCTGCCTGCCCAAAGGATGCCCTTGCTAATGGGATGGGTGGCAGGTCCTGAACCCGGGCCCTCAGCCAGGGAAGCTGCACACATTCCTCCCCTGGGAGAGACTCCACATCCATCCCAGAGCATGGATCACTCACCTGTGGGGCTGAACACCTCAGAGGGGAGAAGGAATGAGGGAAGGGGGGGCACAAGGAGGGACCAGGCTAGAGGAACAACCTTGTGCTGTGGTGCTCCCTGAGGGCTGAGCCTGGTGGAACCTGCCCACACTGACTGCCAGAGCTGGAACGTGCTGGAAATTCCACATGCTGGGAATCCCTGCAACACCTCTGTGGTGCATTTCAGGGTTTTAAGGAGGTAAACAGCAATGTCTGTAATGTGGGGCCCAGGAGAAACACAGACTGCAGGTGCCAAAACTCCCAGCCTTATTCTGCCACTGGCCCAATTACTGTGTGTGCTTTTCTCAGCACCAAGGGCAGGAGGAGACAGGGACCCTCCATTTCTCTGGAAGCATCACTGTTGAGCATGGCCATAGAGGAAAATCACAGAATCAGTGAGACTGGAAAAGGGCTCAGAGGTAGAGTCCAACCTTTGAACACCACCTTATCAAACAGACCATGGAACCAAATGCCACGTCCAGTCATTCCTTGAACACAAAGATGTTCAGGCTGAGTTGAGGGACAGGTACCCTCTTGTCCTGGTTTTGAAAGGACAGGTATCTGCCAGCAAAAGGCTGAAAGTTCCCTTTGAACAGAGAATGCAAACCCCTCCACTCAAATTATTATAATTTTGCAATTAGGGGCTCTCAGGCAAAGCTTTGGGAATAGGAATACAAGGAATATTAAAATACAAATGTAGTAGTACAGAAAAACATGCAAATAAAACAAACAAAAACCCCAGAAACCCCTGACAGAGTCAGGGATGTGACCTGACACCCTGCTGGTCAGGGTGTTAGAAGCAGTACAGATGAATCCTTCTGGAGTAACAGACACAGTTCTGTGGAGTAGAGATGGTCCTGTAGAAAGTCCAGTGGTGGTGAGATGGGTCCAGTCTTCCTCTGGGAATCCAGTGGAAAACAGGATGTCCTGCTGTTCCTGTCTCCCCTTTTTGTCTGGGTAGGAATGCTTTGGTCCCCCCCAGCTGGGCAGAGCATCTCCCAATGGGATGATGGAATGTCTCATGTCATTGGTGAGCCTTAATGGCCCATTATCAGAAAACATCAGCTCCAAAACTTGTGCTTGGTCACCCTATTATCTTGGTTTAGTGTCCAGCAATTAGTTTCCTAGCAATCTAATGGAAAAAAAATTCCACAAACACAAAGAAAACAATATCCAACCCCCAACACCTTTGTTCAAAGTCTTTCAGAAAAAGCAAATGCCACAGCCTTTCTCCTAGCCCCTGTTACATGCTCAGGTTCCCTCCTTTCCCCCCTCTTCCAACTATAATTAGTCTGAGCAGCAGACATGGAAAGACACTCCAGACAAATCCTTGTGCAATCCACAAATCTCTACCTTGGGCTGATTGCTCAAGTTGCCTTATTAGCATCACACCTGCTTTAAGCACCAAGGCTACCAAATTAGATGGAAAAAACATGCAAATGCTCTCTGGCAAATTAGCATGCTTCCTGCACAGAGGTGGAGATTGCTTGGAGGGGGGAGAAGAAGTAATGTCATCGTTTGGTTAATTACCAAAGCAACTATATCAAATTAGGGAAGGGATGACTTAAAAAAAAAAAAAAAGCACAAGTATCAATGCTGTCATACTGACTGGCTGCTGTAAGGGTGGCACAAAGAGCAGCTCCTCTGTACGGCCACTGGTACCCATGAGGAGGCTTTGCCATCTAATCACCATTTTTTAAATTGTTATTTGATTGAAAATTCACAAGATTTTTTTTTTTTTTT
>WEIU01014983.1:620697-638341 GCA_013389925.1 Aegithalos caudatus
ACTGCAGGAGGACTTAACTGGACTGTTCCCAACACCCTGACCAACAGGGTGCCAGGTTATGTTCTGACTCTATCAAGGTTTCTAGGATTTTTTTTTTGTTTGTTTGTTTGCTTGTATTTGTTGATTTTTGTTTGTTTTCTTTTTTGTTTTGTTTTAATTTTACTACTATGTTTGTATTTTTAATATTCCTAGCAAAGAACTGATATTCTTATTCCCATATATTTTCCTGAAAGCCCCCTTAATTGCAAAATTATAATAATTTGGAGGGAGGGGGGTTCACATTCTCCCTTCCAAGGGGAGCTCCAGCTCTCCCTGGCAGACACCTGTCTTTCCAAACCAAGCCACTCAGTCAAAGAGCCAAACCTTTGATATTTCCCCTGGGGCTGTTTGGGTGCTGGTGCCCCCTCCAAGCAGGGCCAAGGGGTGCCAAGGTGTGGGTTTGGCCAGGGGGCAGGAGGGGAGCAAGTGGGCAGGGGAGGGGTTGCACTCTGTTTATTGTGTAAAAGGAACATTGCCATCTACTAAATAAAGAGATTATGCCAGGAAGAGATTGCTACTGAAACAAGTGGAATCAAATCCCCCCCAAAATTCATGGGATAGTCAAGAACACTGTGGCTGTCTGGCCTGAACAGAGACACCATGTTGCCCTTGGCTGGTTAAAGTGGGGAAGGGAGCAGCAAATTGGCTGGAAATTCCTTAAACTATGGTGTAGCCCTTTCCACTCTTGTGCCAGCAGTGCCATGAGCTCCAAAAGCAGTGCCTGGAGTCGTGCTGGGGTGATCACCTCCCTTCTTGCAGAGACATAGGCAAGCAACACCCCATGGCTTCCTCCCCACCTCCCAAAGGGATTCCATGAGCAAAGAAAATGCTCATGAAGACCCAGAAGGACCTTGGCCTCATCTGGATCAACCCTCCAGGAGCTTCCCTGCTCTGTTTGGGAGGCTGGACTGGCAGAGAGGGTAACAGCAGCTTTCACCTGGGATTCCCTTGCTGCTGGATGCTCCCATTGAACACCCTCCCCTGCATGGTTTTGATTTCCACTGAGCATTGTGCAGCTCCTCCCTGCCCTGCTCCTGCTTTTGAGAAAAGCATCTCCCTGTGCTTCTCTGGAGGCCACCTGCAGTGCAGTGAAAACGAACTGCAGGGAAGTTTTACTGTTTTAATTTTTTTTTTTAATGGAGCAATTTTTCCAATCCTACCTCCTGCAAAGCCAGTTGACTTAGTCATCCTGGGCTCCAGTTGTGCAGGGCTCACTGGGAGACAGCAGCTGTCCTACAAGTGCTGTAAAATGAATTATCCTCTACAGCAGCCTCTGATGCCTTTGGTCCTCCCAAGGCCAGAAGAGAGTGCCCAGTCCTTGTCCCAAGATTTCTCCTTTCAGCAGTGCAAAATTCCCAGGTCACTGCTTCTGCTGCTACACAGGGCAAAGCCATGCTGAAGGCAGTGATAAAATTCCCACAGATCATGGTGCAGACCTCAATTGCACCCAGGGGTTTCATTTATCCCTGCTGTTTACCTTATGAGCCTTGTCCTTTTGCATATGCATATGCACACATCCAGATAGAGACACACATAGCTTAAAATGGGGTTCTTTTAATGCCCGTTGATTTTATAACAAAAAAGGCTGCCTCCAGATCAATAATCTTTGATTTTTGAGTTCCCAGATAGTTTTTCTGGGGCGTGGCATTCCCTACCTTTCACCTGAAATGCTAATACAGGAGTTATCACTGACAGTTCTGATAATAGACTGCAGGGAGAGACTTTCTCTTTGCTCTCAGCCTGATAAATGAGGGAGAAACTGTTGTCCCCATGAGCAGAAAATGAACAGCTGGGCATTCAGAAAGCCTTCACTGGGGCATGCAGAAAGCTCATGTCTTCACATCCTTCACCCTGCATGTGGCTCTTAAAAAACATGGTGCACATGGTGAGCAGGGTGCCAGTGGCCATGGTGGGCACGAGATATGCAGTTCCCTTGACTAAACACACACAAGTATGTAAAGTTTGGCCATAAAGCACCTCCTGACCCTCAGGCTCTGTGCACAGAGCATGCAAAGAGCCCTGAAACAGCTGCCTGCAGCCAGCAGCCAAGCATCAGTCACATGTGGCTGTCCTTGGGTGACACTGGGTGTTAATGCTGCAGCCAAGGTGTTTGAACAGTGGTACATGGTTTTCATACCTGCCTTTTGGGTTATCATCAAAAAAGCAGCACTTGTTTTGTGCCTGACTGCTGGAAGTTCCCAAACGATAAATGCAGTCCCACAGCCAGGTAGGGAAAAGACTTTCCCAGCCCTGGGAGGAAGAAGTAAAACCTTTTCCTAAACATTTTCCTTCAAGCCTGGGGGGTGGAGTAGCATCTCTGTCTCCTCTGGCCATCTGTCCTGGGAGACACTGAGGAGTGACTTCAAGCTCAAGTGGAAGAGGTGGGGTGTGAGGCTTGGAAATACTTCTTTCCAATGAGTTTTCCTTGGGGTAATGATATCATGAAATAAATCAGCAGGGAGCATGTCATCCTTGAATCACTGTGGAGCCCACCTGTGACATGACTCATGGCCTTGGTGACTTATTTAGGATGACTGAACCTCATGAGAGTCCTGTGATTAAGCAGCCACCAGCACTCGTGAAGTGCCTTGACTTGTCAGGGCCCCAAATATAGAAGGTTTTGGTCAGACTGGAGGAATGTTTTGATGAATAAAGATTTCCAGGGGAGCCCACATTTGCCAACAGCAGGAAGAACAGTGATTTTTTAAAGTGATGCTCACAGCCCAAATTTGGCTAGAAAGAGGATATAATCTAGGGGCTTTCAGCATGAGTGCTAATGCAAACTCCCTCACCATCTGCTTTCTTTGCACAAACACACGTACACACTCAGTTTATAAAATTCCAATTATCCCCTGTTGCTTTTTCAAGCCTCCCATCCCACTGCAACGGGAGCAGTGAGGTGGAGCTGTCCCAAGCATGGCTCCTGGCCTGGATCCCACCCCAGGAATGCTGTGGTGGGCACACAGTGCCTCCTGCTCTCACCTCTGACAGGAGAAACCACAGTTTTATATCAGGGCTGGCAGGTGATGCCTGTGTGTCCATCCCTGCCCTGACCTCAGGTTTCACAGCCCTGCTTTGTGCTCCGGCCACCGGGGTTGATCCCAGGGGAGCCAGCACAGCTCCAGCCATTCCTACGTGGCCAGGAGTCACACTGGGATGTCTCAGCCCCCAGCCTTGCTCCAGGAGAGGGAAGTGCTGGGGCTGCCCCCTCCAGCCCGCACGCTGGGGAGGGAGATTGAGATGCACTTCACACACACTCCAGCGTGACTGCAGAGAGCAGTGTCCTTTAGCAAATGGTAAATAATTGACACTTTACTCTGCTGGCAGCCAGCACCCCCGTCGGCAGCTGGGTTTGTCATTTTGCATCCCCTCAGTGGCTCTAATTTCAAATTTACAGTAACATATGCCCAGAGAGCTGCTGGCCTTCCCCCAGCATCACGGATGCTTATTCCCTGCTGCCCTGTGCTGTGATGGGTGAGGAGTGAGTGACATCTCTGCCTCTGCCATGGATCTTTTCTTGGCCTCCCGTGGTGGGAGAACAGAGCCTTTTTGTTCCTTCCCCTCTGGTTTGGTTTTTTTATGATATGATTATTATTTAGACTGGGCAGCTGGGGACCAGGGTATTTCCAGTACACTTATTTAGCTGTATGTCTCCCATTAGTGTCAATGACAATTGCATGGCTAAAACTGACCAGATCCTGTCGAAGATTCACCCCCTGGGTGGGCATTTTACAGAGATGAGATTTCCCTTCCCCATTTCAGAGACTTTGCTGCAGTCATTCATGGAGAGAAAATTGGAAGTCCCTGCGCAGGAGGAAGAGTGACTCGATTAGGAAAATGGAAATCTGCATCAGGGATGGGTTGTGGAGGGACAGGCAGAGTGGGAAGCAATGTAAATCTGCATTAGGGATGGGTTATGGAGGGACAGGCAGAGGGGAACTTCCCTCTCCAGTCTCATTCTGCTGTGTCAAGGCACAGGAATCTGCTCAGACCCAGAGATCCCTTTGCTGCGACAGTGTTAAAACAAGACTGCCAGAGTACTTTTTTTTTTTTTCTTCTTTTAAACCTCATTTGCTACACAAAATCTGCCTGAAAGATAAGCAGAACATTAATCAGCCCTTTCCTTCTGACAAGTCACCAGTTTCATTGAGGATTTGGGATAACCTAGGATGGGAAGCCTGGGGGAGGATGGGGGTTGTGTCTCCTGACACAGCACCGGTGGCTGCCGTGGCACTGCCATAGAGCTGTGCAGGATGGACAGAGCCACCTGGGAAGCATTTCTGCCACTCTCTCCTTGAAGATGGTCATGCCCTGGGAGCTCTCTCTCCTCCAGCAGGCTCTGCTGGAGGAGTTATTTGCCCCTCTGACACCAGCCATAAATTTGAAGGCCAGAAGGAGTCATTACAGTCGGCCAGCCTGACCCCTGGTATAACACGGAGCGTGATTTGTGCGTCAAGCTCGGGACTTTCTTTGGAGATCTAATAAATCACTGGGAAAGGCAGTCAGTCCTGATTTTAAAGGCTGCAAGCCACTGTGGTGTGTCCCTGGGTAGGCTATAGAAGTGGTTAATTATCCCAGGGGAGTAAATGCCTGCCTTTATCCCCAGCCTGAGCTGCCCTGCCTGTGCGTGTCGTGCCATGCCTCCCCGACAGATCCACTGGGCACAGCTCTTCCCAGGGGCCAGGGCTTGTCAGCCACGGTCACATCACCTCCTGAATTCCTCTCTGACAAGCCAAACAAACTGTATTTCTTTAGCCTGACTGGCCAGCTCGCTTTGGAGAGGCAGCTACATGGATTTTTTCCCCTCTTGTTTCAGAAGGTTGTGCAGGTCCAAGTCAAATGTAAAGTGGAAGAGGGGTCAGGAGTCTGGGCTCTCAGGTGAGTGCCCTGATGCCTTATCCATCAGGCTGACCTGGAACAGAGACCAGACAGAGCTAGAAGATAAAGTAGGTATTTATTAAAAGGCCTCCAGGTTCCACCTCAGGCAAGATGGAAACCCAGGGCGACCAAGAACAAACAGAAAGTACCCCCTTGGTCACAAGATGTTACATTTTTGTAAGTTTTGGTCCATTTGCATTTTGGGGTTTAATTGTCCAATTACAGCTTCAGGTTGTGAGGTCCCATCCTCTTGTTCCTCCCTCCAGTCCACTGTTGTTGATATTTTTGGGCTTGAAAGTTGTCCTTGGTCTTCAGCAGGAAGAGGATTTGTTTTGTCTACTTGCTCTGTGAAGAGAACTTACTGGCACTTAATATGAGGCTCAAAATTACATCCCTAAGCAACACAGAATCTAAAATATGAAAGCTACAATTTAAGGTATCAGCCCAAGCCCACCTAGAATCACCTGTGGGTTGAAGGCATGCCCTATGGATGGCAGAAAAACAACCCCTGTGTTTTACTTTCTGGGCCAGGCAGTAAGAGCAGAGAGCAGTGTTTACCAAAATCATGGCAGGAAGGGCAGGGAGTGAATGTGAAAAGGACAAGAGATGCTCTGCCAGGTCACTCTTACCCAATGCTTCATGAGCCAAGTGACCCCAATCCTGCCAGAAGGGGGTTCCTGCCCCAGAGGTGGGAGCTTGGGGCACAGGAAGGGTCTGATGTACTCTAAGATTTTCTGGAGTGTGTCCAGAGAAGGGCAAAGGAGCTGGGGAAAGGTCTGGAGCACAAATCTGATGAGGAGCAGCTGAGGTTTAGACTGGTATCAGGAAAAATTTCTTTGCCAAAACGACATTAAAAACATTAAAAGCACAAAAGTGTTAAAACAAGGCTGCCCAGGGAAGTGGTGGGATCACCACCCCTGGAAGTGTTCAAAACCACTGTAGATGTGGCACTTAGGGACATGGTTTAGAGGTGACCTTGGCAGTGCTGAGTCAACAGCTGAACTTTGATCACCTTGAAGGTCTTTTCCAAGCTGTGGTGTGAGCAAGAGGCCAGCCCTGACCCCCACATCCCTGTGGACACACAGTGCAGGGCTGAACACCTGCCCAGCTCAGCCAGAGGAGATCCTGACCCATCTCCAGCCCACCCCATGCTCTGCAAGTCCTCCTGCCAGGGGAGGAGGAGAGGAGGCAGCTCCCAAGGGAGGTGCTGCAGCTCCCAAGGGAGGTGCTGCTTCCTGCAGCTGGGCTTGGTAACCTGGAGTTCCTTCAGAACCTCTCTCACTTCCTGAGCTGGGATCAAGGACACTGATTTTCTTTTGTTTGGCAGAGGATACCACTGAAGGGAGCTGTACTTCAGGCTCCCAGCTTGGTCTGCAAGGAGCCAAAGGAGGCTGCCATGCACTGGGGAGGGCAGGAGGTGAACTTCAGTGGAGGATTCTCATGGGATCAGTGCTTTAAAAGCAATCTGGAGGTCAGAGTGAGCTGGCTGCTAGATTTTCAAATCCTCAAGCCTTCCTCTCTCGAGGGAAAGAAACAATTTGCTCTAAAAGGGTCAAAGACAGTGGAATTAGTCTGCATCTTTTCACTGCAGGTCATTGCATCTTTCCAGCTGGCACAGGATGGAGTGCTGTGGGTACTCTGATGTCCAGCAGCACCTGCACTGATCCTTTGGCACCTGCATTTCAGGTTTCATGCTAGACAGAGGGTCTATGAAGTTCTCCTGCTTGTTTTTCCTACATTCCAGCCTGCTCTGACCTCTGCAGGAGTCAAAATGATTTCCAGGGTGACTACATCTTACAGCATTAGGCTTTCTTCTCATCCAGCACTCCTCAAGGCATGAGATTTGGTGGGAAAAGGGAAAGATCAGTGGGGAATTTAAGCAGGTGCACATGCTCCCATGCCACCAACCTGCTTTTAACTCCAGAGTACCTGAGGTGGGAGAGAAATACAGTCCCCAGACAACAGGTCTGCATGTTAATTCCTGTGATTACTCTCCATTTACTCTTCTTTCTGATGGTCCTGTTATCGCTGTCAGAACAAAACCAAAAGTCACATGTTTGTGAAAGGACAGATGAAGCTCTCTGAGAGCTGGTTTGCAGCACAGAAATCACCTGAATTTTGAGTTGAATCAACACTATTTTGAGTGCAATCACAAGTACCAGAATTTCCCCTCATGTTGGTCTTCCCTGATGTACTGTACAAGTCAAAGACCGTCAGAAGGCCCTTGGGAAGGTGATGTGCAGGAGGGAATGGAGGGAGCTGTCCTAACAGTGCAGTGAGGATGAAGGGCTGTGTCCTTCTTGGCCTAAGCCACCCTTGAGACACTGTCACAGCTGAGGCTGAAGGATGCTGTGTCCTTTCTTGCTGGAGACCCCTGCTAGAGGTGTCACCAACATCCTCCAGGGATGTCATTCCCTATGCTGTGGGCACCCTGTGCCTTTACACAAACCTCTTTGTGATACTCTTGGCACACTAACCCTCTTTTCAGGTGTCTTTTTCCTTTTCTGGACACATTTCCAGTTCTGTCATGCCAGATACAGCCTCAGAAACTGCCCTTGTTGTTCTCTGATTTACCTTGAGCCCAGAATAGCCCAAAAGCCCAATCCTGGGCATAGCAAAGATGCACCAAAGCTCTTGAGATGCTCCCCTTGCTATAGATCTGCCTGGACCCTGCAGCCAGCACTGATCCTGGGAGGTCACTACCCTGCTGGCCTTTGCCTTGGCCCTCCAAACCCATGCACATACAATGATGGCTGGACACTGTCCTTCTGGTGTTTAATTTTGGTCATTTTGATTAAAAACGGTGCAATATAAACATTTATGGTTCTGCAGAAGAAGCTAGTGTCTAGGTAGGTTCTTATTACAGCTTCAGCTGTTGCCTGCTTCTGTAACTAATGAGCTGGATTAAAAGGACAGGCTGGTTTGGGGCTTTTTTGTCCTTTCCAGAGATTCCTTCAAGCCTGTGGGCAGCCAGCACAGTTGAAGAGCTGTGTCTGTCCTGACATTCCCTCTTTAGGAGCACAGCAGAAATTGGCACTGCCCTTCAAAGGAGGCTCTTGGATGCAGGGGCTTTGTCTGTCTTGGCTTCTTTTACTTGCCCTGCCCTGGAGACTCTAAATTCTCAGGTCAGGAGTGGGGCTTTCCAAAGACAAATCTGAAATAAGCCATACCTTGTTTATTTGCCCCAAAGCCATGGCCATGATTCATCTGCAGATTTCATTCCAGTGTCCAGCTGGATGCCCCTCTTCTATTGATTTCTGCAGAAAATTCTGCTTGCAGATAGTGAGTTTAAAATCATGGGACTGGACAGGATCTCCTGGGTTGTTGTGCCTCATCTTCCTCTGTCACCCATAGTCATGTTATGCAACTGCTTTCATGGGCTTAAAAAACTGCAGCTTAAAATTAGGCAGAACATTGCTCCTAGGATTCCTTCAGGAAAGCCTTTGCAGGATTTCATTCCTCCAGCAGTCATTAATGCTGTCATTCCTTGTCTAAACATAGTCAGGAATGGTTTAGAGGCATTTGCTCAAGGGCCAGCGTTATCCTCCAGCTTAAATCACTCATCTCTGTTTTTAGTGGACACGTTGGAAAAAGAAAAGTGGCTGTGGAGAAGTGGCCACATCCCCACAGAGCCCCTCAAGCTGCAGGGAGCTGCCAGGGTCCCTCTCAGGGCTCAGGGCCAAGGCCTGAGCTGGCACCAGGAGATGTCCCCAGCAGCTCAGGCACAGTCCCAAGGTCTCAGTGAGTCCTCATCTCCTGGCACTGCTCTCCCCAAGCCCTTCTGGAAATGCTGATTCCGTTTGCATTCCCCTTTTCCCGTGGCTCACGGCCATCTCATGCCTGAGTGATCTATCTCTGCTCCTTTGTGGATAAGCTGCCAGCATGTAGCAGAAATTCGTGTTTGTAGTGTCCAAGTACATGGTGGTGCATTTTTTACTGCTAAATTACATCCCATTTGTCTCAGTCTCACCCTCGAGGGCACCCAGCTCCTCCTGCACAATATTCCAGCCCTTATCAGCACCAGCAGTGACTCCCAGCCCCACGTCATTCCTGCCTTCTCTGCTAGGGTCATTTAAAGAAAATGAGGATTAAGATAGCATCCAAGACAGCTCCTCAACGAATTCCACCAGGAGCTCACTGCCAAATTTCAATTCCCCTTTCAGCATGGCCCATTTTCTACCCACTGGTTAAATATCTTTTGGGGTACCTCATCTTAATGAGCACATTCCTGCTTGGCAACAAGGAATTCAGGCTGACCTGGTGTCTCCTGTGCCCTGACTCCATCAAGGCATGCACAGGCTGCAGCTGGGAAACCTTTCCTTTGTTCCATCCCTCCTGTGCTTCTCCATCCTCCCTGCAGAGCTGGTCCCAACACCTCCCTCCTGCAGAGGACACTGGTGCATGGCTGCTCCCACTGCATTCCCCAATCCCTTTGCCTTCCCTGTTCCCAGCTACCATGTCAGCTCTTCTCCCATCCCTTTCCACAGTCCCTGGCTGGGTGGCTTGACCACACCTGTCAGCCTTGCAGTTACCAGTGATGGTCCCTCCTGCAGCCAGGCTGGAGGTATCTTTGTCCTCTGTGTCCTCTTTATCTCATCAATCCCAGGCACTTGCTCCCATTTCCCTTTGCCCCCTGCTGCTGCTGACAAAAACTGAGTGCTGGGGTGACAAACTATTTAGTTCATGCTGGGCTAATACATAAAGTACCTGAGCTAAGCCACATATTTTTGTGTATTTCTTCCTGCCAGGTTCTTTTCTTTACCGCCCTCCCTTTTGCTCTCTGTTGGTCCCCTCTGCATTTTTAATATTACTACTGTTAAAGTTTTATAAGCTCAGGCTGGCATTTTTATGGGTGTAATATTCTTACAGTTCAGGATGTTTTTTAAATATTATATTTATTTTTTTTCCCAGCACTCAAAACTCCTTCAGCTGGCACAACAGAGGTGATTTTAAAGCTTTAAGCAAGGTTAAAAATCTGCCTTTTTTCTCCTCCCTACTTTGGGGCTATGAAACTTTTTCATGGCAGAGTGTGGTTGTGTATCTGAGTGCAAAGAAGGCAGGGAACCAGAGAAAAGCAACAGATAATTAATATTGCTGGGAAATGAACTCTGTGCCATCCATTTCATCTGTTTTGGCCCTCCTGAACATCTTTGGGAGATACTTAGAGCCAGCTGCTATCTCTTGTTATGCTGAGAGACCAGTTTTTTCAAGCTCTGAGCTGGACAAATCACTGAAGTGTCACCTGCAGCCTGGGAAAAATCAACCACACCAAGTGTGGTGCACAAACTGCAGCAAAAGAGGTGGGTGCTGGCAGGGATGGGTGGATGTGGGGTCATAAAGTTGTACTTTCAGGCTCTATTTTTCCCTCATAAAAAATGCTCTCAGGTCACTTGACTGAGAGAAAGATGGAGTGTGATCTCTTAAAAAAAAAACAACAAAACCATCTTTTGGGTTCTTGCATTGCCCACAAGAGGAGTCTGATTTTATTTAAAAAAAAAAAAAAAAAAAAAGAAACACAGTGGTGAAGATTTTTGCTCTTATGGATTATATCTTCTAACATATACTTCCTTTGCAGAGTGGATCATACATCAACCATCTGGAGGCACAAGACCCTGGGCATGGATGGGAATTGTGGGCTGCATGGGAACACCCCTGAGGTGCACAAAGAGTGACATCAGAGACAGCAAATAAATGGCCATCTTTTTAAACCTATTTTGAAGGAAGCAGTTGCAGCACTTTTCCAGCACACCTGTGTTCACTCAGTGAATAAATCCTTTCTTCACTGTTGAGCCAGCTCAAATCCTGAGCCCTAAAGGGCCCCCACACATTGTGAAAGTCCATTTTTCTTGTCCTGAACCATTTCCAGCCTGCCTGAGGTGCTCAGATTTGAAATAATTTCAACAGTGGTTTCTTTCTAGAACACCAGCACAGCTCCTTAAAGCACCTCACCAGTAATTACCAGGTTAGCTTGCAGCAAATCTGGGTGATGGGGTGGTGCTGCTCCAGAAAATGAGACACACCAGCAGCACAAGGTCACGCAGAAGGACTGTAGCAGAGCAGCATTTCCCCCACCACTAATTCAGAGCCTCTTTTTGAGTCAATATAACAAAGTGCAATCAGCCACTGCCTAATCATGTACCTCTGGGCAGATTTAGGTACCCTGAGGACTGGCTGACACTCCTGCAGAGCACCAGCTCTCCACTTCTTTGTGGTTCTGCACGCTCCTGGCAGCAGGTGAGTTGAAACTAAGTAGAAAAGATCATTCAGTTATAAAGAGGGGGAAGACAATTACTTTGACTTCCAGCTTTCAGTTGTGCCTGCTTTGGTTTCACCCCAGGGAGTTACCTCAGCAATTAAACCTTAACTCAGCCACAGGGCACAGACTTTCCTCACTGCCTCCCCCCGAATACACCCTCAGAACCTCTTATACAGCCCAAGCTGGTGTTGTTTGCTTCCATGCAACACCAGCAAAGCTGTTTTTTAACCAGCAGTGCTCTGTGGTTGTTCATTGACCCACCTCAGAGATGCTTGGTTACGAGGAGCACACCACTGTGGATGGGCAGACAGCAAGAGGCCTCATGTTGGCCAGGAATCCCACCAGCCCAGGGTTTGGCACAGGTTTATGTGCTCTCTGAGCAGGCAGAACATGGACTGGACTGGTTGTGGTGGGATTGGGGGCATGACCCCACATCTCCCTCCAGCCCTACCTGCCCCTGGACAGGGAGGGGTGCTGCCCTCAGGGGATCCTCCCTGCACATTTACAGGAGTGCCAGGCACAGAGGCAAGAAGGAGTTGGCTTCTCCACAGCCACAGATCTGGTGTGGACGGCTTGCTTTTGATTTGGTTCAACTGGAGAGCTCTCCTGGTGCTTTGACAGCCAAGATCACTCAGGACACAGAGGAGCCAGGGCTTCCCAGGGCCTGTTCATCCCCTGAGCTTGTGACAGCCACCTCCAGGCTCATCAGGACTCCTCTCAGGCTCACAGCTGTGGCTTCAGCTATCATTGCTTTCCAGGCTTTCCTCACCCTCCCAGGGCACCTCTTGATTTTGCCTGAGGGAAAAATGCACATTTCATCGGGAGAAACATTTGATGAGTAGCTCCATTCATTTTCAGGGAATTAGCACTGGTTAAACCAATCATCAGACAAGCAGGCATGGATTTAGAGCCTACAGGGATGCATTTACAACAGCCTGTAGTCTATAAACACAGCTACGGCTTCCCTGCATACGCTGATAGTAACGAGGTTTGTGCAGGGGAAGGTGGCTGTTTGTTACACTGTACCACAAATAATGTTTGTGCAAAAGCTTTGTGCCTCCTAAGCAGCTGGGAAAAGGTGGTGAAATGTTTCCAGGCTGTCCTGGGCTGGCTGTCCAGCCTGACATCTCATGGCCAGAGATACCCAGTGACTACATCCCACTCCTGAGTGCTGTTCACACCTGGCAGAGGTGATGCTCTGGGCATCTTTTAGCACACATGTCCCACCTCAGACATCTGGGTGCCTCTTGCTGCTGCTGTCCACTCATTGGGTGGACCAATGCAGCCTCTGTGTCCCCAGCAGTGACAGCAAGGCCAGCACCCTTCTGAGGGTGACCAGCTCCAGCAGCACAGATCTGCTGCTTTCCTTACATCCAGCCCCTTGTGCCTCTCCAGAGGAAACCGAGGCAGGAGGCTCCTGCTCTGTGTCTGTAATTGCCTTCCAGCTTGGCAGAGGATGAGACACAATCTGATTTCCTCCTTATCTGAGTCCAGATGGGATTTTTTTCAGTTGCAGGGACTCAGACAGGGACAGAAAAGCACTGCTGCACATCTGCAGCCCAGGAGTTACACAGGGGGAGGGTCAGGTGTGGGGCTGGGGTCATGGCAGGGGAGCAGAGCTTGGCAGGGTCCTGGGAGCACCAGGGGATGAGGTGTGCCTTGCTTCTGGCTGTGGGGGTGGCACAGAGTGGGGACACCCCTGCTTTGGAGCTTGGTGCTGGAGGAGCTCAAGGCCAAGGACTCCCCCTCTGCTCAGATCCCCCTGCCTGCCCCATAAGGAGGGCTCTCCTGACCCATCATTAAGCATGAAGGACACAGGGCAAGGCTGGAAAAATGACTTTTCCCTCCTCCAGGCCTGAGCAGGTGAATGGGTTGCTGCTGGCTCACACCAGGGGTCAAACCCTGAATCCCTGGCCTTAGATGTGCTCCCAGGGCTTTCACTGGGGCTTTGCTCCAGTTCTCCTCACACCTGAGATCTTGTGGCTTCCAGCCAGGTGCACAGCAGCACTCAGCATCCCCAAAATCATGCAACCAGCTGCAGGCAAGAGACCAGTGCCTGATGGCTCTGGCTCCTTATGCAAGCTCCTGGCTACAGAATTTCTCTCCTTTTTGGAGCAGGATGGTGCTCTGAGGAACAGCTCTGCTTATCTAACACAGGACTGAGGCAGGACAGCCTGTGGTCTGGCCGGGCCTCAGCTGCCCTTGGGAACCTCGTGGGGATCCTGCCAGGGGCTGATAAATGCCAACAAAAGGATGTCAAGCGCTAGCAGTTGCTTCCAGGTTTGTTTATCCCTTCGATTCCTACGGAGGCACACAAAGAGTTCACATGCAATCCTCACAGAACGCTCTTTATAAAAACAAATAAAAGGGCCCTTGCTGTTCAAAATCAGCTTCCCTCCAGGTCTATTTTAGCCCTTTGCCTGAGCAGCAGCCTCTTCAGAAGCCAGGGCTCTGCTGATGGCAGTCACTCACTTCTGTCCCTCGGCAGGCGCCTCAGTGATTTTCCCCAGCCGGTTACGTCAGTGGAGCCCTGCACCAGCAGCTCCCTGATTATGCAAGCTCCCTTCCCTGAGACACCAGGGATGGTCTTTGCAACCTTTACTCACCACAGGCAGGGCTGCCATAAAAGCTTTGCTGATAAAACCCAGCAATATATCGATAAAAGCAAAGCGTGGCATCGGCTGGAGATGGCATTTGTGGGAAACTGAAAGGAGGAACAAAGGAGTGGGCTGCAGCCTGGATGGGCACAGTGGAATCTACAGCAGTGCTGCCTTTTGAAAAGAGAGACACACTTTTCTGGTTCATCCAGGCAAAAGCAGGGACAACGATTTTTTTTTTTTTTTCCTGGGGTTTCAGTTTATTAATCAAAAGCTTTGCAGTCATGGGGTTTGCGTGACTGAGCTACCTCTGTGCTCCCACTGAGGCACCCTAGAGCTTGCTCACAGATGGTACAGGAGTCCCTGAATTACAAGGCAGGAGCCTTCAACTTATTTTATTTAAATCCCCATTCCCCCCCCCTTTTTTTTTTTTTTTTTTTTTCTGTGCAATTTTATCTTCGTAGAAGGACTCTAGAAGGGGGAAGATGTAAGCAATTTTCTTTACTAGGGCCTTCTCAAAATGTTTTTATTCACTCAGCTCCAACATCTCCATAGTTGTCCAAGCATGTTCTTCATCCCATGGAATGGGTAGGGTTGAGAGGGACCTTTGGAGTTCAAGTCCAGTTCCCCTGCCATGAGCAGGGACAGAAGACATCATTAGATGATGGGGAATCCACAACTTCCCTGGATAACCTGTAATCAGGGGACAGAAAAGCAAGGGAATGGGATAATGTCACTGCCTGAATCTCCAGTCACAAAATTCCTCCTTTGACCTTCCTGCCTTTATTGCTGCAGGAAAACCAGTTCAGAGTGAATTGGCTCACGCAGTGTGATTCTGTTGACTGTTCAGCTCCAGATCAGGCACTAAATCTGACTATAAAGAGAAATAATTGACTGACTGCTTGGGTTTTCTCGGGACAGTAACTATAGAAACTCACTCCTGTCAGACACAGGTGCAGCAGAGATGTTTGTCTGACCAGAGCCAGAATGTGTCACTCAGCACAGCAAAGTTTACAAGAGGTGCTCAGTGCAAAATGCCACGTGCTAGTGTTTCCCTGTGGATAGCAGCATTGCTGAGGTAATGCTGGAAAAAGGAAAAAAAAAATCACTTATCATCTCTAGCTGTGAGCGTCATAGAGGAATAAATGTCAATATCCATATAATTGAGCTCAAGAGGTTCCTGTTAGCCATGGTGTTCGTGTTGGAGGGATGTGGAGCTGAGTCAGACAGATAAAGCTGGTCTACATTTTTCAAATCATTAATAGGTCCTGAAACCCTGCAGTCCTGGGCTGAAAGGAACCAACAGCAGATTTGTGCTCCATTAGACAAATATTTCAGCCCAAGGAAAAATCCAAGCACCTTCTTTATGACATTTTAAAGAAAACCACTTACTGTTGGGACATTAAAAATTCCCCAATGTGATTGAAAAGGATAAAGAAGAGAAAGATAAAATCAAAGAACTGCAAAGCACTTATTGGAAACAGAATTAACATTTTCAGTGACTCCAAGTGGTCAGGGTTTCTCATTTGCCAAACACAGAAGGGATTCCTTTGCATGCATCTGTAGTGATATTGTCTTTAACTTCTTTGGCTCAGCCAGCAAAGTCCAGCAGAAACACAGCCTGGGAGTGTGTGCCCTCAGAGGAGAAATTGGAATTAGCAGCACTCTGCCAGTATTACTGGGAAATGTCAAAACTGGAATATTTTGAATGTGTTATCTGAACCAGTACTCAGTGCATGGGGAGTGAAGAGGAAGATGCAGGGAAAGGAAAAAATGTGCTTTTAAGTTTGAGAATTCCATGTGCATGGTCAAGCTGAACTACAATGCTGCCTGAGAAGCCCAGAGAAGCTGTGCAGGTTAAGGCACAGAATCATGGAATTTCAGAATGGTTCATGTTGGAAGGGACCAGAGTGGATCATCCCTGTCCAGGGAGCAGCATTCCCAGGAAGACTGAGAGTGACCAGATCCCATCCTGGCCCCAGGTAGTTTTCCTCTTCTGCCACACACTCCCACATTTTGAGCCCTCTCAACTACTCAGTGTCAAAAGCATCAAGCACTAAACAGCATTGGAGGCAGCACATTCCCACGCAGCCCTGTGAAATATTTAATATTGGGATGCTGTATTTGGGACAGGCAGCATTTCTGACAAAGGGGACGTGGTGAAACAGTGTTTTTTTGTCTCACAAAGCCATCTGCCTGCAAGGAGGATGGGCAGGTACAAAGCAATGAAAGGGATCTTTATGTCCTTTGAACGTGTAAGAAACTCCTTGAATTAATAACTAGCACTTACATCTAGAGGCAGACCCATGTAATTAGGAAGATTAACAGTAGCCAAGCACTTTTCTTTAAGTGTGGAGCTGCAAAGAGCTCCCTTGGCACAGGCTTTGTTGCAGAGGACGTTTCAATCCATCAGGGGCTGAAGAGAACATAAATCAAACCTGAAAGTGTAAGATAAACCCACCTAGCCCCTGATGACCCTTCCTTAGATGTAGTGCCCCATGACATTGCAGCATGTCATGGATGCAGACAGGAAAGGAATTTTGGGGACCTGCTGCATCATGCTGCTGCTGATTTCTGCAATCCATGTAACAGCTCAATCCTGCTCCCACTGGGATCTGCAGTATGCCCCAGCTGGAGCATTAAATACGAGCATCAATGTAAATTTTCCCCAAACAAAGGTTTGACACTGACTTGGGTGCCCCTTTTGGTCTCCCATCTAATGAGGACTTTGCTTATTAATGCAATTAGCACTCAGGCTCGGTGGTTAATAAGCCTGCTCACAGAGCTGCAAGTGTTCTCCAGCAGGTCAGGCTGGGGGGACAGGCACAGCTGGCACCTCTGGGACACCAAGGTCCCCCTGCTCAGGGCATTTCAGCTCTCTAAAGCCACCAGCTCCCTTCCCTCTCCTATGAGGAGAGTTTCCACTGCCTTGGCCCTGATGTGTGTCCTCTGCAGAGCTGCAGGACAAGGAGGAGTGTTGGAATTCTGGAAAAGTAGGTTTTAAGTTTTGGTATATTGTAATGTATGGAACAAAACAGAGGTTTTGGGGTGCTAAATCCTTCTTCTTCACCTTCTTCCTTCTTCTTCATGGGTTTGGGTGGTTTTTTGTAATTAGGTGAAAAAGATCCACATTGCGAGGCTTGGGTGGTCAAAAATATAAATAATATGGGTGATGCCTCTTTATTGGGTGATTAGCACTTAACCTTGGAAAGAGTTAGAGGCATCCATTTTACCTTCATTTTCTAACTTGCTACTTACAGCTCACAGCTCTAGAGGCTGTAACATAGATAAGCATTAACAAACACCGAGCCAGAACACGAAAACCGCGACTCCCGCGTATTAATCCCGGCACGGGGATTAATAGAGAAGGAAAACAGGAGCAAAAAGAAGATAAGGAAGAGAAGGGGCGGGCAGAGGGGCACTCCCCGTCCCACGTGTGTCACACGCCGGGGCTCCACACGTGGCCGCTCCGCCGCCTCTCCCGCCGCCCCTTTAATCTGCGCTAATTCAATTTTCGGCTTTGCTCCCTGATCCTTTCGTGCCGCCTCCTGAGCCGCTTTGTGCCGACGTCTGCTGATGTCAGCGGCTGCGGGACGGGCAGCGTAGGGATGGGCTGCCCGGGGTGGGGGGACGGACCCTGGGGTCGCCTCCACCTTGGGATTTGTTCGGTGGGATGCGCAGCCTCCCTGGGATCCCCTGGAATGACGAGAGACGCGTTGCCAAGTGGATTCCGCGCAGCCAGATTAAAAATTTGTGCCAGTGCTATGAGGAGCCGTCTACCGTGCTCCGAGGGGAAGATTAGCGAGCTCAAGCTCAGCATGAAATTCAGGACGAAAGTCTTATCACACGCCAAAAAAAAAACAACTTTTTTTTT
>WEIU01014983.1:638374-660714 GCA_013389925.1 Aegithalos caudatus
CCTCGTGCTCTAATCCTCCTGGAGGGGGCTGAATAACAAACAGCACGGCCTGAAGGGGCCCTGCTTGGCTGTCCCCGGGTCCTGGAGAGCACAGGCTGCACACACCCGGCTGATCAGCCCCTTCTCAGCCGTCCCTGCTGAGCTGGCCAGCGCTGACCCTGTGCTCGCCCATGGCAGTGAAAGCCTGATCCCTGCCACGGACTGGCCTGGGTGCCCTTTCCCCCCTCCTCGTCCTCCTCCCTCCTTGTCTGTGTTCCCAGGGGGACATCAGGTGGGGGGAAAAGCTGGGCAAACGCAGAGGGGGATGATAAACCTTTGGCAGCCTGGTGTTGGGCGTGCTCGGGATCAAAGGGAGCGCTGGGAAGCTCAAGGAGGCAGCTGGGTACTGCTGAACCCTGGCATTCTCCTTGTCCTGGCTCATGGCACTGCCTGGGATTTGCACTGCCCGAGGCTGGCTGAGCACTGCTCCTGCTCTGGGCATGGCCGTTCTACTCCTCTCAAGGGAATTTCAGGGATCCCCAACCCCTGGGATAGGACAGGAATTCCAGGTAAAACAGGAGCATTAGCCTAGGCATATTAATTTGTCAATACATTTTTAAAATAATTTAATTTATTCACTCAGACACAAAATGCCAAAGGCATGCAGCTGGAAACAAGCAGCCCTTCTGCTCTTGTGGCACATGAATCCAAAGCCAGTGTCACAAATCTTCAGGCTCCAGAGGTCAGGGGTTTCATGTGGCATGAAAAGAAACATAAAGATCCCTTTAATGTGGTGGAGGCTTTTCCAGTAGCTACTGCAGTGCTCTCGGACTCCCAGTCCCAGCTTTGATGGCAAAGCCAGAACGTGCTGCCTCCCCCAGCCACAGTCATCTCCTCTTTCTCTCTCTGAGGGTCTGTTACTCACAGCTGAACCCAGCCATCTCTCCATGCCACGCCATCACCTCCTCTGCTAAGGATTGACTTCTGCAAACTGTTTTTTCTGTCACCAGTCAGCAGCAGCCAAAGTGCCAGGGCAATGCAACAGGGACAGGGACAGGGACAGGGACAGGGACAGGGACAGGGACAGGGACAGGGACAGGGACAGGGACAGGAGCCTTTCCCTGTGCCCCTCATATGCACACAAAGGCACTCTCAAGCATCCCATGCTGGAGCTTGGCTCAGGGCAGGAGCAGGCTGCAGGTCAGAGGAGTCACTGCTGAGTGCCACGCTCGGATCTTCACAAAGCTCCCTGCTCCTTCTTACGGCAGCACAAAGGCAAATGGTGTTAGAAATTATTTTTAAAAATCAGAAAAAACCCGGTTGGAACAATTCACAGAGCAAAGAGGCTGTGGGTAACCTCCCCAAAGCTGGGAACAGGGGACATGTGTTGGCCTCCCCCAGGAGTTCATCCTTTAGCCGTGCCCTGGTGCTGCCACCAGAGGCAGGAGTGACACAGCAGAGACAGGAGTGACACACCGTGACAGCCAGCTTCGGGAGGGGAATGTGCTCCCAGAGGTGCCTTTTTGCGTTGATCCCGGGGTTTGTCAGGGGGATAGAGATGCTTTCCTCATCTCCAGTGGCTCCCCTGCACGGGGGAGAGGGGCAGAGCATGGCTTTTGCACATCGGTGTCTAAGAAGCAACTTTGCTTCTGTGTGCAATGAGGGGTGGTAAAAGCATCTTCAATCAAGGGGTGTGAGGTAACACAGACAAAAAAAAATCTCAGTGAAAGAAACTTCGTGGACAGCACAGGAATTGCCATCGGGCCATAGGAAGCTTTAGCAGGATCCCTTTGAGTTGCCATGCACCCACTGGTGATGCTTGGCATTTAATTGCTTAATTAACCAAGTGTCCATCGTCCTTCAGGCTGTGGACAGTGGAATATGGAACAGAGGCACTGGATCCATCCCTGGTCCTGTGCCATTGCAGACTGGGAACTGCCTCACTGCTTGGTGAGGGATATCTTTGCTGCAGCTGCATGTTTTGGTAAATCTGCATGTTTGGGAGAGCAGGTTCAAGGGGTTGCTCCAAGGAAACAAACCTCTCACATCTATGGAGGATACAACATGAGGAAAAATCCTCATTTCTTTTCAAGAAAAAACCAAAATCCTCATTTATTTTCAAGATTCATTTGGGATATTAGGAAATTCTACTCAGAAAGTTCCAAGCCAAGAAGAAAAAAAAAATTCTAACAGCTGCCTTTCTGCAGATGTGCCAAAGACAGCAATAGCCAAATGTTAGATTTGTACACCACCCTAACAGATTGGCTTTTCTACCTCCAGCTTTTTGCCCTGATCCTGCTCCTACAGACGTGCAGGGAAGCTTTTGAACCTGGAAGACCCTTGAAGTCTGTCAAAACTGCTTGTAAACCCCAGCTTAGGTTAAAACTCACTGACAAAACACAGAGGTTTCAACAATTTTTCACTGCAACCAAACCTCAGTAGTCTTCCTGGATTCAGTCTTTGCTTCATAAATTTAACAGGAATGCTCCAGTTGAATCTAGGGCCCATAGGCTAAGCCTCAGCAATTAATGCTCACTGATTTATTCACATACATATTCACCACCAGGGCACAGAACCCTCTGCAGACACTATGCAAATAATGTATACTAATAAATGCAACTGCCTTACTCCAATTTACAGCATGATATTCATACTCCACCAATTAAGACTTTCTGTAGTCTGTTAGCATATAGTTATTAATGGCCAGAGAAAAAAGGGCTGCAGCTGTATACAAACAAACATTTACCTTTGTAGAAAACCAGCAGCAACAATTCACAAAAAAAAAAACGTTGTTTCCTGAAAGAAAACTGAGCTTTGGAAAACCTGCAGGGAGCATATTTTGCGTGCCAGTACAGAATGTCTGATCTTGAAATATGTAATTATCTGGGGAAACCACCTCATTATTATGATGATAATTCTTTGGTTTCACATGTCTGAACTTTTTATTTTTAGAGGATTTTTTTTTCCCCATGGGAAGTTTGGCCTGAAAGCCAATGGGGCTGTATCTCCTCTGAAATCCCAGCTCTCAAGATTTCTAGAGTGTCCAAGAGCTCTACAATCAGGTGAGCACTCATCCCCAGCAAGGTGAGATGCTGCCCTAGATTTTTAGGCAAAGTTGTTATTTCTCACTCTCTGTTAAGCCTCCTGGACAAATCAGACAGTGTCACTGCTCCCTGGAGACTGTGAAATCCCTTGGAAATGTACATTTAATGGGCTGAGGTACGGACAGTCCTCATAAAAAGGCCCACTGACACTGCACTGCCAGATCTCCTCATCCACAAGCATCACCAAGGGGCAAGGAAAGAAGAGCAGCAGTGGTTGGAAAGCATCATTTTCTCTAGGAGGACTGAGAAAATTCCTCAGGACTGAGGTGCACCAGTACTAGGACCTGTGATCAGGCTGATTTCTCTAAGTTTGTTTCCCTTCTCTCATTTGACACCAAACCAGAAAGCCAAAGGTTTTTGCAGTGTTATTTATTTGGGTTCTACTGTAAAATGCAGAATGACAGGACACCTCTGGACCAGATATTTTGCAGTTCAGCACCCCCAGAACATGTGGCCTCAGGAGATGACTCCTCATTCACAGCTGCCTCTGGATTTTTAACCCAATGGGCAGCCAGGTTGGTCCAACATGGTTTATCCTTCTTCAGTCCATGCTGACTGTTCCCAGCTGTTCTATTCTCCCTCTTCTGTCCACAAACATGCTCCAAGGGAACTCATCAATTTCATGATTTTCCTGGGGACTGACCTGAGACTGACTGGGGCTGCAGTGTCCCAGATTGTCCTTGGGCCCTTTTCTGGAGAAAAGCACAATATTTACTTTTCTCCTGTTGCAGGGATATCCCCTGATCCCCACAAGCTTTCAAGCATTATGAGAGCATCCCTGTGAAGACAACAGCCACCTCTCTTGGCACCCTTGGGTGGAGCCTGGTGGGTGCAATGTGCAGGATGTTCCCTCAAACAAACCCTGACCTGATCCTCACTCTCTGCTGGTGGTTCAGCTTGTCCCCAAGAGGTCTGGGACACCTTTTTGGTCAAGATTGAGGCAAATAATGCCATGAATGCCTCTGCCTTACCTGTCTCTGCTGTCACTAAATCACCTGCTGCAATTGGATGTGCCCAAATTTTCCTTATTCAGCCTTTCACTTCTAACATTGGGGTAGAGACTCCTTGTGTTGTGTTTGACCTCTCTTGCAAGTGTCAACTTTAGATAGGTTTTGCCTTTCCTAGCACTGCCCTACACAACTGGGCAGTGTTTCTAAATCCCTTCTTCACAGAAGGGATTTTGCTTAAACCTCCTGTTACTGCGTTTTCTTGTTGGAGGCCAGTGCTGAATTCCCAGCCCTTCAATTATCCAGCCACAGTTCCGCTGCACACAGGGTGGATCCAACAGCTGCCTTCTAATGGAGGAGAGGGAGAGATGCATAACTTGCATAAATTAGCTTCTAAATTAAATTGTAGCCTCATAAAGTACGACTCCAGCACATAGTTAACTTTTACAGCCTGGTGAAACCCAGCCAGGAAGCGAGCCAAGAACAGCATGTGAAAAGGGCACTGGAGGAGCTGCAGCAAGGTTTTCATTCTCTGTGCTTGGTGCTGCTCCTCTGCCCATGGCTGGAGGCAGAGATCTCTGACAGGGAGCAGTGCAAGATGAGATGTGAAGGTGCGTTCACAGCTGATTTACAGTCACAGGAAAAAAGAACCTCACATCCAATGCAAGATGCTGACTCTGCCTGCCCTGCAGAGCCTCTTTGGCTATATAATTACAGATCAAATATCATGTTCATTCAGATCCTGCTGGATTAATAGCCTGCAGCCTCCCTCTGCAGCTTCACTCCTACACCTAAGCCTAAAACCAGCTGGTCAGTGCTTCTCCTGTGACCTGCAGTGTTGAAGGATCCCAAAGGAGGATCAAAGAAAGGGCATAACAGCCAGGAGGCAAGAGGACTTGCATCCAGGGAGAAAAATCCATCTGCTAAAACATTCTATTAAAAAAACACAAGCTCAGACCCAAAACACCAAGGAGAAGCAAATGCTGACCCTTTTCCCTTGCCCCTGAGCAGTGAACTTTCAGATCCTCCAGACTCTTCTCCAGCAGGCAGCTTCTCTGTCAGGGCACAGCACATGCAGAGCACAGCTTTTGTTACAGTGAGGAAAAATCCCCCAGGTGATTTTATAATGTAGAGGAGTCTGAGTTTAGGACCTTTTTTCCATTGCCCTTTGTCCTGCAAGCAGGTTGCTTGTGGTTGAGTGAACGGGCAGGACCACCTGCAAAAGCAGCTTTGTGTAAATGGTGTTCATGTGCTCGCTGGCTGGGGGGAAGGTTCTGCACCAAAGTTTTTGGTTTTTTGACCTCAAAATAAAAGGATACAACTTTGAAAAGGACATGTGGAACCTGATATAGTCTAGCAAGGAAGGTGAGCCCGGGTGTGCAGGGAGAGGCACCATGGATGGGGTTGGAGAAAGTTGGAAAACCACAGGGAAAATTCCAATCTGCCCTTCAAAGCAGCGTATCAGGTGAACCACAACTTTTTTTAACATCCTGGAGGGTTCCTCTAAGAGAAAGTGAAGTAATTTCATGTGGAATTCCCAAGCCCCACAGTAGAGCTGCTCCAGGCCTTGAGAAGCAAGTTTAGGGCTGAAGGATCTTCCTGGAGCCCACAGGGGAGGCAACTGGGGAAGAGCTCACTGCAAATTGAGACATGTAAGAGACTTTCCCAGTTCAATATTAACCTTGAATTTTGGCTCCAGCCCTCCAAGGGGGGACATCAGCAGGTTTAGACAGGGTCTTCTTTGGACACAGCCCTGGACAATGAGCCCCAGAGCAGTCTGGCATTGGGGAGGATTTGCAAAGCCCCTGTAGCCTGGCTTGGCACAGAGGCACCCCCAGGTGAAGCTGACAGGCCCTGCCACTGGCATTGGTCTGATCACCACAGTGGTTTCACTACATATTCAACAAAAATCCCTGTTAATCCTCATGCAAGCTGTCCTCCAAGGTGCAGCCCATCCCCACACTCCACCCCCAGTTTTTACCAGGACCAGAATTCGATAGAGCCATGCTATGGAAGTCAAGGCAGTCAAGCCAACGAGACCAAAAAAAAAACCAAAAAAACCCCCCCCCCTCAAAAAAAACCCCGAAGCAAACCAAACCAAAAAGCAAAAAAGCAAAACCCAAAAAGCAAAAAAGCAAACCAAACCAAACCAAAACCCAAAAAGAAAAAAAAGCAAAGCAAAGCAAACCAAAACCCAAACCCCAAAAAAGCAAAAAAGCAAAAAAGCAAAGCAAACCAAATCAAAAACCAAAAATGAAAAATCAAAAAATCAAAAAATCAAAAAAGCAAAAAAGCAGAAACCAAGAAAAAGAACAAAGCAAAGCAAACAAAAAACTAAAATCAAACAAACCAAACAAACAAAAACCACAAGAACCAAACAAACCCCCAAAACAACAACAAAACCCCACAAAACAAAACAAAAAAGCAAAAGAAAGTGTTATCAGTCCTCTGATTTGGCTTGCACTGTGCCCTGCCAGTGGGGCACCCCCTGACAGAGCAGGAGGGAGCACTGGGGCACTTGGAGCTGGAGTGCTGAGTGTGCTTCTGACATCCCCACTGAATGCTTTGCCTTGCACATCCCCAGCCAGGGGGTTTAAAGTGGCCAGCTGCTCTTCCATTAGAGGTGATAAAGAAGGAGATGGAACCATCCCAGCCTGCCTGCCAGAGCCCAGGGCACGTTTGCCAAGCTGGCAGCAAGAGCCAAGCCTCTCTTCCTTGCATGCTGCCTTCTCCTTGGGACAAGCTGAGCAGTTCTGGGAGCCAGGGAAACCACTACAGTTTTGGGGGCTCTCTCCAGCCATGGGGCCCTCACTGGCACCATTTTTGCCACAGGAAACTGCATGCTCGTGGTCACCATTCACGTTTTAGAAATATCTTACTTTTCACATATGACTTGCAGAGCAGCATTCCAGATTGGAGGGCAGTGGGGTAGCATCCCTTTGGTGTCTGGTTCTCACTTCTCCTCCAGCAGTGTCACCCAATCCTGCTCACAAAATGGCTCAGGAGAGATAATGTGACGACGGACGTCATCGCTGCTCACAATTGCGCTCTCCGCTTTGTGCTCATTCCCCTCCTCTCTTTTTTTTTTTTTTTTTTTTCCCCCTGCCAAGTTATCCTAAGAGAGGCAGTTTCTGACTGGCGATGTGAAATGTTACCTTTATCACTTCTCCACAGCACCAGCAGTATTATGGGTTGTCAGTCTAAAAAAAGCAGCTTTGTTTGACTGCGCAGAGCAGGCGCTGCACCAGCGGCGCAGAACTCGCCACATCAGCATCCAGAGGTGAAAGGGCCCCATTAGGTGCTGCACGAAGGTGTCACAGCTTGCTCCTGACAACTCTGAGCCCATTCAGATGTCAAATGTATAAATATAGATCCACGTAAAAGGCAGTGCTGC
Organism: Aegithalos caudatus; assembly: GCA_013389925.1. Lineage (NCBI taxonomy): Eukaryota > Metazoa > Chordata > Aves > Passeriformes > Aegithalidae > Aegithalos > Aegithalos caudatus. Next base: position 645,799 of record WEIU01014983.1, read on the forward strand.
TCAGCAAAGACCCACATGCACACCTCCCTCCCTCCCTCCCCAGCCCAAGGATGTGAGCAGAAAAGTGGAGGGAGATTGCTCAGTGCTGAAACATCGCCAGTGACGCAGATCTCTAAGTGGGTCAGATGGAAAAGTGATGTTAATGAGTTTACGTGTGAAGTTTGGGAAAAAAAAAAAACACATCCAGTGATGAAGGTGAAGACAAAGCCAAGGGTTTTAGTGTGCAGGGTTAGTGAGTGAGCAAGAAGGTACGAGCCTTCCTCCCCTCCCTCCAACAGGGGCTTTTTACATTTCTTCACTACAGATATGAAACAGATGGGGAGAGAGGGAGAACAGGCCCAGCTGGGGACTATTTAAAAGCAGCAACAAGTAAAAAGTTTCCATAATGAAATTTGATTCTGGCAGAGAGCATGTGTGGCTCTTGACTATCTCAGGGCAAGCAGCCGAGCACACGGTGCTCCTGTGATCTCCACACGAACCTTCCCTTTGCTGGGATCCCACTGCAGAGAGGTGCACAACTCAAGGAGTACCACAGAAGGCACATCTGGATTTATGGCTACCATATTTCAGGGCTGTGTGAGAGGTGCTTGCAGTTTCAAATGACTCCTCTGCAAAATGGAGCCAACCAAAGGCACCGATGTTAGTGCTCCCATCTGTCATCTTAAAAAGAAGGAGCTACTGCCTGCCCGTCTTCTTTTCAGCAAGAGGCCACACTGAGTATTGTCAAAAGCAATCATTCTCCCTGCTAAATCTTTCCTTTGGGCTACAGCATTTCTGTCTGAAGCACACAGGAGAGAATAAAATAAACTGAGTACCAATAAAGAGTCACAGAATCAGAACCGTGGACATCATCTAGTCTACCCTCATTCTGCCCTGAAAATAGGGATATTGCCAGCATGGGGTCAGCACTGGAGTGGTAACTGCAGTCTTTAAACCTTCAAGAAGACTCTGCTGCTTCTAGGCAACTTGTTTGACTAAGTCACCACATACAGAAATGGGCCAACCTGTTTGCAGGACCAGAATGGTGTTCTTTTTTTCTGGACTGAGGCAGAGGTGATGCCACGGGCAATGGAGTGCTGTGGGAAGTGCCAGCCTTATCAGGTTTTGAGAGCTTTGGAGCTTGGTTGTCCCCAGGGTGAAGGGAAGCCCAGGTCAAGCAGCCTGGCCTCTGTTTTGGCTCTGTTTTCTGGCTGTTCTCCATTTCCACACCCTGAGCAGCTGGGCTGAGCTGTGCACAGGTACCAAGGGTGATGTCTGGGGTCAGAAAGTGCAAGACCCCGGGCTGAGCTGACCCAGCTTTGAAGGAGCAAGAGGCAGGACAAATATACAGGTCTTGAGGTTACTGAGTGGGAATTTGCAGCCTGCAAAGGGAGGAATGGGCAGCATCATTCCCAATGGACAGCCCTGATATTAATGGAAAGGGGCAAAAAGAGAAGGGCTGGAGGCAATGCTAAGAGCAGCCTGGCATCCACCCAAACCCTGCTCCCAAGGAGAAGCACATCCCCTCAAGAAGAGGATTTCATCAGAAGAAGCCTGAACCAGAACCATCACTGCTGTGCTGCCTGTCCTCCCCAGACTGGACAGAGCACTCAGAGCACTGCCAAGTCCCAGATATGTCCCTGCAGGCAGCAGTGTGGGATTGCGGAGTCCCCCTGGGCTGTCCCAGGCCACTCCAAAGGCTTTGCTGCTGCACCTTCCCACCTGGACATCCCTCAGAGGCTCAGCTTAACCCCACTCAGGCTCACCTGCAGGTTGCTGGGGTCAGTGCAGATGTAACCCATCTCTAACTGTGCTGCCTAGAGAATTTTGCCATGCTGTGGGTATGCACAAGCACTTTCTGGGGGTGGGGAAGAGCTGTTTAGGGAGCCTGAAATAAGCCTGCAGTTTTGTAAGCCCTGCAGTGCCATCAGAAAAGCAAATGAAATCAGCACCTTTCTGAAGGGGGGAATGCTGACTCACCTGGTGTCTGCTTCCCTGCAGACTACCTACAGCAGTTTCTTTCTGCTCTTTGTACGTGCTTTGGGTCCTCTTCACCTCTGTCTGCAGGCACAGGACCACATCATTCCCCTTTTCACTGCACTCCTGCACAAGCCCTGTGCCCTCCTCAGCTCCAGGGCTGCAGCTGGTTCTCCTGACTGGTCTCTCTGCACCCCTGATAACACACAGCAGGGCAGCCTGTGTTTCCAGTGCCATCATTTCAGGGGAGCTAAGGAGGAAGAGCACTCTTCATGCTAAGCTTGGAGCACTGGAGCCTCACAGACCTCACAGAGTCAAAGGTCACTCACCAATCTCAGAATAAAACACCATGTGAGACTCTCAGAGAGCCATTTCCAGTGATGCTTCTGAGGGATAAAGTCATCAGTTGACTAGGAAAAAAAAAATCACAGTTAAATTTCAAGAGACCTTTGGGAACAGACACTCTTAACAGCACTGGTAGCAGGTGCCCCAGTAAGAAGCTCATTATGTCCAATAAGTTACTCCCTGAAAAGCTCCCAGAGCTCTTATTATCTCTGGAGTGATACACAGAAGTGGTCTAATCTCTTGTAGAGCTTACAGAGGGATTCAGCTCTTTGTTTCAGTTTAATTACCTTTCAGAAAAGAAAATTCCTATCAGAAGCCTGGGGAAAAAAAATAGAGGGAAAATACTCAATGCAAGTAATGTAAAATTAGGGTGAAATCCTGTCACACCACAGTTTGCAGTAGGAGATTTCTAGCCTTGTGCTGTCTGAAATTAGGGGAAAATTCTCTATCTTACCTTCCAGGGAAGGACCCCCCTCCAGCAAACACTTCAGCTGGATTAAAATTGTAACTAAGAGCATTTTCTGAGGAAGGAGAGTAATAGCTTTGTAAATGTATGTACCTTGCACCTGAAATCTCATTGACTTTGAATTAGCCATGCATTTGCAGGCCCTTTCGGTCTGACACTCTTTTGTGTGAGATTATTTATTTTATTTCTATTTCTAAGAAGCTTTGTGTAATCAGGTGTTAAGCTTAAGACAGTTTAAACTAATATTTGATTGTGGAAAAGAGTAGTATCCCCGAATAAGGTTAAAAATGGGTGCTTATAAAATTAAAAATTCTGCTTTGGCAGATTAGACCTGTGAAACTATAATAGGATTTACCTCTCTCTCTCCCTCTGTCTCCCTTGGGTTTTAGCTTTTCCCTCAGAGGAGCAGAGACAGGTGACAGACAGCACACTCAGCCCAATGTCCCAACACTGTGGAACTGCACGTGAGGATTTGGATCAAAAACCCTTCACTGTGGGTTCTTGCTTTGGCTGTAAGCAGTGAACAAGCAGGACCTGCAGCAAAGCCCACCAGCAGGCTTGCAAATTAAAGCCCTAAGGCCTGGGCATCACAGCAAGGAGCAGGGAGCTGTTTGGGGCACCTCAGCCTGCCTGGCTGTGCCTCCTGACCTTGAATAACCATTTCCAAGTGCCCTGGTTGAGCATGAGCCATGACCTAAGTGAAAACTTGGGTGGGATATTGAGAGGCTGTATTTTTGAGAGCCAATGGCCTGGCTGGGAACAGAGGAGTGATTTTCTCTCCTGGGCACAATTACCTGCTCCCCTGTCCTCTCCTCATTGGGATAGAAGCTGCCCAGTGAGTGCTGCTGCAGAAGAGAGCCACTGCTCCTGAGTGAGCCCATGGGAGGCCAGGATGATCAGAAGGATGGAGCACCTCTCCTGTGTGGAAAGGCTCTCCTATGTGGAGAGAATTGGGACTGTGCAGCCTGGAAAAAGAGCAGCCTTTGGGGTGACCTAATTACAGCCTTCCAGCACCTGATGGAGCTGATAAGAAAGATTGAGAGAGACTATCTAGGAGAGCTTGGAGTGACAGGACAAGAGGGAATGGCTTCAAATTGAAAGAGAGTAGGGTTAGATTAGATGTTGGGAAGAAATTCTTCCCCATGAGGGTGGTGAGGCACTGGCACAGGCTGTGCAGAGAAGCTGTAGATCCCTATTTCAGCACTGTATCAAGGCAAAGCAAGCCCTTTCCAGAGAAATAAGCTCAGGTGTTTATTTTGTGAGATGACAGCATTTAGAGTTCAAACTGAGTGCTGCAGGGCTTTGATGGACTCTCTACAGTGTTATTTGCCTGCCCAGGACCACTCAGTGGAAATAATTTCAGATTTTCAGCACTGCCCTGAACATGTTTTTTTTCCAAAGAGAATCCGTACAGCAAATGTGACTCCCCACTTCCAAAGCCCCCTCAGTGGTGAGTGAGAAGCCTTGCAGACTGTCTGTCTTCTTGAAGCACCTTCCCCTCTAAAACACCTCCTGGAGGTGGTGGTGTTACTGTGTCCTCAGGGACAGCTTCCCAAAAAGGGTGTCAGGACACGAGCAGCGTGACACGGAGCCCAGAGCCAGGTCTGTGTGCCCGTGGGTGACTGCCCTGCCCTCAGCTCAGCTGGAGCTGGGGCTCACAGACCCTGTCAGGGACTGGTGCAGGAGAACAATTTGGCTGTGCAGGTCCTGAGCAGTGAGTGCAGCTTGTTTGTACAGCAGATTTTATCATTGTGCAATGCCTTTGAAGTCTGTAGAATGGGACAGGTGATGCAATCTCTCCTAATTAGAACAGTCCAGAGGGAATGACCAGCATTAAAGTCTCCAGGTAATGCTCTGGTTTCTGTTTCCTCTTCTGCTTTTTGAGATTCAGTGAAAGGCCTGGAAGGTATTAAAGAAAATGCTGCTCCTGGCTCCTTACCCTGCCAGGCAGAGCATTGGGTCAGATTTTTCTCTGGATGCCAAGGGACAGGCAGGGTTACCTGAGGCACTCTTGCCACAGCTCAGCTTTTGGTACATGCCTCCCATAATAACCAACACCTCCTGAAGCTCAGGGAGGGTTAAAAGGAATTCTGACCCCAAAATTTCTTCCTTCATAAAGCAGCAACCTACAGTTAATAACACCAATGGAAAGATGTGCAGGCAACGTCAAGAGAAATATGATATTAAAAAATTATGACAGCTGAGAAGGGTCCAGAACAGGCAAGTGCTGAAGATATTAAAGCAAACAAGATTGTTTCAGGCATACAGGAAGCATGAACCTTGGCAGAGGATTATTGTTGAACTACTGGTCTGTAAATGGGATGGTTGGGCTATTTCAAAGGCTAAGAACACTGCAGAGGAGCTTTGGAGAAGTATTTGCATGACAAATGTATGACTTTCAGATGAAAATGGGTGAAGATTTATCAATTGAGGAATTGAGGTACCAAAAGAAGGGAACTGGCCCAAACTAATATATTAAATAACAAGTTGCAGGTACCCAAACTTTTAAAAGTGTCCCAGAGGAACTGGATACTGTATTACATCTATAAATTGTACCTATGAAAAAGCAATGGTTATGTTTTTTTGCAAAGGGATAAAAAAATACAATAGCTAAAATTAAAATATAGAATCTTTCCTTAAAGAATGATATTTTAATAGAGAACCATAAAAGAGAAAAAACGTCTTGCACTCATCTGTAGAAAGAATGCTGGTATGACTGCACAGCATAGGGAACCTTACTGCAGGTTCAGGAAAACTGGGTGAAAGTGTAATTAAAATATAGTTATTAGCAGCACATATTCATTCAGCATAAGACATAGAATCACAGAATGGCTTAGGTTGGGAGGGACCTCTAAGATCATTTAGTTCCAACTTCTCCCCCATGGGCAGGGACACCTTCCACTAGATCAGGTTGCTCCAAGCCAACCTGGTCCTGAGCACCTGCAGGGATGGGGCAGCCATAACTCATCTGCACAATCTTTTCCAGTGCTTCACCACCCTCATGGTAAATAATTTCTTCCCAATATTCAGTCCAGACCTGTTCTGTGTCCGTTTGAAACCATTCCTCCTTGTCCTGTCACTCCCTTGTGAAAAGTCTCTCTCCATTAACATGCAGAGCTTCAATAACTCTGGATTCTTCCACTAGGTGAGCCACAAGGAGCTAAAGTGACAATGCCAGGCTGAATTTTAGGAGGCCTCTGACTGAGATCCCAAGAAGATTTTGGTACACCAAGATTTTGGCAGGTGAAGAGTGTGACAACAATATGGACCAGAATCAGAGCAGTGTGATGGCACATGTGGCAAAGACAAGAAATTTAATGGAATAATCAGTATGGAGGGGCAATGACATCTGAGGAAGAGGCAGAGGAAATCCATGGATCCAGATGGCCAGTAAGTTCCATTCCAAAATATTAGAAAAGCAGGCATTTGACATTACCTGCCTGGCAGCCAGGCTTTCAGACCAGTCTGCACAAGAAAACAGGGCCCAAAGGGCTGGAAAACAGCTGAGGCTGCAGGGATAGGAAAATTAATCCAGACAATAATTGATCTGTTAGCTTAAACTCAGGAGTATGACAGGTGTTTGACTAATTTTGATGGGAGGAATAATGCAAGACATAGAGTTTAACAGAAAATGGTATCAGATGCAACAGGGAGGTTACCAAAAATAAATCTGACCTGTCCAATGCAAAGTATTTATTGTAAAAATAGCTCAGGTTACAGACAAGAAAATGCCATGGATCTCATCTATTTCCCCCCTCCCCAGTAATAAGTGGAGGAGTGGTTTGCTAGGAATTCAGAGGGCAAAGAGTAGGTCAAGGATGAGATGCCTACAGTTTGTTCTGAAAGTCCTCTCCATCAGCAATTGGAGCTTTTACACTTCAAACAAAGATCCAGATATGCCCATATCCTCATTTTTGGGGGGACTGGATGTGCTGCTCTGCATCTGGCTGTGTGGTCACCCATCTCCTCACATCTGTCACATCCCCCCTGTGGCACTGGGGACCTCCCCAGCCACATGGCCCAATCTCACAGAGCCTTTGAGGTTCTGCTTCACAGATGTCACATTATCCCTGGGAAAGAAAATATCCAATGGCTAATTAAAATTTCCTAGCGATAACTAAACCCACAACGACCCCTCTCCAGTTATTCCAATGGTGATTAATTAATCTCCCCATTACCATGGCAGAGCTTCACTGCCTTTTTACCAGGTGGTCACAAAACTCAGCCTTTGCTCTTCCACTGAGGGGAGCTTTTACCTGTTAGAATCCTGGGCACTGAGAATTATAGACTTTCTGTGCTGACAGGCACCGACCCCCAAGCAAACAACATTCGACCTGAGGCCATGGAGAAGGCTTCCAAAATTAAATTATAGCACTGGGATTGTGGGTGTGTAGTTTGAATAGAAGTGTGTGATATAACAGGGTGGAAAACTTTGAGTTTAAGGTTTTAAAATGTAGTAATATATATAAAGCAAGATGGAGGTTTTAGGGTGTAGGCTAAATCCTTCTTTTTCACCTTCTTCTTCATGGGTCTGGGTGGTTTCTTGTAATTGGGTAGAAAAATCTGCATTGCGGGCCATGGGTATTTGGTTATTGGGTTAAAAGTAAAAATAATTTAGGTAATTTAGGTGTCATTTCATAATTGGACAATTCGTGCTTAAAAGACCTTGTAAAGAGATAGAGACAGAGCCGTTTTTCACTTTGCTAGGTAGAACTCACAGCTTGTGAGACTGTACTATAGATAAGAATTCATAAACATCTGAGTCCAAACATGAGATACCATCTCTCAAGCATTTAATCCTGGCTCTAACAGAAAAGAAGATAAAACCCCCACATTTATCCTCCTGGAAAACCACAGAGGGCCCCCATTTGGAGGTTTCCTCCCAAATTTGCCTTAAACCAGGACATATACATTAATTGGCACCCAATGTAGGGCTTGAAAAATGAAAAAAAACAAAATTGTGTACTGATTGCATTTTGGTTGTACTTACTCTGTAGTGGCATAAAGCAGTCAGTAGCCATGTTGCTTGAATTCATAATGTCTCTCAGTGTGGAGGCCTTCATGTGTTTCTGGTCCCTAGGCTTTTTTGAGGTTTTTTAACACCTTTCTGGTCCCTAGGCTTATTTCTTACCCGGAGGTAGCTCCAGTACTGTCTCTTATATGTAGCTTTTACAGTAGAGGGGCACGGATTAGAATAGCTACTGTGCTGTGCTCGTTGATAATGATTTACAGGAAATTCATAAAGGTACTGGAGTTTGTTCCAATCCTACCCTGCATCCCAGTAGCCTGTTTTGGGGGTTTATCAGTAATTGCACCCAGTTTATTAGAGGAGAAGCAGGGGATGAGGTTTTTCAGCCTTTCCTTCTCCTCTTTTGAGAGAAGAGTCCACGCCAGTGGCTGGGCTTGGCAGGAGGATGCCAGGCTGGAGTGAGCACTGCCAGCACCCAGGCTGGGAAATCAGGTTGGCACCAAGCAGATCAGCATCACTTCGTGCCTGGCCAGGCTCTGACGTCCTCTCCTCTCCCTTCCCCTCCTGCAGGTTTCCCTGTGCCCACAGGCAGCAGCCACAGCTCCTCTCTGCCTTGGGATTGATTATTTCTCTCTCTCTCTCTGGCCCCATCCATTAATGACGCACGTTGATTCAAACGCTGTTGCTTTTTACTTCTCACCCTCTCCCTCTCTCTCCCTTTTTTTCCCCCCCCTCTATTCCCACTATTTTTGTGACGCATGAAGTCAAGGTTGTCATTATTCTATATTTGCATGGATTAAGCTGCCTTCATCATCTATTAGCTTCCAAGTGATAAGAGCCCACATGCAGGCTCCCTCGTTATGTATGCTGCCTCTGCCCGCTGTCCCTGATTACTTCTGGCCCAAATTCCAGCTCTAGGAGCCAAACGTCTGTCTCAGGCAGAAATGCCTCAAAAATGACTTTTTAAAGACGTCCTTTTCAGAAAAGTAAATGTGTTTTCCTCCACGTTTGTCTGCCTTGGCTGCCTCTTTCTGCACTACCAAACTATTCAAGGCTTCTTCTCAATTTTTTGTGTTTTCCTATGTGGGCCAGGAAAATAGTTACATTTGAGATGAAACAACCTGATCTACCTGTTGATCTCCTTTTATTTGCATGCCTAACTTGTCAGATACCTGGGGGGGGGGTGAGGTGATGGTTCTCAGATCTTCTACAGTAATTGATATTCTAACTTCCCACTTTAAAATGCTTCCTGTTATTTACTCTGCTTGGAGGTTTAAAATAAGATTTTAAAAAGATAAAAAATACAGACTGTCCTGGAAGAGGCGTTAGAGAGATGGAGAACTCCAGGAAAACAGAGAGATGATTGGTAGAAGAGGTCCATTGTGTGTGGCTGGAGAAGGCTTGGAAGGTACAAATTCCCTGCTTCTCCTCAGCATCCCTGAGTGTGCTGGAGCTCCAGCAGGGAGTTTGCAAGAGCTCAGTATCGAGCAGGGATTGCAAATGGTTTTCTCATCAAGCCCATGTCTGCTGTTGCTTCCATTTATGGGTATTACATGCAACTAAATGATGGCTTTGAAGCTGATGATAAAACAGCTTTTATCTTTCCTTACTGTGCAAGCCAGTTAACCAATTCCATTGAATTCCAGCAGCCAGTCAATGCCATATGGACCTGGAGGAAAACAGCAAATGCCAGGCAGCAAAAGGCCACGCCACAAAAAGGGGTGAAAATATCTCCTTTATTCTCTCTGAGCTTGATGTCTGCACACAACCGTGCCTTTCTTTTCTGTCCTGCCCTGGGCTGTGTCAGACCCTTGGGGCAAAACCCACCGGGCAGGGAGGTCCAAGGAGCGCAAAAACATCCCTGAGAGCCACAAACAGGGTGTGACAGCTGCTGCCTGAGGGCTTCACTATTATCTCACTGGGGTGTAGGGCAGGGACTTAATTTACCATGCTGGGGGTGGGAAGGAGGATAAAAACACGTTCACATATAGTGCCTCACTTTGCTAAACCTGGAGGGGAGTGGTGGGGTGGCTGGAGAGCAGATCAAACACTGGCGTGCCCACGGTGCTCTGCCTGGGTGTTGCCATGTATTTTGTTTTCTGAATGAATGGATCACTCACTGAAAAAAGAAAAAAAAANCGTTTTAGGTCAAATGAAACTCTTTTCAAATTTGAACCGAGGAAGTACAGAATTTCTCTGCTAAAACAATCCAGAGGGGGAAAAACAAAATCAGAGCTAAAAAACCTCAGAGCATTGTTGGGTGCTTTCAAAATTTTAAACATCTGACTTGCCGTTTTCCAGCCATGTTTTGTTGATCAAATGTGATTAAACCATGACTTAAAGGTTACTAAGGCATAAATAAAATCTATAAAACAGCTTCTCCAACAGAAGTCTCTTTCTTTGCCTGAGAAAATGGGAGAAGGCAGCTCAATCCCTGTCACAGCTGGTGACTTAGGTGAGAGCCAAAGAGGTCTTCTCTGCTTTTTGGGATGTCAGGCAGGCACAGGTGGCTCACCTTGCCAACATCCTCAGCTTTCCTCTCTCTGTTTGTGCTTTAGCTGCTGTGCTGTTGTTACCACAGCTTTCTGACCAGCTCATGTGTGCACTGTCCGTACGAACATCCCTGCCGAGGCAGGAAGAACGTGCTTCTTCCCCCAGTTCCCACAGCTTCTGTAAAAATATCTGTACCCCACAGGGATAAAATCCCCGAGGAAAGGGCAGATGGTCTCAGGCAATGCAGGATATAATGAGGTCTGTGTCAGGGGAAGCAAAATGGAAACGAGTTTGCAGCATTTTGGGATCCCTACGCTGCTGACATTGCAAAACCGAGGGGCTGAAAGGGCACCGGGATTGACGGATGGTGAGGAAATAAGGATGGAGGGAAAGTATCCAAGGTTTCAGCTGCAGAAAGCACGAGGCTGTGCAGAATATTTTTCACTGGGATCCCTAAAAAACACCTGTCCTTTGAAGGAGCTCCTTGTGTGAGGAGTCCCTCAGAGTTTGTCTCCACTCTGTTCCAAGTCCCTGTGCAGCCCTGTCCCTCCCTGCGGGAGGCTGGGGGAGAATCAGTGGCTGTCACTTCCAATGCCACTCGAGGAGCAACTAATGGAAATCTGCTTGGCACGGAGGGAGCACTACAGGACCCAATCTCCATGTCTGGCCTGCTGCAGCAATGACATATATAATGTCACACTGAAGTGGTACAAATGGCTCAGAGCGTTGCTAAGGGTTTTTCCCGTGCAGTTAATGACATCAAGGAGCCAAATCCCTGCATTCTGAGGGCAGGCAGCCACGTGGGATGGAGAGAACTGCTGAGGCACCAAAGAGGCACAGCGTAGGTCTTCCTGATCCTCCTCATAATGTGCAAAAATACTGGAAGCCCAGCCTTCAAAATAGCAATGGGTGACACTAAGCATCCTCCCAGCTCCCACATTTCACTTGTGAGTTAATTCCTGTTCCTTTCACATCTCTGTCCTCGCCTGTGCTACCAAAGGACACAAAATCATCTCATTATGAGCTGGCATTTTTTCAGCATCTCCTTGCAAAACCTCCTTCTCATTTGTCTCTCCACAAGAGGGGGGTGAAAGGGGAGATATCTGTGACTGGATCCACAGATTTGAATCAAAATAATATTTCCCAGATATCCAGGACAACAGCAGAGAACTGGCTGGACAGGTTAAAACTGGCAGGACCTAACAGCAGCTAAACGTACACCCAAATTTGGTGTATAAATTCTCTTTCAAAACTCTGGAAAAACAGCTTGAAATGTCTTTGACATCCTTTTGGAAAACCCTTATATCTGGAGGGAAGCAAATACCTGAAAAGCATTTGCTAATTGCACATGCTGGCTTGCTTTCTGGGGCCTGAAAGTTTCCTGGAAGTTAAAAAAGTCGATGGCAAATAAACCCAGAATATACTAGCCAGACTGGCATCAGTTTCCTTTATGTTGATTTCAGTGACACCAAGAATTTTGCCTCTCACTGCAAAACTGTCTTCTGCTTCTAAGGCCTAGAAATGGGTGACCTATACAGGCAGGATGGTAAAATACTGGCAGCCTGTGATGCTGCCTCAGCTCCTTGCCATCTGAGCATAGCCCAGGTGGGAAGGAAAGAGAGAGGAATGGAGGAGAGGGGCTGCAAAGACTCCCTTGCCATCTCTGCTGCATCCAATGCCAGGTTTAAATGCTGGGGGAGCAGGAGAGCTTTTGCATATTTGGTAACTGCCTGGGAGAAGCAGTGCATCAACTCTGCACTGCTGCAGAGGATGAGGACGGGGGCAATTAGATCATGGCTTATCAGGAGTAAAAGTCAGTTTCCAGATAAGCAGAATGTAACATGTGGATTAAAGTTGTCAGTTAATTAAAGAGGCTGGGTTTAAGCCACAGATAGGACTGCATTTAGTGAAGTGCTGCTCAAAGAGCACTGTTCTGTGGAGTCAGAAGAGGATAGCATAGTGCAGAGTGTAGAGATGCTGGGTTAATACCAAAACTAATTAAAACACAATGTCTGAAGGGCTCCAGGCCAGCTTCAAGCCTGTGCCATGTGGAGCAGACAATGAGGAGGAGACCTCTCATTCAAGGGCAGATCATGTTTAGTTGAGGTGTTAGGGCTGAGTTGAACTCGATGATCTTGGAGGTCTCTTCCTACCCAGTCATTCTGTGTGTGATTCTGTGTGTGATTCTGTGTGTGATCTTCTTCCCATTCAGGTGCTGAACATGCTGCAAGCTGCAGGTGCCCCATCCCTGGGGGTGTTCAAGGCCAGGCTGGATGGGGCTTTGAACAAGTGGAAGATGTCCCTGTCCATGGGCAGAGGACTGGAACTGGGTGATCTGTAAAGTCCCTTCCAACCCAAACCATTCTATGAATCTCTGAACTAACACAGACCTGAGAGCTTGGCATGGCACCTCCTCAAAGCCTAGAGAAAGTGGTGGCCTGGTGGATTGGCAGGCCTTCCAAATGCAGATAACATGTTTTACTTGCAATCTAATTGTCCTTTGTCTCTTTTTAACAAGCAAGAAATGTCTGCCTTGACAGGCAGCTCTGGGGCAGAGCTGGCAGCACTCCTGGCTGGTGGGAGCAGCAAACCCTCCAGGGTTGGCAGCCACATGCACCATGTCCATTCTCCAAGAAAGACAGACAGCAGTATTTTATCCAGCTGGGGCAGAAAGAAACCCTTGGGGAGCCCTGCTTTGCAGCCTCAGTTCACACATCAGAGCTGTTCAGCCTTTCATTATGGTTTTGAATTGTTTAAATGAGAGGCCTGTGAGAGGCTCACCAAAAACAGGCAGATGCCACTTTGAAGAGCTCCCATTTGAAGCCGGGATCTCCTGACTCATCCTCACACATTGTACCTAGGAGCACTTTAATCCTTGCTGCACTCCTTGCACAAAAGCAGCATCTTCCTCAGTTGCACCCTATGCTTCCATGGGCAGGCAGTACAATTCACTTTCAAATGAATAAATAAAAATGGATTTCCAATTCTCGCTGCTCCTAGATGGCAGTGGACATTCCAAAATGAGGTTAAGTTTGTTTCCAGCTTTCTCCTATGGCAGATTTCTCTCAGCAGGGCCACATCTCAGGCAAAGGAGCAGGCACAGCAGTGCCCTCCAGGATGAGTCATGCCAGCTCTGGCTCTAAAGGAGGTGGAACTCTGTGCTGGAAGTAAAAGAAGAGGTTGTAAACTTCAGAGCATGAGAGTGGTGGATTTAAATCGGGATCAAGTCAGAGAAAATTCACCTTCCTTTCAATTAGATCATGAAAGCCTCAAGCACAGTGCCAAGTGTCCCTCAGCTTGCTGTCCTCTTTCTTCTCCAGGAGTGAGAGCTCTTCCAAGCTGCCCTACAGCCCATGGAGCAATACATTGCCTCTAGGGCTGGGTGGTAGGGAAAAGCCAAGGCAGAATAGCTAATGTCAAAAATTGTTTCTTTTGAACCAAGTATCAAAGACTAACCTAAATTGGAAGGGACCTCTGAAGGTCATCTGGTCCCATCCCCAGCTCAGAGCAAGGAAAACTTCTCAGTTAGATTGGGTTTCTCAGGGTGTTTGTGCTCTTCTTTTGGGGCTCTCTCCAAGGATGGAGATTTCCCGGCCTTTTTGGACAGCCTCTCCCAGTGTAGAGCCACTCTCATGTAAACTTCACCAGAGTTTTCCCTCATGTGTCTTGTGCCTGTTGTCCCTCACTGTTGTGGACATTCAGAAAGGACTTGTATTATATTCATATATACTATTAATTCAATTAAATATTAAAATTATAAATATTAAGAGATAAATAAAACCCTATCACTATATTTATATCAACAAAATAGCAATGAAACAACAGCAAATAAAATAAAAATACCAATACTGACTTTTTTTACAAAAAAATGCTGTTTGGTGGGGTAGGAAAGGGATACTAAACTTTTCCACTACACATCCCTGTCATTAAATGTTCTTTTTGTTCATTCAATTACATCTCTGTTGCAAACTGAGAGCCTTTGAGGGGATTCAAAGGCCAACCAGGGGAAGAGAGCATTGGTGAATTATACTACGGTGGAAAGATTATTGATTTATGAGGTCGTTCTGAAATATTAATCAATCATGACAATCTCTCTCCTTCAGCTAGACACTATAATTTTAATTCAAGAACAAGAGGAAGCAAAGAATCACAGAATCCTGGAATCTTCAAGGTTAGAAGAGACCTGCAAGATCATCCAGTACCACACTCACTACAGCATCACCGTTGTGACCCTGAAATTGTGTCCCCAAGTGTCACATCCATCCCCATGGTGGAGCACAGGGCAGGGCATGGGTGTGTCAGTGGGCAGTGATTGTGGGGCATGACAGGAACATGGCATTTGTACAAGCAGGATGTGTGTGGGGTGTGCAGGGCAGCTCTGGGAGTGTGCAGGGCACTGCCCTGAGCTTTGGGTGCACTGGGGGAGCTGGAATGTGCAGAGCTGCAGCTGGCAAGGCTGCCTGAAAGCCTCTGGGGAGGGACTGAGGGACAAAGCAAAGGAGAGCGTGTCACTGTGGGAGGCTGCTCTTGGCCACGCAGCCAGGACAATGACCCCAACCAATGATTCTCTAGGGAACCAAGGGACACCCCCAAATCAGCCACCCTTGTCCCGTGGGAGAATTCAACTTTCTGGGTAGTGCCCTGGGAATACACACAGCTGGTCTAAACAATCCCAGGAGATTCCCAA